>RYFJ01001918.1:0-445692 GCA_003991445.1 Oryza meyeriana var. granulata
ACATATGCTTTCATATACGATCATTGTGTGAATATATGTGTCGTGCCGCCACTTATTATTCGGAGGGGGGGGGGGGTTGTCATTTCTAGCCTTTCAACCGACCATGTGGGTGGTGTAGCATGCACCGAGTTAGTTCGAATAGAACTTTGATAAAAATCGTTTAGAGGAGATGCTATACTCGGGTAGATTTAAAATGCGACTTACGCATCAGTCTCTCTCCGTGGCAAGGCTTCATAACCGAGGTGAGATAAGCTTTGTATGTTATTGACAGAACACATATATACATTGCAGCCCGGCCGACTCACTACTCGATTGGAACAAGCGGCCGTGAGTGAGTCCAGGAAAAACTGTACACATGGAAAAGTAAAACTCAGGTATAGAAAGGATTCCGTAGCTGTTCTATATTCCATGAGTTGGTTGATGAGGACGCCGTCTTTTGGTCTTTCAGTCAGTAGGGGGGGGGGCGCCTGGGCCGCGTGACCTCGGCTATAATGAACGGGCCCTTCCCAGATGTGTGATAGTTTATGCCTGTCCTTGGTGGTTTGTATCTTTCCTTAGAACGAGATCCCCGACCAAGAAGGCGGCGGCCACGGACATTGCGATTGTGTGGTAGCGACGCAGGCCTTGAAGATATCTTGCCGACTGGATTGTTGCGGCGTCTCTTGCTTCTTCCAGCTGATCTAATTCGATCAGTCGGGTGCTGTTGGAATCGTCTTTCGGAGTAAGCCCGGACTCGCGGAGAGCCGAACTGTATTCTCAGTCGGGCTTAGCATGGCCTCTAGTACCGTAGACCAGGAAGAAAGGGGATTGCCCTGTTGCCCGACTAAACCGTGGTTCTGAGAGACCAGAGAACGGATGGTAGTTCTTGTACCCACCGACCCGCATATGGTTGTTTAGTCGGTTTTCGTATATCCTGGCCTTGATGCCTTGTAAGACCATGCCGTTGGCTCGCTCAACCTGCCCGTTGCTCCCGTGGGTGTGCCACAGACGCGTAGCAGATCTTGATGGCCGAAGTCGTCGCAGAAATCTTGGAAATAGGCCTGCCCGCGAAACTGAGTGCCGTTGTCGTTATGATGGCGGTTAGGGACCCCAAACCGGTATAGTATTACTCAAGATGAAGTCCTTTGCTCGTGCCGCTGTGATTGTTGCGACAGGTTTAGCCTCAATCCACTTGATGAATAGTTATCCACTGCGACGAATAAATGTGTGAACCCTCCTGGCGCTTTCTTGAATGGCCCGACCATGTCGAAGCCCCCATGCAAAAGTACTGCGAATGGCCAAGAGAGATAGGGAATAGTTTGAAGTTCCTGGGCGGGAAGATTTGTCTGTCTTGCGAAGAACTGGCAACCCTCGCACTTGCGAACGATATCTTTGGCGTCTGTGACTGCGGTTGGGCCAGAAGAATCCCTGCCGGGTAAGGCTTTTCCGACTAACGTCCTGGATGCAGCGTGGTTGCCACATATGCCCGAGTGGATTGAATCCAGGATCTGTTTGCCTTCCTCGGTGGTTGACAACATCGCATGAGGACACCGGATGCGCTCCTTCGGTTACAGGTCTTCTCCGAACTAGCAAGGAAGCTTTTGCTTCGACGCTTGATTTGCTCGGCTTGATTGCGATCTTCTGGGAGTTCATCGTCCAGGAGGAATTTTGAGAACAGGACCCCTCCAGTCTTGGACATATGTGCAGCACTTCGTCGGTGGTCGGGGTAGGGTTCGCCTCCCGACTGCTCTTGTGCTGTTTCTTCTTGAGCTGATGGCTCCATAAGTTGCTCGACAAAGATTCCAGTCGGGGGGGAACCGCTTCTCGCTTGGATCCCATGTTTGCCAGCTCATCGGGCCGCGTCGTTGTATTGACGCAAGACGTGTGTGATTTCCAGGCCCGTCGAACTTGTTTTCCACTATACGCGGACCTCCTGACAGTATGCCGCCATTGTGTCGTCGAGACAGGTCCAGTCTTTCAATGACTTGGTGACCACGAGTTGGGAGTCTCCGCGCACAACCAGTCGACGTATGCCGAGTGATATGGCGATGCGGAGCCCGTGAACAAGAGCCTCGTACTCGGCGACGTTGTTGGGAAAGCCGGGGAAGGTGGATTTGTAGTACGTATTTCAACTTTTTTCGCGCCAGTGGGGGGGACGTCAGTATGACTCCAGCCCCGGCACCGCCGATCCGTAGGGAACCGTCGAAGTACATTGTCCAGTACTCTAGCTTTATTGTTGGTGTTGGGAGTTGAACTTCTGTCCACTCGGCCACGAAAGTCGGCTAGAGCTTGAGATTTGATAGCTGTCCGTGGCTGAAAGGTGATGTCAAACGCCATCAACTCGAGTGCCCATTTAGCGATCCGGCCGGTGGCCTCGCGATTATGAAGGACATCCCCGAGTGGAAACGCTGTGACCACCGTGACTTGATGTGCTTGAAAGTAGTGCACCAGCTTTCGGACTGTGATGAGTAGGGCCGTATAGCAGCTTCTGGACCTGCGGGTATCTTGTTTGGAGTCGGCAAGACCTCGCTGACAAAGTAGATTGGCCCGTTGTATTTTTTTGAAGATGACCCTGTTCGGATCGCTCCACTACCAGCACCGTGCTGACTATCTGTGTTGTTTGCCGCCAGATAAAAGCATTAGTGGTTCCTGGGGCAGGGGTGAAGCTAGCACGGGGGGTGATGTGAGGAATTTTTTGAAGTCTTCGAAGGCTTGCTGGGCTTCCGGGGTTCCACTGAAAGGTGTCCGCCTTTTTGAGGAGCTTGAAGAAGGGCATGCCCCGTTCGCAACCAGTCGGGAGATTAAACCGACTGAGTGCCGCCATGGCAGCCTGTCAGCTTCTGGATTGTCTTTGAGGTTGGTCGGGGGGCGCCATGTTCATTATGGCGTTGACTTTCTCCGGGTTAGCCTCGATGCCGCGGTGCGAGACGATGAAGCCGAGTAACTTCCCAGACGGCACCCCGAAGGTGCACTTGTCCGGGTTCAACTTCATCTTGAATCTTCGAAGGTTTTGGAAGGTTTCTTCCAAGTCGGCAATGAGGTCTTGTCGGGATTTAGACTTGATCACCACATCGTCGACGTAGGCTTCCACGTTGCGCCCGATCTGAGTGTGCAGACACCGCTGAATAGCCCTTTGGTAGGTTGCGCCTGCGTTTTTCAGACCCTACCTGGCGCGCCAACTGTCGATGTTTTACACCGGCAATAAATATATGGGGCTAGTCGGTGGATGGAAACTCGGTGGATTGCAAAGGAACACAGGAAGATTTTATACTGGTTCAGGCCCTCGATGTGAGGTAATACCCTACGTCCAGTTTGTATGTATTCCTTTGAGGATATATGGTGGTGGTTCTGATGAACTTGTGTGCACCTCTGAGCTTATGAGTGCTCTCCTGCCCTCATGGGGCGCCCTGCCTCCCCTTATATACTGGGGGACAGGGTTACAAGGTGGGAGTCCCCATCGGATTACGACTAGGAGATCTCCCCTTAGAGATATAACGCACCCGACTAGGACTGTATATTCCTTTCTATACAAGGCGAAGTCTGCCGAATCTAGCTATATCTCTAATTACAAGGCTAGGCCCATCCTCTATCCGAGTGGCCCATATGCTTGTCATGAGGTACCCGGGGCCCATGGCACCCACAGTAGCCCCCGAGACCTTCATAGTTGAACCCACAGCTGATGCCGAGTGCTCGTCCTCCACGGTGAAGATCGCCCGAGTGCGTTGCTCCCGAGTACTCTTTGTCTGAGTGTGTCTTCTTCCCGAGTTCTGCTTCATGTCAGCTGGCAGCGAGGCTATGAAGGGCTCGATGTAGATGTTGGAATAGTGTGCGCCGAATAGGCGCACCTATTAGGTGTAGCCCCCGACTTTATGCTTAATTGTGAAAACAATTAAACATGAAGTCAAAGATCTTTAACCTTGTAGTCTTTCCCGAGTAGATTACTACTGGTACATGAGACTCTTCGGTATCATGTCAACCGGAATATGATTTATAGTCTTGCCGAGTAGGGAACTACTCGTATATAGGACTCTTCGACTTCATGTCAGTCGGAATGTGCGTTTATAGTCTTGCCGAGTAGGATGCTACTCGTATATGGGACTCTTCAGCGTCATGTCAGCTGGAAAGGGGGTGTTTATAGTCTTTCCTGAGTAGTATACTACTCGAAAATTAGACTCGTCGGCATCATGTCAGCCGGAAAAGGTGTTTATAGTCTTTCCCGAGTGGCGTCCCATTCGGAAGTTAGACTCTTCCGCATCATGTCAGCGGGAATGAGAATTTTATAGTCTCTCCCGAGTAGTGCACTACTCGAAAGTTAGACTCTCCAGCGTCATGTCGGCTGGAGTAATGTTGCTCATGGCAACTGGTGGCCGCGCATGTAGGCCGAGTACCACTGTATGAAAAATAAATCCATTACGTGGTTAGGTGTACTCGAGAGAGATACCTGCATCTCCAATTTCAATGAAGACCAGCTTGTGATCCTTGTAAGGATGTATCCTCGAGACCTGGCGGATAAGACAGATACCCAAACATATATGTTTAGCAATAAGGCTCTATGAAGCATATCTGTTTTACCTCATACGGCTCCTGTTGGTAGCACCAGCGCTATAATTTCAACTCAGCCTGCGGGCGGCCCACATGGAGCATGCTACCGTAGGAAACTCATATCTTGGTGGCTGCTAACAAATAAGCGGCCTGAACCAACCTACCCAGCATAGCTCTAGGGAAGTATCATCCATCGCATGTCAGGATGAGTTTTTTTGGTGTTGGTAACCGCAATCAGCCAGAGAAATCCTTATTCGCAAGCCTTTCCGACTTACGTTCTGGATGCAAACTGGTTGCCACGTAAGCCTGAGTGGGTATAATGCAGGATCTGCTTGCCCTCCTCAGGTGTGACACAGTGCATGAGAACTCCGGATGCACTTTGACGATATAAGTCTTCTCTGACTTGGGTAAAGCCGAACAAGGTACCCGAACCTTGCATTAGCAGAGGGTTCGGCTGGCGACCCTCATGGGGCGTACCCTATCCAACAGAATTATAGCCAAGCTAGGCACCCGAACCTTGCATTAGCATAGGATTCGACTAGCGACCCTCATGGGGCGTATCCAACCTGACAGAACCGTGACCAAATAAGGTACCCGAACCTAGCATTAGCGTAGGATTCGGCTGGCGACCCTCATGGGGCGTACCCTATTTAGCCGAGTGGTATACAGCCCCGACTGGCGCCGGGGGCCGATTGTTAGCTCCCATGGAGCGCAGTCGGGGAAGATGACGTCCCGACTGGCGCAAGTACTCGGTAAGTAGCCCTCATGGAGCATCCCGAGTGTATTTCGGCAGACTTGTCCAGCCCCCGAGCGTAGGAGATAGGCTCGAAGCCCTGAGTTCCTGTCACGCATATCCGGAGCTGGGCCTGCAATATAAAAATATCGGATGAGTAGCATCTGATGATGGAAATAATCACCCGAATAAAATGTATTTTACAATGTATGTAAATACGTGTTCTTCCTCTTTTTGATATTAATTTCCTCGAGTAGTTGACCCCTTACGTTTAAGCACACTGCCCGACTAGTCATAGCCCCCTAGCGTCGGGAGTTGGCTCATGGCTCTTTCCCAGGCACGCGTTTTGGGTGACTTGAGTTCGTCTTACATGGAGCAGAGTTTCACGGATCGAGATTTATGCTACTCGAGTACTTTTATAATCATTTAAGAGCAAAAACGGAAAAAAGTAAATGCGCAGCTTGTACACCTATTAGGTGTAAGCGGCTGTGGCACTAGCAAGGCCGAGTGAGGAGATGTTTATCAGAAAGCGACTTAGCTGTTCGATATTTGGGAGTGGGGATGCCATCCTCGTGTTTGAGCTTGTGAGCCCCCGAGCATGTCACTTGTTGTTCTGATAATCTTCAGTTGTTGAAGGTCGAAGGCGGTTGTGACCGACTACCACAATGGAGCCGTTTGACTTGCGTTTGCGATTCCCAGCTTTAGTCGGGACCGCGTTGTCGGTGTCGTCCCGTTTCTTCTGTCAGGGTGACTTGTCATCGAGGGTCTCGGCAACAGCGTGGGCCGAGTCGGCGTACTTTTTTGCCATGTCGAATAGGGCCTTGACAGAGTTGGGAGGCTTCCGCGTGAATTTGTCGATGAACGAGGTGTCTTTGACTCCTTTTCGAAAGGCGGCGATGACGACCTCATCCTTGACGTTTGGGATTGAGTTCTTCTTCTCAGAAAACCTCTTGATGAAGTCACGAAGAGACTCGTTCTTCCTTTGATGCAACTGACATAAGTCGTACTCGGAAGATGGCCTCTCGTATGTTCCCTGGAAGTTGGCGATGAAGCGTTTCCGGAGTTCTCCCCAGGAGTCGATTGATTGCTTGGGAAGTCCTACTAGCCATGTCCTCGCTGAGTCGGCTAAAGCGACTGGGAGGTAGTTAGCCATGACTTTCTGATTTCCCCCAGCTGCTCGAATCGCCAGAGTGTAGACCGTGAGCCAGGACTCGGGATTAGTCTTTGCCATCGTATTTGTTGATGCTGTAGGCTTGAAACTTGACGGCCAGTCGACTTGTTGTAGCTCCTGAGTGAAGGCCGGTACTCCGTCGTCTTCATGAGGACTCCGACCTCGACTACGGCGGCGAAACCGCTCGTAGTGGAGGCCGATTGCTCGTTCTCGTCTTCCAGTTGGCGTTGCTCGTCTTCTTCTCGTTTTGCGGCGCCGAGCATTAATGTCTTGCTGAAGGTCGCACCGCAGTCGGTCTCGGAGGTCCTGGCTGTCCGACGGTCGCTTCGACGTTGCGGTTGTTGTGGTTGCCGAGTGACGTCTGGCTTGACTCCGCGTGCTGCCGACTAGAGCCGGCCGCTCGACGTCGCTTTGAGGTGGATGAGACTGCCGCTGGGGAAGCTGATTGACTGGTCAGTACGAGTGTGTTGCCCGACTGTTGGTGCTGCTGACATGCGGGCAGCGGTAAGCATGGCTTTTATCCTTGCGATCGTCGGGGTGGCCTGGTGATCAGGCCCGACCTGGACCGTGTCCAGTAGGGTTACGGCTGCCACGACGTTCTGCTGTGGCGTGACGAAGACGTTGTGGTCGCCGACTTTTGTTTGGAGGGTTTGTTGCTGAGCGGTTCGCCCAGCCCTGCGTAGGTCGTCGTTGTGGGCGTGCAGGCGTCTTATTTCTTCCTCCTGTTGTTCTCGCAGACGGCAGGCCTCCTCCTCTTGTTTTTCGTGTAGTCGGCGTGATTCCTGAGTAGGAGTAGAGCCTTTGGATGCCATGAAGATTTCTCGTGGCGGAGTGAAGCTTGCCGAGCTGGTATCCGACTTGGAGTCGGAATCCGACTGGGAGTCGTAGTCCGACTGAGAGTCGTAGTCGGAATAGTTGATGGGGGTGATTGTAACTCCGACCTCCCTAGATCCGATCTCAAGCGGCTCGGAGCCGTATCCGAGTCGAACTCCAGGGGATCGGGTTTGCCACGTCGGATGTAGATTGTAGATATCCGCGGCGTCGCCGAGTCCGAACGGGAAGTTGACGATCTCTTTCCTTCTCGGCCCGATCTCGGCTGGCTCAGAACCGAGTCCGAGTCGAACACTGGAAGGAAGAGTTGTCCCTGGACTCGGGCGTATTGGAGATCGCCGCAGCATGTCGTCGAAGATTGCCGCAGCGTCATGTGGGCCGACTGGCGCGGAGTCAGCTGGTTCCTCGGCCGGTTGGATCGGGTCCGTGTCGGCCGGGGTGAGATTGCCGATCTGGTCGGCGACGAAGTCAAGGCTTCTGAATGCGATTGTATCTCCGGGGGGGAGTTTGCCGCCGTCGACTTCGGTTGCTGGATCCATCGAGCTTGTAGATGTAGATCGCGCCGAAGCCCCTACCTGGCGCGCCAACTGTCGATGTTTTACACCGGCAATAAATATATGGGGCTAGTCGGTGGATGGAAACTCGGTGGATTGCAAAGGAACACAGGAAGATTTTATACTGGTTCAGGCCCTCGATGTGAGGTAATACCCTACGTCCAGTTTGTATGTATTCCTTTGAGGATATATGGTGGTGGTTCTGATGAACTTGTGTGCACCTCTGAGCTTATGAGTGCTCTCCTGCCCTCATGGGGCGCCCTGCCTCCCCTTATATACTGGGGGACAGGGTTACAAGGTGGGAGTCCCCATCGGATTACGACTAGGAGATCTCCCCTTAGAGATATAACGCACCCGACTAGGACTGTATATTCCTTTCTATACAAGGCGAAGTCTGCCGAATCTAGCTATATCTCTAATTACAAGGCTAGGCCCATCCTCTATCCGAGTGGCCCATATGCTTGTCATGAGGTACCCGGGGCCCATGGCACCCACAGTTGCATCAAAGGAAGAACGAGTCTCTTCGTGACTTCATCAAGAGGTTCTCTGAGAAGAAAAATTCGATCCCAAACATCAAGGATGAGGTCGTCATCGCCGTCTTTCGAAAAGGAGTCAAAGGCACCTCGTTCCTCGACAAATTCACACGGAAGCCTCCCAACTCTGTCAAGGCTCTATTCGACATGGCGAACAAATACGCCGACTCAGCCCACGCTGTTGCTGAGGCCCTTGAAGATAAAAAGGCATCCTGACAGAAGAAGCGGGAGGGCACCAACGACGCGGTCCCGACTAAAGCCGGGAATCGCATACGCAAGTCAGACGGCTTCATTGTGGCAGTCGGTCACAATCGTTTTCGACTTTCAACAACTGAAGATTATCAGAACAACAAGTGACATGCTCGGGGGCTCACAAGCTCAAACGAAAGGATGGCATCCCCACTCCGAAATACCGAACAGCTAAGTCGCTTCCTGATAAATATTTCTTCACTCGGCCTTGCCAATGCCGCTTACACCTAATAGGCCCAGCTCCGGATACGCGTGACAGGAACTCAGGGCTACGAGCCTATCTCCTACGCTCGGGGGCTGGACAAGTCTGCCAAAATACACTCGGGATGCTCCATGAGGGCTACTTACCGAGTACTTGCGCCAGTCGGGACGTCATCTTCCCTGGCTATGCTCCATGTGAGCTGACAACCGACTTTCGGCACTAGTTGGGGGTCGTATATCACTCGGTTGGGTGAGGTACGCCCCATGAGGGTCGTCAGCCGAATCCTATGCTAATGCTAGGTTCGGGTACCTTATTTGGTCACAACTCTGTCAAGTTGGGTACGCCCCATGAGGGTCGCTAGCCGAATCCTATGCTAATGCAAGGTTCGGGTACCTCGCTTGGCTATAACTCTGTTGGGTAGGGTATGCCCCATGAGGGTCACTAGCTAAATCCTATGCTAATGCAAGGTTCGGGTACCCTGCTCGGCTCTCCTGAAGTCAGAGAAGACTTACATCGTCAAAGCGCATTCGGAGTTCTCATGCACTGCGTCACACCTGAGGAAGGCAAGCAGATCCTGCAACATACCTGCTCGGGCACCTGTGGCAACCAGGCTGCATCTAGAACATAAGTCAGAAAGGCTTGCGGATAAGGATTTCTCTGGCTGATTGCGGTTATCGACACCAAAAAACTCATCCTGACATGCGAGGGATGGTGATTTTATAGAGCCTACATTGGGTGGGTCGGTTTAGACCGGCTTACTCGGTAATGGGCCACCAAGATATGAGTTCCTACAGTAGCATGCTCCATGTGGGCCACCCGCAGGCTGAGTTGAAATTATAGCGCTGGTGCTACCAATAGGAACCGATGAGGTAAACAGATATGCTTCATGAGAGCCTTACTGCTAAACATTTATGTTTGGATATCTGTTCTACCCACCAGGTCTCGAGGATATATCCTTATAAGGATCACAAGCTGGTCTTCATTAAATTGGAGATGCAGGTATCTTTCTCGAGTACACCTGACCACGAGATGGATTTATTTTCATAAAGTGGTACTCGGCCTACATGCTTGGCCACCAGTTGCCATGAGCGACATTATTCCAGCCGACATGACGCTGAAGAGTCTAACTTTTGAGTAGTACACTACTCGGGAGAGACCATAAACCTTCTTTTCCCGCTGACATGACGCGGATGAGTCTAACTTCTGGGTGGGACGCCACTCGGGAAAGACTATAAACCCCTTATTCCAGCTAACATGAAGCTGAAGAGTCCTATATACGAGTAGCATCCTACTCGGCAAGACTATAAACACACATTCCGACTGACATGAAGTCGAAGAGTCCTACATACGAGTAGTTCCCTGCTCGGCAAGACTATAAATCATATTCCGGTTGACATGATATCGAAGAGTCTCATATACCAGTAGTAATCTACTCGGGAAAGACTTCCAAGTTAAAGATCTTTGACTTTATGTTTAATTGTCTTCACAATTAAGCACAAAGTCGGGGGCTACACCTAATAGGTGCGCCTATTCGGCGCACACTATTCATACTTCTACATAGAGCCCTTCATAGCCTCTCTACCAGCTGATATGAAGCAGGACTCGGGAGAAGAAGCACTCGGACAAAGAGTACTCGGGAGCAATGCACTCGGGAAGACTTCACCGTGGAGGATGAGCACTCGGCATCAGCTGTGACTCAACTATGAAGGTCTCAGGGGCTACTGTGGGTGCCATGGGCCCCGGGTACCTCATGACAAGCATATGGGCCACTCGGATAGAGGATGGGCCTAACCTTGTAATTAGAGATATGGTAACCCTCGGCAGACCTTGCCTTGTACAATAAGGAATATACAGTCCTAATCGGGTGCGTTATATCTCTAAGAGGAGATCCCTTGGCCATATCCGGCTGGAACTCCTACCTTGTACCCCTGTCCCCCAGTATATAAGGGGAGGCATGGCGCCCCCTGAGGGCAAGAGAGCTCATAGAAGCATACACAACCATACGGTTCATCAGAATCGCCACCACAATTACTCAAAGGAATACATATAAACTGGACGTAGGGTATTACCTCACATTGAGGGCCTGAACCAGTATAAAAATCTCCTTGTGTTCCTTTGCAATCCACCGAGTTTCCATCCGCCGAGTAGCCCCATAATTATATTGCCGGTGTAAAACATCGACAATTAGCGTTACACCACGCTAACCGGCCACCCCCGGTCAACTCAACCACGTCGACCGGACTCAACACCTTCCACAACACCAGTTTCATAAAGCCAGATTAATTATCTAAAGATGAGACTAATCACAGTGAGTCTTAGCCAATGTTCTTAGCCAATGTGCCCATGACCGCGGGCGCGGCTATTTGAATAGATTTACTCTGATCAGAGGTGTACAACTTTACCCACAAGACATAGCCTCACACACATTTTCGTGCGTCGATGTGTCACCACGACACCCCGCAAGAGGCTGTGACAGGACCATTCACACAACCTCTCCCTAACCATCCACACCACGCTGAGGTTGCATCTGCCGACAGGGCACGCCATATTGGCCAGGCTACCCCCCTTGCGCCACGGTGAATCCGAAAGGTGATCAACCCTACCCCGGGCCGACCCAACTCCATCCCGCCCACCCTCTTCTTCGGTGCCTAGGAGAGGGAGAAGAAACGCTTCAAGCCCAGCCATTGCCCATGCTAGCTTGTGGAAAGTACGGGTAGTTGCCCAAGTGGTTTCCGCGAACCGGTCCTTAATTGCCATGGGTGTGACAAGTAAAACCATACACCCACAGCCCACCATTTAAGTCCAATTTTAGTAATTTAACATCAGCCTATCCAAAGTTCCATTTTCCCGACATTGAGTCGAATCAAATAAAAAGATAATATTTAATTCCCAGGTGAGCTATGTTGCTAAGCATGGCTAAGTAGATCCTATCTCTAGCCAAGTCATCAATGAGACCTAAGCTAGTCAAATTATCACCAAGGTTATGAAGGAATGGATAACAAATAAACAGGGTCTCGAGTAAGTGGATAGGTTATCCCATATTCCATGTAATTGGCAAAACATGCAATTTATTTATAAATCATAAAATATTTCATAAAGTAGGTTTAACATGCTCAAGGATGAATGTGTGACTTGCCTTGCGACCAAACATCTTCGATTGCTCTTCCAAACTCTTCCGTAGACTTCACGGTCCTCCGAAATGGTGATTATACGCGACTACACGCAAAATGATAAAAATCCTAAGAAACTCCAAATAAATAGTATATACAAAATTATACAAACAAGTAGATTATAATTTTAGATGAAATTAGGAAGAAGAACGGGTCAATTCGGAGTTCGGATGGAAAAGATATGGCTTCCGGAATATCGAATTCAGAAAGAATTGGAAAAGAATATTCCCTGGAATATTCTCTGGATTTTGGGATTAAAATAAATATTTTTAGCTGTATGCGGTTGTGGGGGCCACTAAGGAGGTGGTTCACAGTAGACTTGGTTTATGGATCTGAGGGAAAAGGTGAGGTGGTGGACTGGAGCGAGGTGTCTGCCTCGTGGACAGAGAAACGACATCGCTACTGAGGTGGATATCGATGTGGCACGAAAGGTGAGATGGCGATGAGGTAGATCGATGACGAGGAAATTAGGGTTAGGTAGCAGACGAAGTGGTATGGTTAGGATTGATGTGGCTTCAAATTTAAACGTGTGGAGGTGGTTGGATTAGTGAGGTCCAATGACCCAAATTGGACTCGAAAGGATCGGACGGACGAGATCCGATCAACGGTTTATGAAGATTGGATGGCTTGGAGACATATACGTCAGGATCACAGGAGAGGGGGAGACGCTGGGGTCCATGCAACAGTGGCACGTCGAGGGGCCAAAACGAGCTCGGCCATCCAAGGTGCAGCACAGGAGACACGCTGGCGCAGCAGCCGGGGAGAGGAGCAGCAGAGGTGGCGGCTGGAGGCGCGGTCGGCAGAGACATGCGACGGTGGGGAGGCGCTGGGCTTCGGGACGACCGGGGAAGGATGCTCCCGCGGCGCTCGGGAGCGACGGAGAGACGGCGGCGCGACAGCAGGCAAGTGGTGGCTTCCTGGGGCGGCGGCGCACTGGAACAAAGTGGCGGCGACGACTACTCGGTAACGGCGGCTCGGGGCAGAGCCGGGCTGCGGCGGCACGACCCAAGGGGCTACAGACGCCGGCGGCGAGCGGCTGGCGGCGCTGCGCGTGGCAAGGAGGCGCAGGCGTCGGCGGCGAGGCCAGGCGGCGGCGGCTACCTGGAGGCAGAGTAGGGTGGCGGCGAGCTCGGCTAGATAAGAGAAAATAGAGAGGGAGGCAAGGGGGTCCCATTTATGAGCGCGGTGAGGCGAAGACGTGGTCAGGCGAGGCGCGACGTGCCGAGAAAAGCGGCGGCGCGTGGGAGCGTGGGCGCTGACCGAGTCTGGGGCGGCGCAGAGGCAGGCGAGCTCGGCGCGAGCCGAGGGAGGCGGCGGTGGGCTGGCGCACGCCGAGGGGGAAGCGAGGGAGCAGGCAGAGCAGGCCGGGGCGCAGCCTAGGGCGGCGGCGGCTCGGCGCTAGAGCGGCTCGGCTTGCTGGCCACTAGAGCAGAGAGAGAGATAAGAAGATGAACAGGAGAGTACCAAAAGGAGGAGAGAAAAAATAAAAGGAGGAAAGGAAAATTGGAAGGAAAATAAAGAAAAGAGAAAAGAAGGAGAAAAGGGTGGGGATTTTTGTGGATTTCTCTAGAGATTCTCCAAACTTAGAATTTAAATTTTAGAACTTCGAGAGGTATCAGGAATATCGGAAGTTGGGAAATTGTTTGGAATTTTGGAGAGTCGTGAACGCCGGCATATATATATTTGGAAAAGCAAAAGCGTCGAAACACCTTTGGAAATCGAAATATTTCTTTGGAATCGAGGAAATTTGCCGGAATTTTTGGAACTCTCCAAGCATAAGAATATTTTGAGAATTTCGAGAATATTGGAAGGAGTTAATAGGAATATTCCGGAATCAGGATAAATTTGGGAATATTTGCGGAATTAGGAACTTGGGGAAAAATGGAGGGGATTTTGCGTCGATCAAGAAATTAGGATATTCGAGAAATATATTTCACGGAGTTTGGGAAACGGAAAAAAGGAACGTCCAAAATATGGGGAATATTTTGGGAGTCGAGAACGGGAGAGTGAATAGTTTAGGAAACATTCGATCGCTTGAAATATCGGTATATTTTGAGAATCGGAACGTCGAGGAGGTTTTAGGGTTCCGGGAGTGACACGAAACCCTAGAAGAAGGGAGTCAGAGTTCACAATGAATGGGAAGGCTTCAAAGGACTGAACCGAAATGACTCGAACAAGGGAAAAGACAAGGGTTTTATTACAGATTTATCTAATTATAGAAATGATCTTTGTCCCATTAAAATTAATTCTGGAGCTCTGAAAATTCCGAAAAAAATTTTAGAGGATTTATTAAATCGTGGGGGAACTTACCAGAAATAAATACCACCACGAAACAGATGGAGTTTATTATTATAAATACTTAAATGCTTAAAATATTCCAACCAAAAACCCCGGGAATATAAAAGCATCCAAGTATTTATTTAAAATTTTCAACTTGGGATTTTTAATATTGAAAATTTCAAAATTTTATTCAAACATGTTTCTCAAACAAAATTTTTTTAGCGTATTCTTGTATTTCGATTTACTCAAAAATAATTTTAATTAAAGCGATTTTTAGGGCGTGACAACACCTCCCCTGGCCCCGGCGGCGCCCCTAGCGCCCGTAGCACGGACGCCAGCTCCTCCGCCGAGATCTTCCCATCGCCGTTCGTGTCGTACCGCCGGAACACCTGCTCCAGCTCCGCCATCGGCATCCCGGGCCCCCCTCCGCCGCCGCCGTCCTCCACCTTCAGCAACACCACCCCACCGCGTCCTCCCCTTCCTCCTCCTAGTCGTTGGAAATATGAGGGGTCGGTTGGAGTGCGCAGTGAAATAGGAGGTTAAATATGGATGAGAGAGCCTCTATTCTAGACAATAAGGGATCAAATTTGAGAGCTCCATTGGAGTTGCTCTAAGGGATTGCAAGCAACCGCCACAGAAGAAAATGCATGCAGGCCATAGCAAAGGGCGAAGAAACAGGCAAAAAAACTTAAGGCAAACGGAGTAGGCTCTGAGCTAAAACCGAAATCCATGCAAACCTAACCAAAACGAAAATGGCGGCACCATCTAAACAGAGCCTAGAACCGTCACCTGAAAAAAACGCTCAGGTAAGTAGTATTAATGATTTACGAAAAACGCACAGCTAACAGTGGACGAACGAAAGGAAAGAGTCTTCACAGAGAATAGCAACGGTGCAGCCAATGCAAAAGGTCAACCTGCCAAAGAACAAATGGTGTATAAACCAAAACTCAATGCAAAGAGGAACACAACGAAACACACACAGCCAAGCCATGCGGCACCTGCAGAGTCAACACCAGTAGGCAAAGAACACATCAGCACAAGAAGGATGCAGAAAAAAAACTCAAAAAATCGAAGAAAAACGGAACACCACTGGACTTAGGGAGTTTATGATGTTGAGGCCTCCTTTAAAACGTAAAATTTTACAAGGTTATAGGAATTGGTTAAATTCGTTCGAAAAAGGCCCAAACAGCTACACTAAAATTTAAATATAGTTTTTGGTCAGCAGGTGATAACGATACGAAATTAATTTCGCAGCTAGGGATCTTGTCCGAAGAACCGAGAATGATGTGCGTGGTTGTGCATACCTTTTATGATAAAGAGTCGAAAGCATGGCACATAAATGATGAATAGATTTGTCTTATGAAAGACTTTCATGCATTGGTGCCAGGTGTTCTAATACAGTTGCAAGGACAATTGCCCTAATTTTCAATCTCTTTAAGGTTGCACAACACCCTACGTCACTACAGTACGCGCGTGCAGAAGGTGTACTCCTCTATTTAAAAATATAAAACATATTAGGTTTATACATAATCTTTAATATTATACCTTGACTATTAATTTTTTTCTATAATATATTATTAACAACCACAAAATTAACATCATATAAAATATTATCAAATACGGATCTAGTAATACTATATACATGACATTAAACATATATGTTTTAACTTAATTATTAGTTAAAATTTTAAATGTTGACTCTATGGATAATAAAGATGCCTTATATTTTTAAATGGAGTAACTACTTTCTCTAATTTCAAATTCCTCCTATTTCAAATGTTAAGTCCATTTTAGCCTTTTTCAACTCTTTCTTAAATATAAATTATTTTAGAACCTCTACTCTTTTATGACTATATTCTTCCCTGTTTGCCCGCACTAAAAATAAATGCTACACATCTTATAGATAAATGATTTGTTTTTTCCAATTAATGCGATATGAATGAAGGGAAACTAAGTTATTTGAGTTGTTTTCTTAATTTGTGTGCATAAATCTAAAACGACTTACGTTTGAAATAAGAGGGAGTACAATTAAAACCCAAAAAAGTCATTGTATTTCTTTGCAGAAGAATATAGCTACCAAGAAATGGAAAGCTCCCGTGTGCCAAAAACACACGGGAACATCCCCAAAACACAACAGAACTTGATTTTTGTATAGCAAGTTACAAACACATTAAAACTTGATGAGACTAGTGAGTAGAAAAAGGAACTTGATTTTTATTAAACTTTGTTTTGTCATTTTCTCATAATTTCCTCCTTTTTTTTTCTTTCTGTTGGGTAATTGACATGGTGACCTAGTTTTTATTTTTCACATGTTCTCGCAGATAACAAACTTGACTGCTTAGTTTCAGATTTTACTGATTTTATATTTATTTTTTTTGTTGAAACTGCATGTCTCCTTTGAGATAATTTGCTAGTTAATTTGATCGTGCAATTGCACCGCCACGTTATATATAGTTATGTTCAATATGCACTATGTGTATACCAATGTGCTCATTATACAATTCCATATCGTTTTCTTAAGATTGATTAATGACGCCATACCATTAAAATTTGGACCAGGCCAACTGTGGAGGGAAGGGTGCCGTTTGAAAATGCCATTGAGTTCCTATCAATTTGAATAATTTTTAAAAAGAATGTGACAATTCAAACTTCTTATCAGATAATTTTTGGTGTTCCTAACTCCGCCACTAACCAAGAAACATACTACCTCCGGTCATAAATATTTTATGCTTAGGACGGCATTTAATCAAACTTTTAAAATTTCACGTTAGGGTTTGGTTCTGGAGGCTCTAGCCTCAACTCCAAATCAATCTGGATTGGTTCTGGAGGCCCTAGCGTCAATTCTATATCAATCTTTTGTCTCCTGGGGGGCACTTTATCCCCGGCGGGGACCAAATCGGGGTGAAAAATGATAGGTTCCCCCGCCACTAATGCAGTGTCGGCTTGGAAGAAGAAAATAAAATATGAACTGAAAGTGCCTATAGGATCCTGATGTCGCCCAGAGGAAGAGTGAATAGGCGTTTCTTGAAATTACGAAAACTTGTAGCGGAAATTAGAACTAACTGCATAGTCCGATGTGGCACCGGACAGTCCGACTATAGACGAGTTAGACAGTTCAACTACACTCGGACAATCCGGCCAATACAAAGAAAACTAAGAAATAACTAAAGGCCCGGATAGTCCGACAAAGGTAGGACAGTCCAGTCAAATCAGAGATTAATGCACTTGAAAGATAACAAGAACTAACTAGTGAAAGATAGAGGTAGCAAGCAAGGATCACTAATAGCTCAATTATCAAAACAGTAAATGCAATGTAAAAGAGAGGAAAGGAGACACCAATTTGTTTACCAAAGTTCGGATCCAATCGATCCTAAGTCTCTGTTGAGGGGTCTCAAAAGGCCGGGTCTCTCTCAACCCTTTTCCTCTCCAAGCAACAACCTCCGATGAATCTTCGATCTCCAAGCAACCACCAAGGCTGAGCTTTGCCTCCAAGCAACCACCAAGGTCCAAACTTGGACGACAAGCAACCACCTCGTGTGAAGCTTGCTTTACCAAATCTCACTAAGATAAAGCTTGGCTTCCACTTAATTTACCTTTTCTCTTCCGGCGGCAAGGTAGAACGTTCACAAGTGTTCCCGGGCAAACCACACACCTTGGTTGCTCGCGGGATTACAATTCTCATCTACAAACACTCTCAACTCAACCCACTCACAACACACAAGCTTTAGAACACAAGAAGAGAAAGTTGGAGAGGAGTTTTGCCTTCTAAACTTGATCAACAACACACTCAAGGCTAAAACTCTAGCTCAAAAGATCTTCAGTCTGCTCCTCAACCTCTTCGACACTCACTTAGGTTCTCAGGTTGAATATGGGTCCAAAAATCTCTAAGTGAGTCCAAGGCAATGCCCATTTATAGTGTCAACTCCTCAAACTAGCAGTTGCTTGAGTCTACCAAAACTTGTATAGGGTCGAACAATTTGGTATCATCCCATATAGTCTGACTATACACTTTTCCAACGGTCACTGAACAACGAGCCATTGGGCCATACAGAGTTGGACAGTCCGACCATTGTAGGACTGTTCGATTGAGCAACACCCGGACTGTCTGGTCCATTCATCTTCTCCGTTCGACTGAGAAATAGTTCGGCTGCTCCAAGTCTTGGTCGGACTGTCCAACTCATGATTGTCCGACTGCTCCAGGACAATCCGCTTCACTTAACTTTGTCGATGATCAATCTTCACCCGTACTATCTGATTGCACCCGGACTGCCTGGCCTATTCAAGTTGAGTCAGACAATGGCATTGTCCTACACGTCAATTTGTACTATACGGACTATCCGGCCTATACAAATTGACTTGAAAAATCGCATTGTCCAAAACCCCAACTCATAATAGGCGGATTGTCCGGCCACACTTGGACTGTCCGACTCAGCGCATGCCAGACTGTTCGGTCCATTGCGATCTCAGTGCAACTTGAACTTCTTCATCTCATACTTTGTGCGGATTGCTTCCACTTCAACTTTTTTGCTTTGAGACTTCCCATTTCTCATTTTTCATCATCAAAGGACCTTATTCCTACTCACAACTCATTAAACGCATTAGTTCCTTAATTGTTTGTCATCGATCATCCAAAACCCACATAGAGGGTCTAGATGCACTTTCACGAACAACCGTGATGGTCGTAATAGATCGACTTGAATGTGTCTTCTTGCTCGCATTCAAGTTCCATTTCAAGGGAGGATGAAGTACCATGATACTTTCAGTTTTGTCGAGCCCTGCTTTAGTCTTGTGGAGGCCATGGGCCCCGGGTACCTCATGACAAGCATATGGGCCACTCGGACAGAGAATGTGTCTAGCCTTGTAATTAGAGATATGATAGAGCTCGGTAGACTTACCCTTGTACGATAAGGAATATATAGTCCTAGTCGGGCAAGTTATATCTCTAAGAGGAGATCCCTTAATCATAGTCCGGCTGGGACTCCTACTTTGTAACCCTGTCCCCTAGTATATAAGGGGAGGCAGGGCGCCCCCTGAGGGCAAGAAGAGACAGAGAGGTTCATCAGAATCTCCACAACTATAGTTCTTCAAAGCAATACATTACAACTGGACGTACAGTATTACCTCACATCGAGGGCCTTAACCAGTATAAACCTCTTGTGTTCCTTTGCAGTCCACTGAGTTTCGATCCAACGAGTAGCCTATATTCATATTGCCGGTGTAAAACATCGACAGTTGGCGCGCCAGGTAGGGGCTTCGCGAGATGAACCTCAAGCTCGACGGATTCGACAACCGGAGTCGACGGCGGCGGATTCTCCCCTAGAGACACGATTACATTCGGAAGCCTCGACTTCGTCGCCGACCAGCTTGGCAACCTCACCTTGGCCGACTCAGACCAGATCCAATCGGCCGAGGAACCGGCCGACTCCGCGCCAGTCGGCCCACACGACGCTGCGGCAATCTTCTACTTTCCCAGGTCTCAGAACAACTCTCTCCTTCGGCGTTCGGCTCGGACTCGGCCTTGAGCCGACCCGGGTCGGGCTAGGAAGGGGAGAAATCATCAATCTCCTATGCAGACTCGGCGACGCCGCAGACATCTACAATCTACATCCCATGCGGCAGACCCGATCCTCTACAGTTTAGTTTGGACATGGCCCAGAGCCGTTTGAGATTGGATCTAGGGAGGTCGGAGTCGTCATCACCCCAATGAACTATTCAGATTCCGACTCCAAGTCGGACAACAGTTCGAACAACAGTTCAGACACCAGTTTGGCAAGCTTCCTTCTGCACCGAGAAATCTTCATGGCTTCAACCCCTCCACAGGAGGTGCACCAAGTACAAGAGCAGCAAGAAGAGGAGGCCCGCCAACTGCGACAACAAGAGGAGGCCGAATGCGAGGTTCGCAACGATGAACTACGCAGGGCTGGACGAACCGCTCAGCAACAAATCCTCCAGACTAGAGTCGGCGACCACGACGTCTTTGTCACGCCACAACAAAATGTCGTGGCTGCTGCAACCCTGCTAGACACACTCCAGCTCGGGCCTGATCATCAGGCCACCCCGACTATCGCAAGAATAAAAGCCATGATCACTGCTGCTATGCCAGCAGCGCTAACAGTCGGGCAAAACCCTCATACTGACCAACCAGTCGGCATCCCCAACGGCAGTCTCATCCACCTCAAAGCGACGTTGAGCGGCCGGCTCTAGTCGGCTGCACACGGAATCACTCCAAACGTCACTCGGCAACCCCAACAACAACCAGCAACATGGAAGCGACCGTCGGGACAATCAAGATCTCCAAGGCCAACTACGGCGTGACCTTCGGCAGGACATCAACGCTGGGTGCCGCGAACGAGAGGAAGACGAGCAATGCCGACTGGAAGACAAGAACGAGCGCTTCGGCCTCCATCACGAGCGGTTTCACCGCCGTATTCGTAGTCAGAGCCCTTATGAAGATGAAGGAGTACCGGCCTTCACCCACGAGCTGCAACAAGTCGACTGGCCATCGGGTTTCAAGCCTACGGGAATCGAAAAATACGACGGCAAGACCAATCCCGAGTCCTGGCTCACGGTCTACACCCTGGCAATCCGAGCAGCCGGAGGAGATCACAAAGCCATGGCTAACTACCTCCTAGTCGCTCTAGCCAACTCGACGAGGACATGGCTAACGGGACTTCCCAAGCAATCAATCGGCTCCTAGGGTGAACACCGGGAACGCTTCATCGCCAACTTTCAGGGAACATACGAGAGGCCATCTTCCGAGTACGACATATATCAGTTGCATCAAAGGAAGAACGAGTCTTTTTGTGACTTCATCAAGAGATTTTCTGAGAAGAAAAACTCAATCATGAAGATCAAGGATGAGATCGTCATCGCCGCCTTTCGAAAAGGAGTCAAAGACACCTCGTTCATCGCTAAATTCACTCAGAAGCCTCCCAGCTCTGTCAAGACTCTATTCGACATGGCGAACAAATACGCCGACTTGGCTGACGTTGTTGCTGAGGCCCTTAATGACAAAAAGGCATCCTGACAGAAGAAGCAGAAGGACATCGATGACATGGCCCCAACTAAGGTTGGGAATCGCAAAAGCAAGTTGGACGGCTTCATTGTGGCGGTCGGTCACAACAGTCTTCGACTTTCAACAATTGGAGATTATCAGAACAACAAGTGACATGCTCGGGGGCTCACAAGCTCAAACACAAGGATGACATCCCCACTCCCAAATACCAAACAGCTAAGTCACTTTCTAATAAATATTTCCTCACTTGGCCTCGCCAATGCCACAGCCGCTTACACCTAATAGGTGTACAAGCTGCACTTTTTTCTGTTTTTGCTCTTAAATGATTGCAAAAGTACTCGAGTAGCATAAATTCCGATCTGTGAAACTTTGCTCCATGAAAGACGAACTCAAGTCATCCAAAACGCGTGTCTGGGAAAGAGCCATGAGCCAACTCCCAACGCTAGGGGCTATGACTAGTCGGGCAGAGTGCTTAAACGTAAGGGATCAACTACTCGGGGAAACTAATATCAATAAGAGAAAGAACACGTGTTTACATATATTGTAAAATACATAAATATTATTCGGGTGATTGTTTTCATCATCAGATGCTACTCATCTGATATGTTTATAACGCAGAACCAGTTCCGGATACGCGTGACAGGAACTCAGGGCTACGAGGCTATCTCCTACGCTCGGGGGCAGGACCAGTCTGCCAAGATACACTTGAAGTGCGACGCTTCAAGAATCACTCAGAATGCTCCATGAGGGCCACTGACCGAGTACTTGCACCAGTCGGGACATTATCTTCCCTGGCTACACTCCATATGTGGGTTAATAACTGACCTCCGGTGCCAGTCGGGGCTCGGGTACCACTTGGCTAGGTGAGGTACGCCCCATAAGGGTCGCCAACCGAATCCTACGCTAATACTAGATTCGAGTACCTTATTTGATCACAACTCTGCTGGGTAAAGTACGCCCCATGAGGGTCGCCGGCCGAATTCTACGCTAATGCGAGGTTCGGGTACTTTATTCAGTTAATAACCAACCTCCGACACCAGTCGGAGCTCGTGTACCACTCTATTGGATAGGGTACGCCCCATGAGGGTTACCAGCCGAATCCTACGCTAATGCAAGGTTCGGGTACCTTATTAGGCTACAATTTTGTCAAGTTAGGTATACCTCAAGAGGGTCGCCAGCCGAATCCTGCGCTAGCGCAGTGTTCGGGTACCTATCTGGCAAAAACATGGCAACAAGCCATTACTAGAGCTTTCAGTTGGGAGCAGCATCAAACCCGGAATCTACGGAGGTGCTCATTATTATTCAAGACTGGAAGACCCCAATCCTTCGATTACAACGAAGCCGAGTAAATCAAACGACGGAGCAAAACCCTTATCATAGTCAGAGAAGACCTATATCGTCGAAGTGCATCCGGAGTTCTCATGCACTGCGTCACACCTGAGGAGGGCAAGCAGATCCTGCAATATACCTACTCGGGCATCTGTGGCGACCATACTGCATCCAGAACGTAAGTCGGAAAGGCTAGCGGACAAGGATTCTTCTGGCTGATTGAGGTTACCGATGCTGGAGTATTCATCCTGGCATGCGAGGGATGCTACTTTTATAGGGCTGCGCTGGGTAGGTCGGTTTAGGCCGGCTAATTCGGTAGCAGGCCATAAGATATGAGTTTCTACAGTAGCACGCTCAATGTGGGCCGCTCGCTGGCTGTGTTAAACTCACAGTGCTGGTGCTACCAACAGGAACCGATTGGGTAATCAGATATGCTTCATGAAGGCCTAATTGCTGAACACATGTATTCGGGTATCTATGTTATCCACCAAGTATTGAGGATATATCCTTATAAGGGTCACAAGCTGGTCTTTATTAAAATTGGGGATGCAGGTATCTCTCAAGTACACTTGACCACATATTGGATTAAAATTTATAAAGTGGTACTCGGCTTATATGCTTAGCCAACATTTGCTATGAGCAAATATCTTTCCAGCCGACATGACGCTGAAGAGTCTAACTTCCGAGTAGTACTACTCGGGAAAGACTATAAACATTTTTTCAGCTGACATGAAGCTAAAGAGTCTAATTTCCGAGTGACATACTACTCGGGAAAGACTTTAAAATATTTCCGGCTAATATGATGCCGAAGAGTCTTATATACCAGTAGTATACTACTCGGGAAAGACTATATGGTTAAAGATCTTTGACTTTATGTTTAATTACTTCACAATTAAGCACAAAGTCGGGGGCTACACCTAATAGGTGCACCTATTCGACGCACACTATTCATACTTCTACATGGAGCCCTTTATAGCCTCGCTGCCAGCTAACATGAAGCAGGACTCGGGAAGAAAAAGCACTTAGACAAAGAGTATTCGGGAGCAATGCATTCGGGCAATCTTCACCGTAGAGGATGAGCACTCGGCATCAGCTGTGACTCAACTATGAAGGTATCAGGGGCTGCTGTGGAGGCTATGGACCTCGGGTACCTCATGATAAACATATGGGCCACTCAGACAAAGGATGGGTCTAACCTTGTAATTAGAAATATGATAGAGCTCAGCAGACTTAGCCTTGTATGATAAGGAATATATAGCCTTGTATGATAAGGAATATACAGTCCTAGTCGGGTAAGTTATATCTCTAAGAGGAGATCCCTTGGCCATAGTTCGGCTGGGACTCCTACTTTGTAACCCTGTCCCACAGTATATAAGGGGAGACAGGGCGCCCCCTTAGGGCAAGAAGAGACAGAGAGATTCATCAGAATCTCCACAACTATAATTCCTCAATGGAATATATCACAACTGGACGTAGAGTATTACCTCACATCGAGGGCTTGAACCAGTATAAACCTCTTGTGTTTCTTTGCAGTCCATCGAGTTTCGATCCGACAAGTAGCCCTATATTCATATTGCCGGTGTAAAACATCGACAAGTCTCTAGTTTGATAGTTATACGTGCTAAAAATCCAGTACATTCCATTTTGTTTTCTATCCTAGTCTTTTGCGACACATCTGGTTTACTTTGTTAGGTCTCAACTTCTCGGCGACGCAAGTCTACTACAATACAGTCAAAGTCAGCGGCTGAGTTTGCCTAGTCTCGACTACTTTTTTTTTTTAAGTAGGCGAGCGAAGAGGCTTAGGGATAAGAGAGTGTTGGTGTGTAAGATCGACGATTTCTCAAATGCTTAGTTTAGCTAAAAGAAATTGTATACGTAGTTTTGCCTCAAAAAGTACTGTCATATTATCATAACTTATTAGATTTCATATATTTACTCTAATATAAGGTTGATAGTCGGAATTTTAGAAGTTTGACCAATTATTATCATAAATGTCAAATATTTATGATTGGAGGGAGTGATTTTTTTCTCTCTTCTTTGCCTCCATTTTATATGGGAGCTTTTGGCCTTATTATCATGTGAGAATGACTACAAGTGTCATGTTTTGAGAGTTTTACGTTAGCCCAAACTCTGTATTTAGGGTGACAGACAGACTGATATTGACACGACGGATAATCTTGCTAACTGCCATGTTTTATCAACGAAAGAGCCTTCAAATGCAAGAGCAAACATTGTAACCATTCTTGTGCCATTTTGTAGAAGAAAATGAGTTGTCCTAGACCTGCAGTTGGTATGACCAAAACAAAGCTTGGTTATGACGTACAGTTCACTGGCTAATGCAGTGCACGAATTGAACGAGTTGACAATAGAATGCAGTTATTCAGTTAGGTAAGTCGGTAACATTGAACCAAACCATGTAGTGCAAAACTATGTGCTGAACCAAGAGAAAAATTCTCACAGAGGACGGAACATTGTGCATGCTGCATAAAGGGCTATTTTTTTCACCTAAAAGCACAACTAGAATGTTGGATGAACAAACAGAAGAACTAGCAGATATTTTGATTTACAGCATTGCCACCAACTACTACATCCCTAATAGTTCTGTTCACCTAGAGCCTACACTAGCAGGGCACCGGAACAACCAAACCCAAATCACAACCTTTCTGTGACCCACCAGGAAAAATTCCTTGCAAGAACAGAGCAAATATGCCTTGCAAGAAATGCAGATTTACCTGAAACCTGTAAACAAAAAATTAAGCTCGCTATAAGTAGCTGCTGCTTGAGCATCAATCCTAATCGTCACTGGGAGCTGACGAGCCAGTAGTTGTGCACTGACCAGTAGCCAATGGCTTCCCTCCTGCTGCTGCTGCGAGCCATC
This sequence comes from Oryza meyeriana var. granulata, assembly GCA_003991445.1. Classification (NCBI taxonomy): domain Eukaryota; kingdom Viridiplantae; phylum Streptophyta; class Magnoliopsida; order Poales; family Poaceae; genus Oryza; species Oryza meyeriana. Next base: position 25,467 of record RYFJ01001918.1, read on the forward strand.
GTAGGCGGTGGCGACGCCGAGGAGAGGCAGCTCGTCAGCGGCGAGAGGGAAGCGTCAGAGGAGGCAGAGAGGTTTTGTTTGAAGCATCCGGCGATGCACCGGCGCTGCGGCTTCTTCTCCGACGACGACGTGGAGGAAGAACGGTGGCTGGTCTCATGCCTGCGTTGGCCTGCAGTCGATCGCCAGGCAGCTTGGATGCAAACGATCTGATCAAACTTATCCAAACAAGCATTTTTCAGGATAATATATATAGCCTTGTGCCTGTCAGTCGAACTGAGATTTGCTGGTCCTGCCCTATTAATGTAATTTTGTGCGAAGAAACTTCGAATTACTTTCTGTATGGTTAGTACAAAATGCAAGCTCAATGTGCTGCTTCTGAGACCAAGAGAAGGCATAAGGCTGTTGCCCCTTATTGTAGGCAGAAGTTGTCATGGCTGATGACTTGACGAGTGATGCCATGTTGTGTACTTACCTTCTGATCTTTCTGATTGCTGATGCAAAAATTGGCCTTGTGAATTGGCCAAAAGTTCCAGATTATAAAACACATCTTCTACAAAATCAAAAAATCGCAAATTTGAAAAACTTGGTTGGTAAATGGAGATCAAAATTGAAACCTCACTAACTAGGTGCAACATATCTTATGGAAGCATGGCGATGATGGGCTAGAATCACAGCCCATCCAGGTTTCCAGCCCATTCAATTACAGGACAACACAATTTTAACTACAGAGAGGGCTCACTTCCTAAAAGGAGCACTATAAATGAAAGCCAGGTTCACAGTTCACTAGAGGTACAAGTATTGCTGCATATGAGAGCCATCGCATAGCCAATATAAACCCATATGTACAAAGCAATAGCAAAATTTCTTTTGTGCGTTTGATCTACTGCATATCCGGCATGAAGTTTCAACATATGGCATCTTCAGATTAACAAGCAATTCAACCCCAGTCAACAGAAGGAAAGGGAGGATAACCGCCTTCAGGAGGTGGCCGCAGTGATGGAGGCAGGTTGCCCCATGAAGTGTGACCCCCTAGTATGTTCCCTGTGAAGCATGAAAGAAATTAATGTGATATTATCAACAAGAAAGCTGCTAGAGTGAGATCTAGTATAAATACTTTGAAAAAATACTGAGACATATGCTACCCTGGCAGCTTTCGTATCTCAAAGCATCAGAATTCATTGTTTAGGGCAAGGTTTTGAGCACACTTGTCATAAATTCAGTAGTTTGACAACAGATTCTTGAGTAAGCCAAATTATTTAGATGTCCTAGTATCTAGCCCCTCATTAGTCAATAAAAGTGTCCGACAGACAGACCCCAGATGCAATCAAATTGCCTAGAACATCACACCACATGAATCACCGGGCACCAACCATTGGACCTACATGCATAAAGGATTACATCCAATGATTGTATGGCAGCCTGGCAGGTGCAAGTGTTCTATTCATGGCATGACAAGTGACTGGATAGAAAACATGCTGAAGAAATTTATGTATTTATACACAGAGCAGACAAACAGGTTCTCAAGTATTAACACAACGAAAACCATTTTTTTCATTCACTTATTTTTTTCAGAATGGAGCTGATTCTAAGCAGTAAAAATTTGCAACATACTAACATCCAAGATTCTTTCTTTTTACATGTTCTTTTATCCTCATTTACATTATCAATACAATAATGCTTCACAACTCCAATAGTTGCTAGTTGCGACATGGCATGCTAGAAAAGTAAACTGCCTAAAAATGCTATAAATGCAAACTACACTTTACTATATTGCAAAAAAAAAAAAGAGTGAGACTAAAGGTGACATGTACTGTTTATTTTGTGACTCGTTGAGGCAACTATGGTCGAGAGTCAAGATATTAAGTTCATATTTTAATATTGATGTGATTGACTAACATATAATAATCACCAAATGTCTCCATTCATAGATTTAATATAGTTGGATGGAGAAAGTTATGTAAGAACTAAGAACCAGACACTAAATTAATTAGAATAGAAAATGAGAGGTCATGTACTCATGTGGGAATAAAATTCAATCATCACTTGGGAAGAAGCAGCGTGAGCCATTCAGTTTTCTGCACTACCCCAGCTAACTATAAGATTTTTTTGTTTTGGCCAGGAGTGTGTTATAATCAGATCACCTGAGAAAGAACTTCCATCTGCTGCCTGATATCCAACAAAATTGTGTTGACTTCCTACAAAATTAGACTGTGGCACCATTGCTCCAGAGACAGGCCCTGGATAACAAAAAGGCAACTCAGAACTCAAGGCCTATCCACAGTTTTAATCTAATTTAGAACTATGTGGAGTTCTAAGAATTATCTTATAGCAATAAGAATCATGATTGTTGTAAATTTGTCATGCACTTGTATAAATAGTAACAACTGACGAGGATAAAACTGAACGAAGAAAGAAGTACTGCTAGAATTCCAAGACAAGGGTAAACCGGCAAAGACAGATAAGACTAAAAAATATGAGTTGCATCGCAATTTGATGCACAAAGTCATCAAGCTAGCGTCTTGTCTTTTTGCACCAACATTAAACGACTTCAACTGCGCAAATCTGTGAAGACCTTCAGGCAGTGTGTGTAATGAATTGAAGTCCAGAGCCTAGACCTTGGGCAATCCATTGAGTTTTTCAACTATAACAAAGAATATATCTCATTCCCACCATCAAGCTAGCTTTCACTGAAGAAACCTACTGCATTTTTGGACAATATTGAGAAAAAAATAAAACAGAAAACAGAAGAAGGTACACTCACCAGAAGGAGCTGATCCAGGATTAACAGGACTTGGCCTTGGGTGGAAGTATCTACATGAATCCCCAAACTTGCACGTCCCCTGTACCAACAAAATCAAAACACACACATACACACGCACAACGTTCATTTCCATTAAGTAACAGATGTATTCTCGCAAATGATAGTAAGACCGCGAGCTGGAGGTCACGCTACACACCGTACGGACGAAGTGTTGGCAGACTCCGATGGCGCCGTCGGGCTGGAGGAGGGGAGGAGCGCCGCCGCCGTGTAGCTCTGCCGGACGAAGGAGACGACGGGGGAGAGAGCGGTCAAAAGGCGTAGGAGATAGCGCGCCAGCGACACAAGCAAGGAGAGCGGAAGAGGGGAGGAGGACGGGAGAGGCAACCTTGGCGGCGGACGGCGTCGTACCAGAGCGCGCGGGCGCGCTGGTGCTGCGAGCCCTCCAGGTGGCGCTTGCGGGCGGCGGGGGTGTCCTGGAACTGCTTCTCGCAGTAGTCGCAGTAGTACTTGCCCAGCGGCATCTCCCCGTTCCGCGTTCGCCGGCGCCGCCAACTCCGCCGCGCCGCCTCCTTTTCCCCCTTCCCCGGCTTCTCTTCTCTTCTACTCTGCCAACTCAGCAGTTTCTGCAACTGGACTGAGTACTCTGAACTCTGAAGAATATTTACGACGAACAGTACATTTGAATTTTCATTTAGAAGATACGAGTATATTTTAAATGATTCGGCAGAAACCAGCGAGAATTTTTCACTAGAAATTTGAGCTTTCTTTTTTTTCAAAAGAATTTTGAACTTTCTGCCAGCAACGGAAGGATAGATTATTAAAAAGAGTTGTTTTCTGCAACAATCCTGTACAAAATTAGAACCTCCCTAGAGCAACTTTGAACTTTGCTAGAAAAAGAATAAAAACTTCTCTTCAGTGACCATTCCAGTAGCACTTTAGCATAAACTAATTCCCTTCCATTCTTGATGCGCACATATCATTTCGGTTCAATGCGGGAATTGCAGATCTTGCAACACAGACAAACACCACTAAAGACAGGTAAACCAACGAGTCAAAGGGCTCAAAAGGCATTATCAATCTACCAGGTCAGGTCAGGTCATCGATGAACTTCCATACGGTCATATGGCAGATTAACAGAACATCCTCAACAAGTGCACAGAAGGTAGCATTTTCAGAACAATCTAATACCAGGTAATAGTCTGGGGCACAAAGAACCAAGAAAATCGACGACGATCCAAACATATGGATCAACTACCATAAATACATTCTTAAACTGCTCTAGAACATATTACAGATCAGCTATGGCAAATCTCAATTCTCAGGTGGGTGAGGGTTAGTAGGGGAGGGAGGGTGTTGTGCACCGGTTACATGTCGAAGTTTTGCATCGCAACATACTGCTACTCAACTACACTGGTCAACAAGGTGGTCATACAACAACGTAACTTCACATCTTCACCAACCATCATGCATGCAAATGCTGACGATCCGTCACCCAGGGGGGTAATGCGCACTTGTCATGGAAATTTCCAGGGGGTCGCGAGGTAGCCGTCTCATACTCCTGCATAGGAGCATTGCTTCTTCGCATGTTCTGGGATCAATTTCGCCATAATATCTGATGGTATTCCTTTCAGTTCTGCACCGAAAAGAGGGGAACAACATAAGATGCTGATCTCATCACAGAATAATGAATAAGCTATTTACAGCTATATCACCATCTCAAGCTATAAGTTTACAACAGAATAACCAGAATAATTGTAGCACCTACTTGAACAAAAAAAACTTAATTGGTAATGTCAACCAGAAAAAGTGTGACAATGTTCCATAACTTACCATGAGGCTTGAAGTTAAAGAGAGGAGGCAGAAAGCGACCATTCGGAAGGCGAGCATTAGGGTCTCGAAGCTCATCAAAGAAGGGGTGGACAAGCGCTTCCACCTGGGCAAGGTAACAGAAATATTAATGAAATGAATGCCTGCAAAATCATCTCAAGAACTAAGTGTGGTAATGTAGTATTTTCTGTACTTCGGCCACAAAATATCCATCGAAATAAACTTACAGCAGTGCATCTGAGGTTGGGTGAGTACTGGAGCAGCCTAGAGACAAGATCAACAGCTTCTGGAGGCAACCTTTTATGGAATACCTAAATATTTGACATGTACGGTTAATCACCTGATACTGGCCAATTCCTGAAAGTATAATAACAGTAATAGATGGACATGCACCTTGTGCCATGGGTGTGCTTTAATCTGTGGAAACTTGAACTCAGTATAGTTTGGATTCATGCATTTAATTTCTTCCCTTGTAGGTGTACCAAGGACCTGTAAGGTGTGATCAATTTTAAGGTTATAAAAAATCTGTGCCTCAGAACAACTCAGAAGGCTAACTAAACACCAGAATTGCCACCAACCTTGATGATTTCCACAAGTTGGTCTACACCACTTTCACCAGGAAACAGAGGCTGTCCAAAACAAAACAATTGTAAGGCATACGGAATTCAAAAATAAAGCCCTGGAAGGTAAACAACAAACTTCCCCAAAATATGAAAAGAAAATGCAGCTGCTTACCTGCCCTAACATAAGTTCAGCAAGAACACATCCAGCAGACCAGATGTCAATCGCTGTAGTATACTCAGTGGCACCAAATATGAGCTCCGGAGCCCTATAGTAACGGGAGCAAATATATGATATGTTTGGTTCCCCCTTGACCTACAAATTAGAAACATAGGGAGGATAAGACCAGACTGTAACTTCTTAAAATATAACGAGTTGTAAATTACTTCATTGTCTTACGCACTTACCAGAACTTTTGCACTCCCAAAGTCGCATAACTTGAGTTGATGGGTATGGGGGTTTACCTGATTAGAAGTTCAAACATCAATTCTAAAGTTACAGAAATAAAAAGGGTAGTATTTGAGACCAGCACTTGAATGGGTAGCTTTTCAGCATACCAGAAGATTTTGTGGCTTGATATCTCTGTGGCAAACTCCAATGCTATTATGGATGTAAGCTAATGCCCTACAAATCTGTCAAACACCAAAGGTAAATATCAAATTAAATTCAAAGTCAACTTGGTATGGTACTGGCTAGTTTGTCTGAAAGCAGCCTTGCTACCTTCTGCAACATGCTAGGATCGTAGCAGGCAGCTACATAAATTACAATATAAAACCATCCAAAAGGGTACAGGACAGAATATTACCTGGTACATATACAGCTTCACATAGATAAGTGGCATGCGTTGGTTCATCTTGTTGTAATGCTTCACAACACGATGAACAGTCTCAGGCACATACTCAAGAACCAAGTTTAGATACAGTTCATCCTTCTCGGTTGTAGAGAAAAAACAATGCTTCAGAGCTACAACGTTTGGGTGGTCAAGAAGGCGCATGGTCTGAAGCTCACGGTTCTTGTAGCGCTTATCCTGAAGAACCTTCTTGATAGCAACTGTCTCACCTGTCTCCAGACATTTAGCCTGCAAAATGGTCAAGATGATATTATTATTGTCTATTTACAAACATAAAAGGCATTTAGGACATGAATTAATAGGGGTATAGTGTAACATAATATAAATATTTCAAATGGCAATAATTCGCTACATACTAAAAATGATGTTAGTTACATACTAAAAAATGATGTTAGTAGAGTTGAGATGTTAAAACAATACTCGAAGTTAGCTACTTAGCTTCCTCATGAAATATATAAAAGCCCAAAGATGTTGCAACTAACCTGGAAGACAATCCCAAATGAACCTTGCCCTACAATACGCTCAGCCATGTAGCTAACTGTCTGCAAGATTATCCAAGAATATGAGTTAGAAAGGAAGACTGCATTATAATCAATGAACAATTTGAGATCACAATGGCATGTGTTCTAAGTAATAAATGATGTGCTTGAAGGAAGAAATATCTGCAAGGAAAGTTGTTGATGCTAATTACAAACATGGTATCAAGCAATCACCTGTTTCGGCTGACCATTTCTGCCACCAGTAGTTGTGACAATAATGTGGCCGGTTTCTGTTCCCTTGCCGTTAATAATAGTTGCTTCAACTTCCTGAATTTGCCATTCAGTTCAACATGTTACAACAAAGCAAATTTACATGACACATGGGAGAAATTACACTAGATTCATCATAATAGAGCTTACCTTATCATCTCTTATCTTCAGATCATTCAGCTGATCAGGCAACTTCTCAACACCCTTGCTGGTGCTGCTGCTGTTCTTTAACCCAGACGGAGCAACCCCTACTGAAGCCATCTCCTATGAAAGCTAATGGATGGCGAGTCAGATTTGCATCAACACAAAACCCAACAGCGGAAATATCGGTCAACCTGCAAGTTCAACAATAACAAACATCAGTTACAAGTGGAACTACAAAGTTTACAGTGGACACATCAAACACAAAGGATTACTCATTCACAATGCTAAGCATTTTAATGCATCTACACGCATAGCTAATAGGACCTCATTAGGTGCAAAGCAGGAGATAAACAAAGAGAAATGCACTCATCCAAGGAAAAATATGAGAACGATTGGAGATTATACTGGATAACTTGCATTACAAAACCATCTTTTTAGCAGCAAACGAACTATCCACTGCAACAAAAACACCGTGATGTATCAAAAAATTCTTTTTTATGCTCAAACCAGCTACAGAAGGCATTCTTTCATTGCCTTCCCCTCCAACACAAACAACAGCTTTTGCTATCCGCAAGCACGTTCTTCTGGTAAGCAACTTCCCCCTTCCAAAATCGTCTTACTCAAGCCAAAATAGGGCTCCTGCTGTCTGTCACATTTCTTGACCACAAAGTCCACAGCTCATCAACGCAACGAGCTTGTCCTAATTCGGGCTCTCTGCTGCATATATTCTTGAAATTGAGCGCATCCGCATCTGCTAGCAGGCAGGCATCGTTTCACGCAAGCATACGAGCATCTAATGAAGGGGAATGGGCAAACCAATAAAAAAATCTAAGCATTTGCGTACGAATCGATGGTGTAAATGATCTATCTTTACTCCAAGTCCCATCCGAAGCCAAGAACTACCCCTATTTGACGCCATAAATACAAGAAAATCCATCACAAATCCGTATAAATGCTCCACGCTGACTAATCACCGACACAATTTGAGACCAAAAAAAACCGCGTGTTTGAACACAACCACACACGCCACCTTCTCAAGAATACCCGAAACCCTCTGAAATCCGTGAGAAAACCTCGCGCAAATCCACCGAAACCCCACGAAACAGCAGATCCCAGCAGACGGATCGGCCACCGAAACCACCACGCGCGGGCAACCACGGCCCGCATAACGGCGAACGCCCCTTGGAAACGCCTCAGACCAAAGTGAAAAAAAAAAACAAGAGGAAAAGAAGCCAAGTCGAAGCAAGACACACGCATGAACCTCACCTCCGCCTCCTTCTCCTCCTCTCCACAGGGATCCCCCGGCTCGCCGCCGAAGATTCGTCTCCCCCTCCTCCCTCCTCGTCCTCGTCCTCCTTTCCCCTTTCCCCTCCTCTCTCCGGCTGCTCGCTGCCCCCTTTTCTCTTCTTCTCTCTCTCTAGCTGAGGCCTCTTGCTTTTGGTTGTCGGGACGCAGCGCAATACATAGCAGAAATACCTCCCTCCCTCCCCTCCTCTCAACAACGCGACGGCCGAAATGATTTCTGCCTGCTGCCGAGAGGAGGGTGCAGTCAAAGCACCCACCACCACCACAGTCCGCACCGCGACGCAGACCCGCGCGCCCACGGACAGGTGGGCCATGCTTCCCGCGCGGGCCCCACGTGCCGGTGGTCGCGTGGGCCCCCGCTGCCGCCTTGGGGTTTGGTTTGTGGCCACGCCTTTTGACCGGTCAAATCGGCACCGGGCCCCACCAGCCCCGGACTGCGTCGGGTGGCGCTCGCGTGCCGCTCGCTCCCTCGGCTACTCACTGCCCGGTGGGGTCCATCCCTACGCTGGCCCACACGTCAGGGGTGGAATGAGTCCTCGGGATGTGATATTGTGATGTGATGAGAGGGTGTGCGTGTTTGTTTTTTTTTACCGCATCAAAGGACGCAAGATTCGAATAAAAGTGGGGGAGAAGGACGAGACTGCCCCTCGTTGGGTCGGGTTAGATCTGATCTGATCTGATCTGAGCTGGGTGGGGTGGGTTGAGTTTTGAACTCGAGGCGTGTGCAGGAGGAACGGTCACCGGCGGCAGGGGAGGAGGACCAGCTGCGAGCGAGGTGGTGCAGCGCAGGTGGATGTGGGTCAGGTTCTCGGGTGCGGCTGAAATTCCAGGACCGCGGGGGTGGCAACTGGCACGTAGTAGTAGTACGCTTGATTCAAAATTTCAAATGCTGCAACGCCGGACTTGTACAGGATGGCAAACTGTGTGCCCTGCTGCATCTTTGGTCTCCCTTGCACGATCGAGTTTATAGGATCTGTTTGATCTGTGTAAGATGGAGAGTGGCCTCGGTTAGAAAATGTGTAGCAGCAAGACCGAAGTCACACCCCCACAGTGTACAGTGGCTTCATAGAATAGCTTTAATTTTATGGCAAATTTTGATACAAGATATCGCGACTTTGTGATTCTAGCTATAGGACATTACCAAAGTAAAACTTTGGGGGAAGATATTTTATAAATGTGATAATTAGCCAGTGAACACTGCACCTATTGTTTTAGTATTTTTGGCCTGACAAGGAGAGAGAGAAGCAATATTTGTATGTGAAGAGACCAAAATGCCCCTGGGTATCAACGGCATGCGTGGAGGATAGCCGAGGCAGACGAAGGGCTGAGGCGGAGGACAGCCTGGGCAGGCGGGCAGCCCTCTAGGCGGGGCGACGGCCAGCCCCCTGGTAGGGTCAGGCGAGCGGCCCCTTGGCCAGGGCTGACGGTGGCCGCGGGCAGCCCCCTAGCGGCAGCTGAGCAACGGTGGGCCGAGGCGGAGGACGACCGAGGCAGGCGGCGAACCGAGGCGGAGGACTACCGAGGCAGGCGGCGAACCGAGGCGAAGGACGGCGGGGCAAGCGGCAAGCCGAGGTGGAGGACCTATAAGTCATTCTCATACGGTACTCTATCATTGCATTGTTCCATATATATACTCAACCTCTACCCATGGACTCCCTTGCCTCTTTCCCCCGACACGATTCACAATAGCCCAAGAGCTGATTGGAACGAGTGTCATTGCCTTAGGTCTGGCGACCATGATCCAAGTGTCCTCTTATCCCCTCACTGGCCGTTCAACCTCCGAGTCATCATCAACCTCCAAGCCTATCATCCCCAGTTCAGTGCTATGGACTAATCTAGCGCTATTGAGCACTAATTTGGTGTCTCTAGCCAGCAAAGGTATTGTCAGCATTGGGTGCATGTGGAGCATATTGCAAAATGTCAGACCGGTCATCGAACCGGCCAGCCTTATTGTTCATTGGTCTGTCGATTTGACTGTTGGGCTGCCTATTAAACCGCAGTTCAAATAAGGTTCAAAACCATCCAAAGTTCTATCCTTAACATAAGCATTTAGCTAGCTCGATGGGAAGTGAGCAGTGAACTTAACACGCTGACCTAGGATCGATCCCTCAAGACAATCACGCCATTTTTTTTTCCATGGATGTACTTAAAAAAAAGGTTGGATTCCCTGGTGTGGCCTTGTCCGCCATGTAGACTAGTGGGCCTTAGCTATATGAGCCTACATGGCGGACAAGGCCACTCCAAGGGTGCGGTTCCATGAACACCGCACTATATATTCTTAAAACAATCCTTACAAGATATTGCATAGAGAATCCACATTTGAGTATGCCACAAACATAGTGAACTCTCTTTTGGCTAGACATGGGCATCGCATGGAAGAGACCAACAGTCGCTATGTTCGTCTATCTGCTCCAACCATTGACAATGTGTCACATAAAAACTTGATGTGTATGCGTAAGAATAACAAGTCCACGTTAGCCCCATACTAGGGTTTGTCTAAAAACCCCTCTAAATTGATATACTAGACACCATTCATCCCACTGACGTCTAAAACCATTCATCCCCCCCCCCCCCTCTCTCTTACGGGCTATTCGAACGAGCTTATCTCCGGCGCTTATTTTCTTATTTCCTATGAGCACGCTTTCCGAACTGCTAAGCGATACGTTTTTTTAAAAAAAATTCTATATGAAAGTATCTCTAAAAAATCAAATAGATCAAGTTTTTAATAGTTAATACTTAATTAATCACGCGCTAATAACGTTCTTCGTTTTACGTGTGCCTTATAAGCCAGAACAATAAGACAATTTAAATACCACCTTAGTCTAAACTAGTAAAAAAATATAAGACCCACGTATCACCTACTGCTCCTATCCTTTTTGCTGCCTTCTCTCTTCCTAGGTCATCTACCACCAAACCGCCCTAGCTCCCTGGCATCGTACAATTTGTCATAATATAGTAGTATATAAATTATGAATTTGGGAATGATTTTAGTCTGCAGTAAGAAAATAACGTTGACAAAACCATGAAAGAAAGAGTCATGGCCGTTTTCAAATTTGTGAAGTCCCCTCTCGAGGTGAACATATCCACATAATACATTGTCAGGAATTTTTCGCATATAAGTTTATTCTATCCAAACCCCCTCCACTTCCCATGAAAAAAGATTGACCGAACGAGCCCTTGTATTGTAAGAGTTTGATATGGTTGTTTCTAAACACACAATAATTTTGACAGTTATAGTCTCGGTACTTAGAGCATGCTTTCCTCTCCCATTTCTTTTGGGCAAGAGAAGGCAAAGGTTTGACTTTATTACACATTGAGCAAGCGGCATAGGAAAGTGTCATTTATGCATACTCTTTTCCCTAATGAAATGGAAGCAAACGACACAATAGCTAAACGTTTTCGGTCAAATAATGGTTCCAGAACTTAACAGAGGTAGACAAATACACTTGGCCTTTGACGTGTTCCAAGAAAATGGCTTCACCCGTACGAATTTATTACTAATATTGATAAAGAAATATCGAGGCTTCTTGAAACCAAACCCACTAGGATTATACTCTCTTCATTCTATAATATAAGAAATTATATTTTTTAAAAAAAATTAAGAAAATAACAAAAAAATAAATTATGATATAAAAGGTGATGGTTGAGATAATAAATTAGTATAGGGATGGGCGCGAATCAGCCATGGATAATCTGTAACCGGCTCTGGTTCAACTAAATGAACTAGCCAACTACAAATTATTTACGGTCGACCCATATTATTATTGTACTAGTACAACAGATAATAAATGAGAAATAAACTAATATAAAAAATTAATAGTAAAAAATAAATTAATATAAAAGTTGATAGATAATAAATAAAATATTATTTTAAAATTATAAAATCCCTTATATTATATTATGGTACGAGAGAGAGTACCATGTTCGTGCATCAGCTAGTGTTACGGCACGGTCGTAGCCTCGTTTAACACGTGCCAGCCGGGCATCCGTTTTTTCCGTCGTACCGTACCGTAGCAGGCGGGCAGGGGAAGGAACGGATCGCGGACGAGCGCGCTGACCACGCCCCTGATAGCTGTCGGCGCGTTCGCGTTGGCTCATCAACCGGCCGCTGCCTTGCTTCCGGGTGGATTTCTCAATTTTTCTCCTCCAAAACGCGCGTGGCCGTCCAAGCTGCCTACCACTCTCTCCGCCCAAAATATTTTCGGCGACGAAGGGAATGCTGCATTGTATTATATGGTCCGTCTGTTTGTTATTGTATGATCGTGGAGTAAGGACTGGCTATGTGTATTGGTTAGCTACTGTTGGGCAGGGAGTCACGAGGTCGGCTTATTGCCGTAGTATTATGAGGTTTCTGGTGGGTGTTTATACTTGTGATCCGGACCATTAATCTATTGTCTAGACATTTTTGTGTTTGAAAAGAGTTTTCACAGAAAAATTTTTGGCTACATGTTTTTATGAGGAGGCGTTTTCGTAGTGCCGATTGTTGCATGCTATTGTGTCTTCCTACTCCTTTTGTGTTCTATACAACAAATCCATTTAAGTTCCTCTGAACAGAAAAACAGATATTTAAGTTGTTTTTTTGTTTTTTGGAAAATTGTTTTCTTCGTATTATATTCCTCGCTAAACACTTTGACATTTGCCCTCTCAACCCCAATGTGGGGCAAAACATGTTCTTGAACTATGGAAACTAAACACTTCTCACCCATGAAGCTGATTTAAGGTAGTTTTGGCCCTAGGTTGGGTAGGGAAATTTAAGGAGAGGGAGCTAGAGAGAGTAGAAGTGAGAAAATTGTGACAAGCAACATGGTTGTTAGCTCACGTGTACACATCATTTGTTAGGTCAGACGAGTAGTTCATGTAGGCCAAAACCATTCCAAACTAGCGCTGGGGATAGTAAGTATCTGGTTTTGATGGATGAAGGGCACGTTTGTTCTGGTTTTGGAGTTGAGGGATAATAAATAGTGTGAGACAAGAGTTTATTGTAGGATCAAATATAGGAACCAAGCCTACCAGAGAGGATGAATGGTAGGAATACCAAAAACCAAAATCTTTTGTGGAATAAAAGAAACTCTCAAGATATAGTACGCCGGTCGAACTGCTCCTGTTGTACCAGTTTGACCGCCGTCGTGCCACCAGTCTGACCACTACGAACCCACTGGTCTGACCACCGCTCTCATATTAGTTGGACCGTTGGAACTCAAAAAGAAACACACCGAAAATACTCTTCAAAGTAGATCTACTTTATTGCATTAAAATGTATTTACAAAGTGCAACTACATCACTTCTCTCTCAACTTTAGCACAAAAGACGTGGCTCTAGACAAGACCCTAATTTTTCTCTTCTCAAAAACTCGTCAATCTAGAGCCTCGACCCCTCTAATATTTATACCCATGGATGGCTACTCAAAAACCATAAATCCAACTAGATTTGGACTCCTATTCCTTTAGGAAAACTTTTCTACAGATATACAAGTTATCCTTTTACAAATTCGGATTCAAACTCTCCAATCTTAGACTTCTATTCAAAATTGACTCCTTTTTCCATACGCACATAATTTCTCTTGAATGCCATATGGAATCTTTATTTCCATGTGTATTGATCTCTAACCTTTAGTATTTCGCGTGATCTCCTAGATCATCCGAATATCAACTTCTCACAAGTCGACTCCCGATCCATCACCAGTAATCCTCCGAGGCCTTAAGACTCACATTAGTACACAAACAATATATGATACGCATATGAATAGATTTAAAGTTATAAACATTGATTATCCTTCGTCAAACACAAAATCACTTCGAAACTAAAAGCAACCAGGATTAAGCCGGTTTGACCGTCGAGACCTCCGGTCCAACTACCTAAACACCTGCGGTCTGACCAGACAACCTCCTCCGATCTGACCATCTCACAAACTCCGGTCTGACCGGAATAAAAACCGGTCCCGATCGAACATCAGTCAATAATCTCTTCCAATTTGTTCATCATAAAATATAAAGTAAATTAAGACAATGATTTCACATTTATAAATGAAAAGTAGACTTTGTCCTATTTTTTATTCACAAGTTTGAAACAACTTATATTTGGAATTAAATAACGGGCTTGCCCTTAGGGGTTTTAGAGCATCTCCAGCAACAGCCCCCTATTTTAGAGCCCCTAAAGGTTAAATGGGAGCTGCCCCCATTTCCTTTGAACCCCAAATATAACTCGAACTCCAGTAACGACCCCCATTTCTTAGCCCATATTTCTTTTTCTATTGTATTTTACCATTCACTAGATGTATAGGTCTAGTTTGACATTATAATAATTGAAACGTAAATATTTGTAATGTGTAGAATTCATCTATATATAAATTAATAATTCGAAACGTCATAATTTAAATTTTTATTCAAAATTTAGAAACATGGAAATGACATATCCTGCAAGTAAAAGTTCAAGACTCGAAATAATTCATAGAAAATATAATGAAACAAAATACTGAGCACCATGAAGCACCCACAAGTGCTCCACAAGATCATCTAGAAGTTGCTAATGTGCTTACTTATTTTCTATATCTTTATGTATCTTTAGGAACTCCTTTAACATGGGTTTATTACGTTGCTGTTACTCCTCCCTCAGAGGTTGCCAGTGAAGCACTGTGTGGAGGAGGCTGGGGAAGAGGAGGCACCGGGAGTAGGGGTGTCGGGGAGGAGGGTCTTCGGGGGTGCAGGGGGCACCAGGGAGGAGCTGTCACTGGGGGGAGGGGGCGGAGACGAGCTGCGTCGGGGGAAGGCGAGAAGCATCAGGGAGGCAAGGGGCGAGGCAAGGAGCATTAGGGAGGATTGGTGCCGGGAAGAGGAGGAGGCCAGGGAGGAGGTGGAACGGCGGCGGCGGTAGCCGGAAGGGCGGTGACGGCGTGGGGAATGGGATGCACCGTGCGTGATAGAAGCCCGCGCTGATATTATATCCGCAAAAAAAGAGAGAAATGGGAGCTGTGGGAAGGGATTTAGGGGCCTTCCTATTTTAAGGACCCTAGCAGAGGCCTTGCTGGAACTCATTTTTTTTCTTTTCTCCTAAAAATCTATTTAGGGTCTTAGTTTAGAGGCCCTGCTGGAGATGCTCTTATGCCTATCACTTAACCCTAACTTGTTTTTTTAGTAAAATACACTGACAATGCATAAACTTGGATGATGGGTACAAATAGATACAATAACTTGTAAAATATTTATTTTGGTGCAAGAATTGTCTATTCTGTGTGATCTAGGGCATAAACGGTCCATGCAATCTTTTTTTTTTAAAAAAAAAGTCAGTGCAAGTGAAATAATATGACATGGCACTGAAAACTCAAATTGAAGCGCCTGCCGCCAAGATTAACTAATGAAATACACCCTATGTACAGGTAGGTAATTACAACATCAATCAGCACAACTTGGTTACAAAGTACAACCCTCTCGCAGTTCGAATTTTGTATTCATAAGATCAAATTTTCCAACAATGCCAGAAAGCAGGTTGACATCAATGGGATTAATAATTAGATATGTATACAGCAAACCAATACAAAGGTTAGGGAGTAAGTGAAAATTTTCTTTCACAGAGTACGGAATTTGCATCTGCAATCTATTGCTCTACACCCATGAGCAGTTTCATGTGTGCATGTTCATGGAGAGAATGTTCATTACCGTCGTAGTAATGGAGCGAGTATGTTAAAACCCCAAAGAGGCACAGCACTCAGCCTACAGAATCTTGTTGTATGGTTCCACCCAATAAAACTTAATCTGGTTGGCATCTTAGAATGAGAGGGTCACCAGTGTAAACTTTAGATCATTTTTATTTGTGTGGACCAATTTGGCCTAGCTTCACACTTCACACGGACTAGACAAATTGCTATATTAAAATAAACACTTTGCAAGTTGTTGCATCTAATTATACCAATCCTACATGTTTATATATCGTGAGTATAATTTATGGGCTTATTTGCACGAATATTTATGCATTAAATGCGGAAAGTCAGATGGCCTCGTCATTGACAACGACGGCAAGGCGGTACTGTGTGAGCCTGTGAGCCAGGTGGTGGGAGAATTGGGAGGAGGAACTCACGGAGGGGAAGGTGGATTTTATATATGAGATGTTAAGTGATCTGGATAATTTTTTTTTAATCCGAAGTTACAAGTTTGACTGATTTTCCAAAAGATCTTAGGCTGTGTTCTTTGTAGCTTATTGGGTGGCTTAAATAAGCCGCATATAAAACGAGAAACGTCATTAGCGCATGATTAATTAAGTATTTACTATTAAAAAGTTAAAAAAATGGATCTATTTGTTTTTTAGAGCTACTTTCATATAGAAAATTTAAAAAAAAAACACACCGTTTATCGTTTTGGAAAACGTGCATGTAAAAAACGAAAAAATAAGCTAGATGGAGTAGCTGCAACCAACGGGGCCTTAGTTAAATTCCGACCCCTCTTTATTCCTGACCTATATATATGTGACATTGTCCTCGACAAATCGAAGTGTCACCGGGCACCCTTGCAAGTTGATGATGCATAACCAAAGACACCTCTCATTGTCTGTTTATTTGCTTATCAACCACATTCAACATTTGAAGTTTAAAAATCTTGGCTTTAAAGCAGGTTTTAGAGTTAGTTTATTGTAATCTATTTTTCAGCATTAGCTTTTAAACGACACACAAATAAATATAAAAGTTTTACCTTTAAAATATTTTTGATTATTTTATTCTTTTTTCATGGCTTATTAGATGCAGCTCCAACGTTCGTCGTACTCCTAGGAGCTTTTACCCTGACCTTGCTCTCTGATAGCTGAGTATGAATTGTGGGCCCGCCCACCAGTGACCCCATAAAAATCGTAATCAGGTGGGCACCCCATCACGCCTTCGCACGCGTACCGTGGCGTTCTTATAGGCGTTGTCCTAGTTTGTGTTCTTAAGTGTTTATTGGGTGGTTTAAATAAGTCACACGTAAAACGAGAAACGTTATTAGCGTATGATTAATTAAATATTTACTATTAAAAAGTTGAAAAATGAATCTATTTGCTTTTTTAGAGCTACTTTCATATAGAAAATTTTTGCAAAAAACACACCGTTTATCGTTTTGGGAAGCGTGCGCGCGGGAAACGAGGATTTAAGCCAACTAGAATAAGCAGGAACGAACAGGGCCTTATTATATGGATGCAATCTATTTTTCAGCATTAACTTTTAAACTATATATAAATAAATATAAAAGTTTTACTTATAAATTATTTTTAATTATTTTATTTTTTATGGCTTATTACATGTAGCTCAAACGATCGGCCGTACTCCTAAGAGCTTTCACCCTGCCTTGCTTTCTGATAGCTGAGCCTGACTTGTTGGCCCGCCCACCAGCGACCTCACAAAAAATCGTAATCAGGTGAGCACCACATCAGCCTTCACACGCGTACTGTGGCATCTTTATAGACGTTGTACTATTATATAGATGTAATATATTTTTCAGGCTTAGCTTTTAAACCATACATAAATAGTTTTACCTATAAATTATTTTTAATTGTTTTATTTTTTTTTCATGGCTTACTATTAGACATAGCTCAAATGATCCCGTACACTTAGGAGCTTTCACCTTGACCTTGCTCTCTGATAGCCGAGCCTGAATTGTGGGCCTGTCCACTAACAACCCCATAAAAAATCATAATCAGGTGAGCACACCTTCGCACACGTACTATGAGGTTCTCGTAGGCATTGTAGTACTATACGGATAAGACCACCTCCCCATGTGAGGGGCAGGTGAGGTGAGCCCAGTGTGATTAATTAAGCCCTAATTAGCAAGCCACCTACCCAGTCATCACTGCAGCTCATGATGGCGCCTGCCTGCTTATAAAGCCTTAAACCACTGCATGCTACTCCTAGGTAAGCTCAGTAGAGAATTACTCTCTTAATTTCAAAATAGTTATTGTTCTAGGTTGTTTATTGAGAAAAAAAGACTATAATACTTATTGTTAAATGATGTGTAAGTAGAGAATAGAGGATGGCTTAGGGTAGAATAAAGAAAATTTTGAATGGAGGTGATTTATGAGATAAGTAGTACTCTAGAATGATAACTATTTTAAGATAAATTTTAAATCCTAGAAAAACAGCTATTTTAGGTTTAGTTTTAGGATGGAGGTAGTAGAGAAAGGACCCGTCAGTTAAGACCCCGTTAGAGAAGGCTTATTGGCTGAGCTTACTTAGTTACATGTAAAATAAAATGAGTAACTAGCGTAGGATTAATTAAGTATTTTCTTTGTCTTGAAATATAAGCTATATATGAGTGTTTTAGATGAATTAAGAATTAGGATGAAAATTTAAAATATCCTCGTTAACCGATGCTGGGTGGTGAAAATTAAGAATACTAGTATAGATTGAGTGTGGGTCTTGAGGATTGATGAAATGATAGGGTCCACTAAAAATAGTATAAGAAATAATAGGATAAAAATTACTTTTTACAAGTTTATTTGAGATAAAATTTAAATCTAAAGATAGTTATATTTTAGGATGGATTTATTACAAACTTGAAAAATAAATTTATTTGATTATTTTAAAGAAATTTCTATATTGAAAGTTTTTACACGAAAAACACCGTTTAGCAGTTTGAGAAATGTGCTCATAGAAAACGAGAAAATAGTCTACTCCATCTGTCCAAAATGTAGCTGTTTTTAGGTTGTTTGGAGAGATTAAGAAATAAAGGTAAAAAACCATATTGCCTTTATTTAATGTAAGGAAGATTTAGAAGGAGTAGGGTGGGTGGTTGGTGGGTATAGGATAGTTGGTATAGATATAATAGGCATAATAACATAAAAAATATTAAAAATAGTTATATTTTAAAATAAAATTATACTTCTAGAAATAACTATATTTTGAAACAAAGGGAGGCGATAAAAACATTGCTTAAGGCACCGTTCGCATGTAAGGTTGGAGGTGAAAACTCTCTTATTTTCTGTGAGCACGCTTCCCGAACTGTTAAATGATGTATTTTTAAAAATAAATTTCTATCTAAAAGTTGATTTAAAAAAATCATATTAATCCATTTTCTAAGTTTACAATAGCTAATACTCAATTAATCATACGCTAATGATTCACCTCGTTTTACGTGATCTTCTTGTTGTTCCTTTTGACTCACCTTCAAACACTCAGTAAAAGCAGGTATAATAGTTGGCTATAAGAGCTCCACATAGGATTGTTTGATGACCTGGAGGAGAGGAGGGAAGAGAGAGAAGGAGCCAATGAGTAATTTATTGCAGGGTTCTACGCGCGGACCGAGGGGACATGGGCCCGTGCCCACACCGGCCGCCGTCCTTGCCCGCGCTCGTGTCCGCCGGGCCACCGTTCACCCGTGTCGACGACCGGAGGTAGGAAGAGGTGGGAGGAAGAAAGAGGAAAAGAAAGAGAGAGAGGAGAGAGATGTGGGCTCAAAATATAATAAAATATTTGTGTTGTAGTTGTCGGAGGATGAAACCTCGACGGCGGGAAGTCGGGAAGACCCCTCTTTGAGATTCGGCCAGGGGAGTAAGTTCTCAGGCGAAGCCGGCGTCAGGGTGTGTCAGCGGAACGGCGGAAGGATCGAAAGGAAGAAAACGCACAAAGAAGACAGGAGGATTTATACAGGTTCAGGCCGCCGGAGCGTAATACCCTACTCCTGTGTTTTGGACTATCAGAGAGAGAAAGATAATGTGGAGCGGAGTTTACAAGGAGGACCCCGGGAGCTCGGAAGCTCACCGGAAACCGGAGGTGGCGTCGGTCGTTCTACCAGCGACCGGACTCGAGGAAGGAGAAGGAGATCTCTGTTGTCTAAGGCTGGAGCCTGAGCTGCCTGCGTTCGTCTACGGCATGGATCCTCCTTTATAGGCGAGCGGAGTCCACAGTGCCGGTACGCGGAAGGAGATATTTTCCGGTGAGGTCTACTGTGCACCCCTCCGCCTGCGACGCCCATGCCGGAGTTGGAGGAACGTCCCGTCGCTCGCCTCCCAGCCTGCCGTGCCCACGCCGGAGCAGGTATGCTGCTGGCGGTAGAGTCGTGGGGATGTGATGGAGCGGGGAGACGTGATGGCGCACGCCTCCAAGTCAAGGGTCTCTGACTCTTCTTGACTTCAGCGCACACTCTTCCCTCAGAAGTCAAAAGGTTTCTGACAGCAGTCGGGTGTCCACGGGGGGCCATTGGGAGACGCCCACACGTGGCAGAGTAGTTGGTCCAGAGCCTGCCGGGGACCGATATGTGGGCCCCGGGCAGGCAGTGAATAGTGCCCAGAGGCAAGGCTCGGGCCCGAGGCCAAAGAGGACCCGGGGCCGAGCTGATATATACGATGCCCCGGGGCGTGCCCGGGGCCGATGGCGATAGCGCCCCGGGCACGAGCTCGGGGCCGTAGGCGGTCGCGCCCCAGGCACGAGCCCGGGGCCGTCAGCGACCGAAGGCGGTAGCGCCCCGGGCACGAGCCCGGGGCCGGTGGAAGGGTGCCCCCCGGGAATCTGCCGTGGCCGAAGACCCACGCGTCCCCAGGGCATGTGGGACCCCCTGTCCTACTTCGCCGACAGTGGCCCCTGGCCCTGTTGCTCGGCCGGGGTCTGCCCCGGCAAGGAACAGGGCCACGTCTTGAAGAAAGGAGGGGACGCTGGGTCCGCCTGGTCCGTCATGTACTGACGTAGCTTGACGATTTGTTGATTTAGATGCGATACGTACCCGGGACTCGGGCTGGAATCATGGAACGAAGTGTTGAGGAAGGCCGGCGGCAGCGGTCGCGATGGCGCTGCGGCAGCTTGCCGCCCGTACTGTCGCCACCGAGTTCTTCGGGTAGATCGGCCCGGCAAGCCGAGGCGATCGGCTCTCGGGGCCGCACTTCGGGGCCGAGGCGATCGGGGGCAGTCGGCACCGGGGCAGCCGGCACCCGGGCAGGCGGCATCGGCTCTGGGGCCATCGGCAGTCGGCACTGGCTCCGGAGCCATCGGCAGTCGGCACCGGGGCAGCCGGCACCCGAGCAGTTGGCATCGGCTCCGGGGCCGTCGGCAGTCGGCCCCGCGGCCGGGCATCGGCCCCCGGGAGCAATCGGCACCCGGGAGCAGTCCAGTCGGGATTCAGCATCCAGGTCCGGGGCGTTGCCATCGAGTTCTTCGCGGCAATCCGCTGGCCTGAGATCGCGGCGGCAGAGGGGTGCGTCATCCGATGGGAGTCGCCACCGGATCCGCCGCCGATGAGTCCTCCTGCGCCTGGTCCGAGATAGAGGCGCGGGAGAAGGAAATATTTTCCCGAGAAGAAAGCGCTCGGGCCTAAGAGGCCGGGCTCGCGGCTCGGGGGTGTGAGTTCGCCGCGCGCGAGGAAGTCGCGGGGAAATCGCAGGATTTCGCGAGGAAGTGGCGGCAGCTTGCGTGGGAGTCGCGGTAGTTCGCGAGGAAAGCGCGGGAGGCCGCGGTCGAGCCCGCTGCCCCGGAGGCAGGGTTCTTCGACCGCGGCGATCATCTCGTAGAGCTGATGCTTGGCGAAGAGGTTGAGGAAGACGCCGGTTTCCTTCAGACGCCATACGCGGGTGCCTTCGGGGCCCGGGGGCCCTCCATGCCCCCGGGTGCTCTCCTTCCGACGCTGCCCGGTGCCGCTTTCGGGGCCCGGTCAGAAGTGCGGCGGCAACCGCGCCCCGTGCGATCCGAGCCTCTCGTGCTTGCGCTCCGGTTTTGCCTATCTTGTAAAGAGAGATATTTGCATATATATATATATGACGATGTTTATATTTTCGTACCTGCTTATTGTATTGTTTGGAGGTCGCTGGTGTGCGGGAAAGGAGCTCAGACTCGCTTCCCTCGCGAGCCTCGAGGCCGGGAAAAGGCATGCGCTCGGGACCCGGGGGCCCCGGCCAGCGCTAAAGATATGTGTCCGGGACCCGGGGGCCCCGGACTGAAATACGGTTTTGATATAAGCCGGGTTCCGGGGGCCCGGGCTTGAATATGGGATGTGAGACGACCCTCCGGATGCATTCTCGCCGGGGCGGTGCTGTCCGGGCTATCGCGCCCTATTCCGGGTGTCGCGTTCCTAGGCTTGCGGTCGCCTTGGCGATGCCGCCCTGGTTCGGCTCCTCGGTGTCAGGCCCGGGGCGCGGATTCGGGAATCCGTGCCTCGGCTCAAGTATGTGCCCGGGACCCGGGGCCCCGGGCGGTAGTGCGGCTTGATATGTATGGTCGTTACGTGCCCAGGTACGGAGGCCCAGGTAAGGACATGGATCATACTGGGATGGCCTCCCCGACCCGCCCTTGCCGAGGAGATGCTGTTCGGGTACTCGCGCCCCGTGGGGGTCGTTTTCGGGCTCGGCTTCCCTTGCGAGAGTGCGAGCTCTTGACTCCGGGAGGAGATCCTCGACCGGGAACGGTCTGCCCGGACTCGCGCTCGACAGAGCGGCGTGGTCCGGATTATTACACCGGGGCCCGGAGGCCCCAGACTGAGTCGGGATGAGCAGCCCGGACTCGCCATCGCGTCCGATGGAGTCCGGGCAGTCGTACCCTATGTGCGTCAGGGGCCCAGAGGCCCCGGACTGAGTCGGGACGGACCGCCCGGGCTCGCCATCGCGTCCGATGGAGTCCGGGCAGTCGTACCCTATGTGCGTCAGGGGCCCAGAGGCCCCGGACTGAGTCGGGACGGACCGCCCGGGCTTGCCATCGCGTCCGATGGAGTCCGGGCAGTCGTACCCTATGGCAAAGGAAAGGGGAAGACTTTCTCTAATAAAGGAGGAGAGGAGAGATTTTTCATTAAACCAATAGCCAACCAAAGGACCAGTACCGATATAGTTGACGCTTCCCGGGAAGGTGGGACGAAATCGGGATGATCTCTCCGGCTTGGCTGTCCCGGGTGCCACGTTCGAGGCTCGCACTCGTTTTGGCAAGGCGGCCTAGGTTCGGGCTTCCCTGAGCTGGGACGTTTGGTCGGCCTATCCGCTGCCCTCGGCCAGACCGTCGGCCAGGGGTCGGACCATCCAAACCCGCGCGTTCGGACTGTCGAGCCGGGGCCGGACTGTCCGAACCGGGCTTGGCTGGCTAAGGCTCCTGCCGGAAGTACTTGACCTGCTTGCCAAGCTCTGGACGGCGCGGCATTCCGTGAGATCGTGCGAATCCGTCTCGTGGACGGCGCACCACTTCTGGGCCGCTGCCGTCGAAGGCGGCGCGCGTGCAGCCCTTGGCCGCTCGCCGGTGATGTTGTCCCCGCGGACATCGTCGGACCGTGGGGCGCCCGCAACAGCCAAGGCGAAGCCGTCGGCGGCCGCCTTCTCCTTCTGTCGCTTCCTCCTGTCCCGACGTGCCGCGGAGCGCGAGGACTCGCCGTATTCTTCGGGGTCCTCGTCAGGGGCCCCGGGGCGTGGCTCGTTCCATGCCCGGGCCTCTTCCTTGCGGGCGCAGAGATCGGCGAGCTTGAATAGCTCAGCCGTAGTCTGGACGTTACGGGTGCCCATCTTTTCGAGCATGCGCCTGTCGCGCACACCCGAGCGAAAGGCATGGATAACCGCGTGAGGAGCGATGTGGGAGATGGTATTGCGAACCTGGCTGAAGCGCTGTAGGAAGTGCCTCAGCGTCTCGTCCCTGCCCTGGCGTAGGGCATGGAGGTCCGCCTCGGTCCCAGGGCGCGGAAAGGTGCCCTGGAAGTTGGCCACGAACTGGTGGCAGAGGTCCTCCCACGAGTAGACTGATCCCTCGGGGAGGTTCATCACCCAAGAGCGCGCCTGGGCCTTGAGAGCGACGGGGAAGTAGTTCGCCATCACTCGATCATCGCCACCGGCCGCCCGGATGGCAGTAGTGTATATTTGCAGGAACTCCGTGGGATTCACGGAGCCGTCATATTTCTCCGGCAAGCTGGGCCGGAACCTGTCCGGCCAGCGAACCTGCCGGAGGCCTGGGGAGAGCGCCAGGCAACCCGAACCGTACAGCGCGGGCTCGGGTAACAGATGACGGTTTCCCGTCAGTAGATTGGAGCTGGAGGCCTGGACCTCGGAACGCGCGGCGGCGTCCGCCCGCCGCTCGCGCTGTCGCTCCATGGTGACCCGGGCATCTTCGTCGGTCCGCCCCCGGTTCAGCCGGTCACGGAGGTCGCCGTGGCCGCTGTCTGCCGGAGTCGCGGCGTGTTGCGCCGCGCTCCGGGCTCTGCTTTGACTCGGGGCGGGGGGCCGGCCCGCGCTAGACGTTGCGCGGTCGGCACTCCTGGCCCCTGCGCTGCTGTGGGCAGCGACCTGGCGATGGGCCGCGCCTACGAGGTGGGTGACTTCGTTGAGCCAGCGCCTCTCCCGGCCCCCGCTCCCGTTAAAAGCCGGGGGGTGGCGCAGGAGGGCTTCCGCCGCCAGGAGAACCCCCTGTGGCGATGCTGGCTGAAAGTCGAGGTTGCGGCGTGCCGTGGAGCGGCGCCTCCGCTCGCGCCTCAAGGATGAGGCCGTGGCAGACCCGGCGGGGTACTTGCCGGTTCCTTCCGAGAGAGAAAGAGCCGACGCCGCACTGCCAGGCCGCCGAGGAGCGAGCTCAGCCCGCCTGGGTTGCGCGACGCGCCTCCTGGAAGACGGGGAGCGCAGGGGGCTTACCATCGGGCTTACGCCACCCGGCGGGGTGAAGTCGTCGGACTCCTGGTCGGAGTCCCGCGGACGGTGGCCTCCTGCCATGGAGTGCGCTGGTCTTGGGGACGTCGGCGTCCGACCTGAGGAAGAAAACTCCCTCTACCTGGCGCGCCAGCTGTCGGAGGATGAAACCTCGACGGCGGGAAGTCGGGAGACCCCCCTTTGAGATTCGGCCAGGGGAGTAGTTCTCAGGCGAAGCCGGCGTCAGGGTGTGTCAGCGGAACGGCGGAAGGATCGAAAGGAAGAAAACGCACAAAGAAGACAGGAGGATTTATACAGGTTCAGGCCGCCGGAGCGTAATACCCTACTCCTGTGTTTTGGACTATCAGAGAGAGAAAGATAATGTGGAGCGGAGTTTACAAGGAGGACCCCGGGAGCTCGGAAGCTCACCGGAAACCGGAGGTGGCGTCGGTCGTTCTACCAGCGACCGGACTCGAGGAAGGAGAAGGAGATCTCTGTTGTCTAAGGCTGGAGCCTGAGCTGCCTGCGTTCGTCTACGGCATGGATCCTCCTTTATAGGCGAGCGGAGTCCACAGTGCCGGTACGCGGAAGGAGATATTTTCCGGTGAGGTCTACTGTGCACCCCTCCGCCTGCGACGCCCATGCCGGAGTTGGAGGAACGTCCCGTCGCTCGCCTCCCCGCCTGCCGTGCCCACGCCGGAGCAGGTATGCTGCTGGCGGTAGAGTCGTGGGGATGTGATGGAGCGGGGAGACGTGATGGTGCACGCCTCCAAGTCAAGGGTCTCTGACTCTTCTTGACTTCAGCGCACACTCTTCCCTCAGAAGTCAAAAGGTTTCTGACAGCAGTCGGGTGTCCACGGGGGGCCATTGGGAGACGCCCACACGTGGCAGAGTAGTTGGTCCAGAGCCTGCCGGGGACCGATATGTGGGCCCCGGGCAGGCAGTGAATAGTGCCCGGAGGCAAGGCTCGGGCCCGAGGCCAAAGAGGACCCGGGGCCGAGCTGATATATACGATGCCCCGGGGCGTGCCCGGGGCCGATGGCGATAGCGCCCCGGGCACGAGCCCGGGGCCGTCGGCGGTCGCGCCCCAGGCACGAGCCCGGGGCCGTCGGCGACCGAAGGCGGTAGCGCCCCGGGCACGAGCCCGGGGCCGGTGGAAGGGTGCCCCCCGGGAATCTGCCGTGGCCGAAGACCCACGCGTCCCCAGGGCATGTGGGACCCCCTGTCCTACTTCGCCGACAGTAGTAAATAAAAAATTTTCTATTGTACATATTAGCTCTAATGTGTACTACATATGACATAGCCATCTATTCCAATTAATAGTGGGCTTTCTTATTAATCTTGCTTTAAGAGCATATTCAATAGTATAGCCAATTGCTAGCTATAATTGTTTTCATGTCATTTTACAGACAGTTCTATAGACAATTAGTACAATAATTTGGCTATTCTGCTAGCTACATATAGCTATGCATGTACATATCAATGTATATGATCGTAAGTGAACTCTTTCTTTATAGCCATCTGTGTTGTGACACAAAGAAGTCACCGAACAACAGATTTACGTGCTTGTTTGGTTGTGTATGGAGGAAAAATATTTGATTAAGGGTTAGATTATTACCGCTAAATCAAATGTGAATGGGAAGATACATATACCGTCACCATTGTATCCCTCCATCAAACAAAATCCATCTACAGTCAGCTTTGTGTAAACAAACAATATGTATGCATCAAGAACAAGATGGAAAAAAGGAATAGGAAAAAAAATTCCCCAAATCCACTCATACCAGCAGAACTACAGAACCATTTGTCATAGCTGCTTGCTTGCTTCAATCAATGGAATGAACTGCAAGGGGTAGGATCACCCGATCTGGCATGGCGACAATGCCTACTTTGACAGACGGCATCGACACGGAGAGTGAGTGGAAGAGAAAACAGGGACGCAAGAAGAACAGAGCCTCAGGGGCGGTGGGAGCGAAGATCCGAGGGCTGCCACGCCATGCTCCGTTTCCACGGGCATGGGCGTGGTAGATTAGCACGGTGAACCAAATGCGCGGGGATGCAGGAGGGGAAATCACACGGGATCGATGGAGTTGTTGTCGGCCCCCTCAAGACGATGTTTTATTGCTAACAGCGGGCTGTATGAAAGCTCCTCGTGTGTGAAATCGTGTTACCGGCGGGCGATAGATTAGTCGTTCACTTCGCTCTCTCTCCACAATTCTCTCTCCTCCACCTAGGAAACAATGATGTGAATTATTTTGAAGCTTGATAAATAGACTATTAGGATAGTCTCAACCCATAGTTTCTATAAATAGTTTCTAGAGGAGAGAGACGACAATAAATTTTTCTTTAAACCTAACCTTTTAATGCATAGTTTTTATAGCAGTTTTTATATAGATAAAAAATTAGTAACTCCATGCATGCACCACAAAGAGAGATTGATGAGCTATGGCAAGCAACCATGTAGCCATATATATAATATTACGTAACCATATCAAGCACAACACTTCATACCGATATCAATCATAGCAGGTTCGTAGTCCATGTTCATACCAAACCATACATTAACCATAACACTTCATAACGATAATAGGTAGCATAGTTGATAATTTTTAATTTAAGTTCATAAGCATAGCAATAACCAGCAAATGTCATGAGAATATATAGTACTATATAAGTAATTCATCATCAACCGAACAAC
Organism: Oryza meyeriana var. granulata; assembly: GCA_003991445.1. Classification (NCBI taxonomy): domain Eukaryota; kingdom Viridiplantae; phylum Streptophyta; class Magnoliopsida; order Poales; family Poaceae; genus Oryza; species Oryza meyeriana. The sequence continues at coordinate 52,886 of RYFJ01001918.1, forward strand.
TTGCAACCCCAGGACAACATCAACTCCATAGCTATAGTTCCAGGTCTAGATCAATAGCAACCCAGAACAACAGCAACTACATATGTGCCCTTCGAAGAACTTCAACTCCCAAAGCCATGAGCTACCTGTTTAAAAAAAGAAAGGCATCAGCTATAGGGAAAAAATATAGATAGTTAACTTCCAAAACTTAATAATGGAGCATTTGCTATATACAGTAAAAGATACAAATCTATATATACTATAAATGCGTATATGTCACAGTGAAAACATCCACATTAGTTTATCTAAAACATACTATGCATACCTAATTAATTTGAATTCCCAAACTTATGCCAAATATGGTCAACCAAATCAGATTGAAGTTGTTATGAATTTCGCGATCACGAATATTGGCATTTCTTTGTCGTATTTCCTCCATCTCTGGATTATCTCCATGAGAGATTGTAGCGGCTTGAACGATTAAAGTGCTTGCTGTTTCATTTAGATCAAAGGGAATCTAATCCATATCTCTCTCATCCTCTACTACCATATTGTGAAGGATGATACAAGCTAGCATGATATTCTCAAGATCTCCTTGGTCATATAGACGTGCAAGTCGGCGCAAAATAGAAAAGCGAGAATGTAAAATACCGAATGCACATTCAACATCCTTCCTTGCCCCTTCTTGATGTTGTGCAAACAATTTATGCTTATCTATTTGTGGCAGGCGTATTGACTTAACAAAAACAGTCCACTTTAGGTATATGCCATCCGCAAGGTAATAACCATTGCTATATTGCCTTCCATTGACATGATACTGCACCTAAGGAGCTTCCCCTCTTAGCTGCTCAACGAACAAATGCGATTGATTAAGCACATTGATATCATTATTGGATCCAGCAACACCGAAGAAGGCATGCCATATCCAACGATCGTGTGAAGCAACTGCCTCTAGAATTACCGTAGGAACACTATAATCACCACGGGTATACTGTCCCTTCCATCCTATAGGACATCTTTCCCAATGCCAATACATGTAGTCAATACTTCCTAACATGCCAGGGAACCCGCGACGCTCGCTGATCTGCATCAAGCGTTCAACATCTTATACAGTGGGACGTCGCAAATATTCTTCACCAAATACTTCAATCACACCCTTCACAAATATTTTTAAGCACTCCACTGTAGTACTTTCTCCAATCATGATATACTCATCAAGCTGATCTGTAGGGCTGCCATTTGCTAATTGGCGAATAGCCGCCGTGCATTTCTGAATTGGTGACAGCCTTCGACGATTAAGAGCATCCAATCTCAAAGTGAAAAATGGAGACCACTCACCTAGGCCACCAACGATGCGTAAGAACAGGGGTCTCCTCATCCTAAATCTTCTACAGAAGATTGTATCATTATAGACTGGATTCTCCGAGAAGTAGTCATCCATTAGTCGCTGTTTGGATTCTTCATGAGGCCTGTCCACATATCTCCTGGACACAAATATCCTTCCTTGACCATGTAATATTTCAACATTGGTCTTCAATTCAGCTACTATATAATCAGCAAAATCTTCTAATATGTCTTGCTCTTGCAGGAATTCATCCATCGTGTATAAATCCATTGGATCTATGGTACTGACATCATCATCAGACTCATCCATTGTGGAGGACAGAGGCAAGAAGTGAAAGAATATGGAGGGCTGAGGGAAGAGGCCTTCATGCGTGTATGTCTATATATATATATGAGTACTAGTACAAATGGATTCACACAATAACTAGTGGTCAGACTATATAACACAAGTGTTCAGACTTGCATGTAACAAACAATAGTTTAGACTAGTTCACACTTGCATGCAGAAAAAATAATTCAACTAGCAATTAACATGACTCATGTTCAGACTTGTTCAGATATACCTTAATCATTTTTGGCAAACAAACTCAATCTCATGCTTTCCAATGCTTTGTTCCTCTTAGCCAATGCTTCTGTATTAAGATGACTTGTAGGAGCAAACATTAGTTCTTTGTATGTTTCTAATATTTTACACTTTGTTTGTTCCCGTGCTGCTTTATGTCTAAGATTGGCAGCTTCCACCTGCTTAGTTGCTAGACTTTCTTGCACTTCTGACATTTTGTCATGATATTTCCTAGCCATGTTGCTTGCTTCAATAAATTTATCTAGTTTTTCAATGATCGCAGAAAAAGCATCAGTTGTCTTTCTTTTACCATTGCGTTCAGCTTTAGCTTTCTTATGCCCTATAGGACGCTGATTTGGATCATCTTCTAAATCCACCACATGAGCCGGGTTAACATTTTCACTCTTGTCCTTTTCCTTGTTTAGTTTTTTGACATATGCAGTCCACTTCCTTTCATGCCATACCACCCTCTATATATGCTGCAATGTGAAAGGTTTATCACTATGTTCAGATGCATAGAGCTGCAATGCTTGATCCATCATTTGGTCGTCGCTCATACCACTTTGGTATACTCTAGTGTTTCTTACCCAACAGCCATGAAACTCACTAACTAGTTTTTTAATGCGGTCCCAACGGATTTTCAATTGGTTATGGTTTCTCTTGTGATTACTTGGTGTATTGCTATTATACGTAGCGGTAACATCTGCCCACTATTGCTCAGACTTCTTGTCATTTCCATCTACTGGGTCAATTGAATTTTGCAACCAAGTACTTACCTACAAGTAGGAAAAGAACTCACATTTTATTTTTTTCATATTCAAGGCTGACATGAAATTGTATAGAATATTGTGATGCATATTTAAAAAACTAAGAGAGCTATCTTACCAATCTAATGTCTTCTTCATGCGACCAATTCAATCGAACCTCTGACCTAGCAGGCTGCAGGGTGTCATCTTCTTCAATATTGATTGCTTCCTTTTCGTGTGAACCCATTTGTGCATCTCGGAATAGTAGAGTCCCTTTCAAACAACTAGCAGCAGTAGGTGACATTGTAGACTGGCTCATTGGAGCATCAACAAAATGAAAATTTTTAGGAAGACGGCTTCCATTAGGATAGTTGAACTGATGTGGCTGTGGAAATGGAGAAATCTGTGGACTTTGTATATAATTAATGTAGCCACCAGATGGATACAACCTGAAAAATGAGAAAAAAAAATGACTTTCTCTACAAATAATTTCCCTGTACAAGTAACTATTGAGCTAGATCTCCTTTCACCACAATTAATATGACTAGCTACCAGTATGTTTGGACAAAACATGGCCAAATTGGCTTTTTTCTATTTCAAGCAGTAGATATTAAAATGCAGTTAATTTACAAAATTGGCATTGACAAAATAAATACCAATTCGAATATGTGGAATATCTATTTCTGTCAAGCTAAATGGACATGATAATTTTATGAACTCACTAGGATAATTCATAACTTAACATCCATTTACAAGAGGTGGTGAACTGGAGAATAAAATAGAGAGAGAGCAGAAGATTAACCATGCATAAGTGTCGATATTTTTTTTTGCAAATGAGCAGCTATAAAATCATGCATAGCTAAAAAAGCATATACGCATAGAACCATACCATTCAGAGCTGCTAGGTGATGCAGGCCATCATGCTTCTGCGTAGGACAATTGGATGGCAGCCACCAGATGCAGCAACAGCGGTGGCAGAACCATCGGCGGGTGGGGCGATAGGAACACCAGTAGATTGTGCACTAATTCCTCCCCTGGAACTCGAAGCCTTCCTTGATTTTTTAGGGATGAGATTCATTTTTGCAAAGATTGGGAATGAGATGTTAGTGTTGGAGGGTTGATTGGGAATGGATCTAGGCCATGCAACATGGAGAGCAGAAGGACAAGAACGCGCAGAGCAGAGTGTGCGGTCGAGCAGAGCAAGAAGGCACTTGCGGCTTGCAGGCGGCAGATTTTGGTGCTTGCCTGTCGGGGCAGAGCAAGAAGAAATCGGTGCTTCGGCTTGCGGCGCCAAAAATTTCGAGCTCCACGGCGGGAGATTTGGCGCCTCGCGAGTGGGCTGGCGGAGCTTGAGGAGCGCGGGGCGGGGCTGGCGCGCGCGCGCGGAGCAGAGGGTGCGCGCGGGAGAGGAGAGGCCATGGTGGCTGCGGCGGCGGCCATCGAGCGGCACACTAAATCTGGAGTAATGCGATGGAAACGACAGGCAGTCCTCAACGCGAAACGAGTAGTTTCTTCGCCCGTTGGTGCACGAGCCAACTCGGTTTCCTTCATGCCAAACGATTTCCTTCTCTCTCATCTTTAACTCTCCTTCCACATCAGTAAAATACCTACATGTCAATGCATTTAATAGTATGGAAACTATTCTAATGAGTGGGTTGGAACTCCCCTTATACTTGCTCTAACACAGTAAATTCCAGATGTCCAGATGCTGCAGGCTCCGTTGTTGGGGCTGATGACGATGACGACGACGAGCTCGACAGGCACGGATTTTGAGTACGGTCAACCGTGATTAGCGTTGCAGTTTCACTTCCCTAGTTGAGCAGAAGTTGTGCAGTAGAAGTAGGCAGGGACCATGGCGACGAAAAAGAGAGAGAATGGGAAAAGGAAAAGGAAAAATGAGTTTGGAGGGGGGGCGCGGTGGCGGTGGATCTGGGGACAGTGGTCTGGATCGGCGTGGCCTCTGTCCCCCGCTGTGGCCGCCGGCGCCGGTGGGCGTCGAGGGCTCGAGGCTGCAGTGCTCCGTTACACTACTGTACAAATTAGCACGATCCTTGATTTCCCGGTTAGTTCTCCTAACGAGTAACGACATTATCCAGATTATTCTAGTTAGTACTCATAGATAACCAGATCTGAGCCTCTGACTGAGTAGATCATGCCGACATTATCTGCCTGCCGTTGTACTTGTACAGTCGTACTCCATATGATAATTTTCGATATGAGTAGTATACGTTCGTCGTGCCTCCTGGATTGGCGGATTAGCGGATGCAGCGAGGCACGATTTCTTCACGTACGTACGTACGTACGTCTCCTGATTGATCGACACACGCTTCATGGCGCCGCTAGCTCTTGGCCTATCTATCTATCCATCCATCCATCCATCTACTAATGACGAGGACCATTGCGTCCTCGTCGCCATGCATATATGCATGGGGGTCGTAATGCACGCCGTCGTGGCAAGCTCTGTGAGACTGTGACGTAGCTATCATGCAGCGTCGACAGCATGTGGCCGTGGCGCCCCACGACGACCGACCGAATAAACGGCCTGTCTGGACCTGGCTGGCTCAATGGCTCAGTACTTGCTCCGTGCTAGGGCGTCGTCCCCTCCCCTCTGGCCCCTGCACCGCCGTGGCCGCGGTCGTCGTCGTCGTCTCCGGCCGTCTTTGCGAAGAGCTTTTTGCTCTGTCTCTGTGGCCATGGGCCTTGACTGACAAGCCTGTTCGCGGCGGAGGAGAAGGCCCGAGATAGATGGAGGAGAAGCTCCGAATCTCCGATGGGTGTCGCGTCGCGCATGGGCCGGACTCTCTGAAGGAATTAGTTGGTGGACCAATGGGTCTCTGGTGTATGGCCCACGGTGCTTTAGCTGAAGCTCAGTCAATGTTCCGGTTTTTGTCTTGTCAGTACGGCTCGGTAGTAGTTCATTCTCGACTTTTTTTAAATTTTATTAATTACAAAAAATATTTTTGTTTTAAAAATTTACAGAAATATACTCGTCCAAAAAAAATATATTTATGTAAATTTATAAAATAAAGATATATTTTTGTAAATTAATAAAAAAATAACTATAAAATTAAAAAAATTGTTCATTCTGTACGACTCTACCAAATATTTTGGTGGCATCCACATATTTCTCTCTTATTGGCGTCGATCCAAAGTTCCAAGCACAGCTTATGAACTGTATCCTACCTATTTTAATTTTTATTAGTGTCAAAACTTGTCTCATAATTGACACTATCAAAATTTTAGTAGATCATTGATCTAAACTGGCCTATGTAAACATGACTGGTTGGATGGCTTAGTTTGCAAGCTAAACCTTAAGACACGCTACAATTTTTTACACAACTGTTTAGTTGATATCGGGACTGTGGCTAGCTACACTTTTTAATCATATGATTCTATATATCAAAGATATTATTTTTTGTCTAAACTTATGTAAGATGTGGCTACCACCGTACTTTCTTTTTGGCAAGCCGTACCTTATCTAAGATTAAGATTTGGCAATGTTAGCCATCAATCAAATTGACCATATGGCACATAGTTAGGTGGTAGATACTGTTGAGTGTTGCTTATGCAATGCATCGACTAAAATCTTGAAGAAAAAGAGGGAGTATTTTTGTCGATGAGCGAAGGTGGATGTTTTACTTCATCACTGGTAGCGTTGGACCAAGGTCTGTACTAGTAGTATTACTACTACTCTACTGGTGTTGACAATTAAGATAACTACGAAGTAGCCGTACAATGCACTCTGAATGTACACCACCATTTTTTCCATCTATATATTTTATCCGTTGAAGGCTTGAAGGTAAGTGGAAGCTGGCATTGAGCTTGCAAATTTGATTTTTGAGAAATAATGTAGATATTTTTTCTGCTTATATGAAAGACGCACATACACATATGGACTTATATACCCACGACTCCAATACTTAGAACACCGGTGCTTCCTCAATTCCGGTAGATTTTCTTGCAACGAAAGCAAGAAAAAGCTATCTAAAATATTGATCCCTAAAATCAAACTTTAAAAATTTCAGTATCGGGCTCAACTTACCCTTGAGCTTTGCATCAATTACTCAAGCTTTATTAGTACGTATCAGACTAGCAGTAACAACAAAAGCAAATACTCTTTTCGTTTTAAATTAGTTATCATTTTAGCTTTGTTCTAGGCCAAACATTTTTATCTTTAAATATTAATTTTTAGAAAAATCATATAGTTTTGCAACATGTAAAATATATATTATGAAAGTATTTCTCATGGTAATTTAAAAAAATAAATCCTATGATAATAAATTATAAGAATCTTTAGAAATTAATGGTTGAAAGATATAAACATTTGACTTATGATAAAACTAAAATAAATAATTTAAAGCAGAGAGTAGGAGTAGTATTATTGCTAAGTACACGGGTTCGGAATTCCAGATCGGCCAGCGAGACGCGCAGGTGGGCAGAAGCCGTTCGAATGAGTACACCAACACCAGTAATGGCTAATGAACGAGAAGTAAAACTAGTCCCAAGTTAATGAGCCAGCGCTGGATCGATCTCGAATTCTCGATCCCCCTCCCTAAATTAACAAGCAAGCGATGGCACATTCAACATCGCCTGTCGATACAGGGCCAGGCCATACACGTACGACGCAGGCGCATCGGCTGCACGCCTGCGTCTCTCTGCTCACCTGTCGCCGTAGTAGCGCGCTCATTTACTGCGCGCGAGTGAGCAAAGCAAAAGCGGAGATGCATATGGTATTATGGCAAGTCGTCCCGCCCTCCGGCCTCATCAAGGACAAGGATGGATCGATCCACCGATGTGTGTGCGCTCTCCCGGTAGGTGCAGGACTTGTGACCATGTTCGGATGAGCGTTAGGCTTTTTTTTTTTAATAATATGTTTATTAAACTGCTAAACAGTATGTTTTTTAAATTTTTTTTATGAAAGCATCTTAAAAAATCAAATAATTTTTTTTAAAGTTTTTAATAGTTAATATTTAATTAATTATATATTAATTATATTTCTTGTTTTACGTATGGCTTATAAACTGAAGATAACCTCACAAGTGAACACACCCTTAAGCTACCACCCATACGCACACTAACTAGCTTCAAGTGCAATGACCGATTTATTTAGTGGAATTTTGGTCACCCGCGTGCCAGATCCATCAATGTGCTAGAGCTTTAGAGTGTGCATAGTTTGCCTGGTGCCAAACCCCTTCTGGTACCAGTGTTGCACCTTTCTATACACTAAGAGCTCCTTTAAAACGTACTATTATAATAATGAACCGAAAAAATAGGAATATGGTATAAATAGATGCACGAAATAGGAATTGAAAACATAAGAAAAAATTGAGATATGGTGTTTAGAACACATTAGCTAAACATAGGAATCTTTGTAAGCCATTACATTAAATAAAACAAACCTATCTAAGGGACCGTTCGAATGTAGAGAAACGAGTGAAAACTTCTCTCATTTTCTGTGAGTACACTTCCTGAAGTACTAAATGGTGTGTTTTTTGTAAAAACTTTCTATATAGAAGTTATTGTAAAAAATCATATAAATTTATTTTTCAAGTTTGCAATAACTAATACTTAATTAATCATGCACTAATGGCTCATCTCGTTTTGCGTGATTATCTTCTTTTCCCTCTTCACTCACCTTTAAACTCACCCTAAGTTGTTCTTAAGTTACACTAGTAGTGGCTGTTTAGATGAGTGACTCAAATTATCTAAGATGGTCACAATTTTTTTTAGCTAACTTGTCTAAGTTGTGTCCAACAAATTTGAAGCCACACTTTAGTTACCATGAGACAAGCTCATCACCCTTTTTTGCTATTGACATGTGGGACCAATAAGATGGAGGAGAAAACCTACCACAAGTGTGGCTACGAACCAAACGAATGGCCAACTTCGTCAACCTTTTCTAACATGAGGTATGGCAAGGCCAGGCAAATTATGGCCACCATCCAAACAACCCTAAGGGATATTGATTTGCCTTGGACTTAGCGAAGGAAAAGAAAAAAAAGATTTTAGTGGATCCTTAAATTCTATGTTTTTCTATGAAATCTATGGCATAGGAAAATTTTCTTCACTTTTCCTATATCCCAATCATCCATTCCAAATGAGTGAATAGTATCAATTCCTATAAGAATTTGAATCCTCTATTTCTCCTCCAAAAATCCTTCAAACCAAAGGAGTCCTATAGCTAGAAGGGGTGACCAAGGGAAAATCTAGAAGAAAATTATTTGCGGGAGGGCTGTAACCACCTCTCGATGAGGCCCTACCTGAGATTTTTGACACGTCACATATGACACGAATCTTGGAACAACCTTTTGTCTGCGTATGACAGTGGTATAAATACGGTGGAGTGTTTGGGAAAAAAAATTGGCAAGACCTTGGTCTTTCGCATAAGCGAAAGACCTTATTCATTCATATGACACCTGTCCAACTACAATCTCAAAGCACTCATTAGATCCCTGTCACAGCCCCAAATCTAATTCCAGGTAATTAATGCCATGACCTACTGTCATTAGAACGCACAATTTAAAGTTTGCAAATATTTTCAAGACTCTCAATAGTAAAACCCTATCGGCAAAAATGGATCAACTCCTAACAGTGCAACAAACTTCCCAGAAACATATATGGAAAATAATTTATTCAAATACTAGTTTAGTTACCATGAATTAATATAATTTTTCCAGAATTTATTTCATTAGTTTAGACCTCTTAAAAAATTCCAAACAAGTTTCAGCCTGGATCCTTCTCTTTGACATATGTATGTGTACAGTAAGGATTTTTCTGAAGATGTTAGGTTGCGCATAAAATCATGGAAAAATCCCTGTGAACACTATCTCACCAAATCAACCCGCTGTAAATTTTACATAATTTTATCACTTCAATTAATACTTCAACCAAATCCCTCAAATCAGCAAAGCTAGGGAACTAGCTGAAATAAATTGGTTTACTTCTAAAATTCACCAAATGAAAATGAAGATCTATTAGGCCGTGAAATTCTACCAACAGGTGTTTCAACATGAACCCTACCACCAGGAATTTTGGTTTTATTTATCTCTCAAAGAAAACACATAAAATAATAAGAACAAGGCACTGGGAGATAAATCAAGCTGCAGAAGAACTGGGTTTGTGTGCCTACTTTGCAATTTCACCAAGGATTAACCAGACCACTTCTAACCACGAAATTTGGTCAGCAGGTTAAACACACTTTTCTCTACCTTCAGTATTTTTTCCATAATTTATATCCCTTTTTAACCTACTGAAATCACAGATGCAAGACAGCTGTCCATACAGTCTCTCACACTTAGTTTCTAGAGATTTCTTCTCTCAAAGTCACTTACAAGTGGGACCCACAAGACCTTGGCCCACTTGTCAGCCATAGCATAGCATGGGACAGTGTGTTGCACCAAGTCTTCTACCCTTACCCCTCTCTTCTCCCTAGGAATTAACTTCCTGGACCCACGAGTCATAGAGTAGACCTAGCCAAATATGTGTGAGATAATATTCTCTGACATGTGGGACCCACCTGCTAGCTGCCGCACCGCTCTGGCTCGCTCACATGCCCAGGAATGCTGCCACGCCACATCCCACGCGTCGGCACCAACCAGAGACACCATGGCTGACCATCTACACGTCAAGCTTCCCCGTTTGCAGTGAAAATCCGCCGTGGACATCTCCTACTCGACCAAATCGTGTTCTCCAGAGAAACCCCAGGCCTCCACCTCGGAAAAACCGGCCGCAGCCTCGTCCTCCCTCACTGCCGAAGCTGTTCGACCGAGCTTGAGCTAGCTCCGGTGAGTTCCATCCCTTCTTGACCCCGGGAACGTGATCTACGAGCTTTGATCGTTCCATTTTCGCACTTTACAGCCCCAGGGTTGCTGGCCGAGGTCACCGTGGCGCCGCCGTCCCTGTTCTCTGCGCTGCCGAACTGCCACTGCCCGCTTTGTCCCTGTTCCGGCGAACTCCAGTGATCCCAGCCTGAACCACCGCACCCCTAGAGTCGCCTCACTCCCAGAAGATAACCGGCAGAAGGATTCGGAAGATGGTGCAGTGAAGCTCGAGATCGAGATCATCTTCCCCAAGTCTGGTCACTTGCCGCCATACCCGATCCCGAGCCATCCGGTGAGCCCCAGCCAAATTCTTTTTGCAAGAACAGTCCTTAGGGAGTACTCAACCTCGTGCGCACCTCCTCTCTACAGATCAGGCACCGAATCAAGCCACTGTCGACGTCGCGCTATTTCTGTCGCCGCCGAGCAAATCCGTGCACCGCCGCCACCGACAGGACCTCCCCGGCCTCGTCAAACCTCACGGTGAGAACCCAGATACTTGGTAGACGCATATACATGCATTAATATGGCCAGCTTGAGCTTGTAGAAAGTTTTCCCCTGTCGACCCGAAGTACTCCGCCGCCTGCGCCACCTTCACCATCGACTCCAGCCACCGCCGGCGATGAGAGGACCACCTACAGCTTCGCCCGAGACTCCTCTTCACTTTATCCTTTAGTTGCGCCGTCTGAAACGCCGCCGTTCGCCATCGCCGCCGCCGAGAAGCTCGCTGGCTCAGTCCTCCTTTGTTTCACCCCACCGGACCATCCTCTCCGTGTTCGGACGGTCCGATCCGTTGTCGCCGGTTCTGCTCTTTGCCTCGCCGGACCATCCTCTCCTGGACCGGACGGTCCGTTCCATTGGTTTAGGGCGCCCTGCTCTGCTCTGTCTCACTGGCCTGCGGGCTCAGGCTGTAAGGGAAATAAGAAAAGAAGAAAGAATCAGGAAAATAATTAAGGGATTTAATTTCCAACAGAAAAATGTTTAAACTTTGTAAATCCATATCTTTGTCACTTCAACTCATTTTTGAGTGAAACCAATTTTGTTAATTCTGTAAATTTGTGAAATTTAATACTGTGAAATAAAATAGTGCCACTTCTGTACAGAAAATACCCATAAAATATTATGAAGCAAAATTGACTTATTTTGGGCTTAAGAACTTGAAGTATTTCTATAAAATCATTTATAACTCCTTTTGAGGTGAACCAAATTTCTATGGATTCATAAAAATGTTCTCTTCAATGTTGTAAAATAAAATGTGAGAACTTCTGTGTAGTACTTTTCTCTAAAAATGGAAATATTCTTTATATGCCTTTTTTTTAACCGATAAGTTTATAAATTTCTAGAAAATTCATCCCAATTGCTAAAAATGTGAAACCACTTTTGTTTAACTCAGAAAATTGTAACCTTACTGTGGAAAATTTATATTTGATAAAAATACCTCCCAAAATAGGCCTAAGTATTTTGCTAACCTTTCCTTTTGTTAAACTTGTAAATCTATATTAAATCATTTTAAATCCATTTCAGTGAACTCAATTTTGTTAGAACCAGTAGGTTTATACACTTTCATCTAAAAATGATCACACATAGAACTTAATGGGAAATGCAAGTTACCCCTAATACACTAGGTGATACACAAATAATTCCAAATCTGCCATTTTCAGCCCTTCTACCTTGTCATTTTTGTATCTCCCAATCTAGAGATGCAAATGACTTGGTTCTTTCTCCTAAAATCTTGTTGGGACATACCCTACCTTCTGTATTTATCTCTAATTAATTGATCATGTTGCATAGACATGTTATTGCTTCTTATTTGCATATTGCTTCTTATCGATAGATTCTGAGAATACGGAGTACGTGGAGGCTAACCCAGAAGTTGAGTGTGACTCATCGCTGTAGCAAGACAAGCGTCTAAGCATATTGAACCTATGTTTTCAATAAATTGATTTGTTTGCGAAAACAATATCTATATGCATGCTTCAGTCTATTTAAAATGGGAAAACGGGTAGAGTCAATATTACCCAATTGTATGCATTTCCCTTCCTTGGTTATTGATGCCATGTTTATACATTGTCACCCCTGGTTAAGGACTCTGGGATACTTTTATTTTACCGAATGCTTAGCCATGCTTATTCTAGACTTAGAAAAATCCGATAGATGGAGCTATCGGTTCAAAATTAGTTCAAATGCGAATGGATGGGTTAAAATCTGAAAAGAATCACTTCTGATTAATAATTGAGAATATGATTGACTTGGACGGATGATAGGGCGATGAAGGGATGGTGTTTTCCCCGATGCACGTAGCTCCGTCTGGGTCGTTAAGGACCGAGCAGGTTGACGTCTATTCAAGCACCCTACGTACTTCCACACGCCGGGAATGGGACGGCTTAACTCAGTAGCACGGGAGGCTGTGACCATCTACGTCCGTCCGTCAGTCGTAGGATGGATTTCCGTTGGAGGACCCTCGAGCGCGCCTAGCTGTGGCCGAGTGCCTCTCACGACGGTGAGCCCGCCTTAGTCACCCCTGTGTGTGGGGCTAAGTCGTCGGCCCAGACGTGGTTTAGGTGGTTGGGCCTAAGCGTGCAAAAGGTTTTGTTGTGACCTCTAGTCCGCACTCAATGGTTAGAGAGTGTGGTACAGATATGTACGGATCAAACTAGAGGTAGCCGCTTGGCTTCTATCACATCCGTGTGGTAAAGATGTACACCTCTGATCAGAGTAAGAAACTATTCGAATAGCCGTGTCCACGGTTACGGACGACGCTTGATGTGTTCCTCAATTGTGTTAGCATCAAACTTGGGATATGTGGTTACCATGACTATCCACTTAGGATAGTCATGTATGGAAGGGTTCACATAAGGGATTTTTGATGTTAAATGATGAATGGGTTTGTTTAAGAAATTTTTAATAATGAATATGACTTGGTTTTAGTCATGAAAAAAAAAGGATATGCTTGTGTAGCATAATTTTTTGGGCAATGGTGGCCCATGGATGAGGATTAGAGCACGGTTTATGCTCATTTATATTCCATTTTCAGAAATATATACTGTCCTAAAATTTCAGATTGCTAATTTTTCGCAAATGCTTATAGTTTCAAGGTATATTTGCTCAACAAACTTGGCTTTATGCAAAACTGAATCAACATAGCCTTATTCCTTGATGTAGAGGCCAGCATGACTCCTTTGTACTATTAATATCGTGTAAGTCTTGTTGAGTACCATTCGTACTCACGTTGCATCTTTTCAGGTGAGAATATCGTGTGATCTACTGTTATCCCGCCGAGGGTGGCGCGGATGATGTGTAGTTGAAGTTAAGTTCTATCCCCGGTCGGTTGCCCTGTGGTTGGGTATGGCACCACTGGTCTTATCTTTTGTGTTGATATTCCGCTGCTATGTTTTGTATACTCTGTGATGAATTATTTAAAGTACTTGTGAGGTTTATCAATTGCTTGCGATGAAAGTGTGAGGCTAGTCGCTTTCCTAGGGACTAGCTGAACATGAGTATGAGTTATGTATATCTGAGATGGTTGGGGGATAGCTATTGTGGTTCGAGTCCTCTGGGGTACGTATCGTGTTTGGTCGCCACCATCGAGTGGTTTGACGGGCGTATGACGGGGAGGACTGGCAAGCTATCCTTATGATTATCTCTTTTGTACACTTCTCGGTATTTTGGATTTGTATTGTGAGTGGGTAAAGATTATGGCAAGTCTGCGATGAGATGGATGGTTACCGCATTTATCGGGTTTATTCGAGACCCCATCCATCTAGATAGTTCGCGTTGCCATAATAGTTACTCTTCATAATGCACTTCCAGGGTGCCCACAATCCCCTTAATCCCATGACCTAACGTTGTTAGGGAGATGAAAAGGCACGACGCGCGGGGAGATGAACAGCACGACCTATGGGGAGATGAACATGCGCTGCACAAGGGAGAATAGACCACTGCTGTTGTCTTCCTCTGTTGCATGTAGCATACCGGCAGATCAGCATCCAAGTCCGGCAACTGCCGCACAGGTGAGTTCGGTTCATTTTTTTTGTTTGTCTACTATTGGTTTTTCTACACGGTTCAAATTGATGAATCTCTATGTATAACAATATGAACTAGACCAACAACCCATGATTAAAATGATTCTCTTCTTGATGATAGGAAATGTCTTATATGTCAAGCTCAGTTGATCATCACGATTGTGGGTGAAAGACCAGGTTGCCATTTGGAGAATCATAATGCTAAGTTCAGATCAAATGATGAGGAACCTAGACAACTTGCTCCATCAGACATGGAGGTAAGTGAGTACTCCTTTGATAATCAATTGTCTACATGTTATCAGACTATTAAAATTAGAATAGCCAGATGTATGCATTGTTTCTATAAGTTGATACTTCAAAAAAAATAATTTGATGTATGCTTTGTAGGCTACTGGTCAGAATGCTCAGTGTGAGCAAGTGCCAACGGTTGGCATGACATTTGAATCCGAGGAGGCTGCATACAATTTCTACAATTCATATACCAGAAGAGTTGGATTTAGTATAAGAAAGTGTCATGTTAAGCACAGAGTTGATGGCACTTTATCATCCAAGTACATGGTTTGCAGTAATGAAGGTCACAAGAACAGTAATAAAACACACCCACCAAAGAAAGAGCGTGCTTCTACAAGATCAAAATGCAAGGTTCGTGTTCAGTTCTATATTTCCCGAGAAGGTATTTGGAAGATTCAAAAAGTTGAATTAGCTCACACTCACCACTTCGTAAGTCCTAAAAAGGCACACATGCTTAGATCACAACGACGTATGCTAAAAGCCGATGAACATATCATTAGCTCAATGCAGCAAGCAGGAGTTAAGCCAGTTGAGATATTCAATTTTTTTCAGTGGTGGTCAGGTGGAGATGAAAATGTGCCATTCTTACAAATGGACTGCAATAACTATATTGGTCGTGAGCGCAAAAAATACTTGGAAACACAAGATGCAAAAACATTATTAGAGTACCTAGATAACAAACAAGCAGAAGACCCTTTCTTTTATTCTGTGCAATTAGATAAGGATGGTCGAATTTGCAATTTCTTTTGGACTAATGGTCTGGCCATTGCAGATTATGCTTGCTTCAGGGATGTTCTCTCCATTGAAACCACATTTCAAACAAATAAGTCCGAAATGCCATTTGCATCTATTATTGGAACAAATCATCACAAGCAAACTATTCTTTTTGGAGCTGCATTATTATTCGATGAAAGGGTTGATTCATTTATTTGGCTATTTAGAAACTTTCTAAAAGCGATGTCTGGGAAGCAACTTGAAACAATTTTCACAGAGCAGTGTGCTACAATGGTAAAGGCAATTAAGATGGTATTTCCAAGCTCAAGTCATCGTCTTTGCCTATGGCATATATACCAGAATGCAACTAAGCATCTAAGCCATATAATCTTGGACAATCCTGATTTTCTTGGAGAGTTTAAAAGGTGTGTGTATGGAGAAAGGTCAGTGGCACACTTTAACTTCAACTGGCAAAAGTTGATATCTACTTACAACCTTCAAGAGAACTCCTGGGTACAGAACTTGTACACTTTGCGTGAGAAGTGGGCCACAATATACCGCCATGATTCATTTTGTGCAGACATGACATCCACTCAAAGGAGTGAAGGTATGAACAACGTGTTCAAGAAGTCTTTCCGTAGGAAGCTTTCCATTTCAGAATTATTGGTAGAATATGACAAGTGCATTGCACGTCTTCGTCGGAAAGAGCTATATGAAAATTATAGATCACGGAATTCAAATCCAATCCTTTGTATCAATAACTTCCTGTTGCTAAAGACGGTTGCTGAATCGTATACAAGAAATATGTATTCTACTTTTGAGGAGGAATTTCAGAAACAATTTGTTCTATCGTGTGCATTGCTAATTCAAGAGGGGACAATGAGCACATACAAGGTGATAACTATGGATCATAGTGAGGATGAAGTAAGAGTCATTTTAATTCAGTTGATATGAATGTATCATGCTCATGCAAGAAGTATAATTGTCTTGGTATGTTCATTTTCTTGACAGATTCCTAAATCTAGCTGGAATTTATTATTCATCTCTAAATAACTTCTGAATATTGTAGGTATATTATGTAAGCATGTACTGCGAGTCTTCAATCATAACGATATTATTGTTTTGCCCCCTCAATATATATTGAGTAGATGGACAAAGTATGCAAAAAGAGGGATCTTTACATGCAGGAGACAAAGCCAAGGTGATAGCTTAGCATCACAAAGTACACGTCTTTGTTGAAAAGTGATATCTGTTGCATTGAACTATGGAGTTTCAAATGAATTCCTGCAGCACTTGGATCATGGTTTTGACAAGTTGACTCTAGAAGTAGAAAATTTATTAAGCAAGGTTAACCTGGATGAAAATGAAACTCCACAGTGTTTTCTTGAGTGTACACAAGAAGTAGCAAAAGAGCGCATATCAATTAGAGATCCTCCACATAAAAAGGGTCCATTACAAAAAATATCAAAAAGTTTGCTTGACAAAGGAAAAAAACATCATCCTAAAAATACAGCAAAGAAAAGTATTTTATATTAATCCTTGATTCATGTTCTTCATTTCATTTTGTTAAGTACCAGCCATTCACCTTGTCATGTATACTTTGCAGGAGAAGGTCCAGCACAATCATTAGACACAAATATATCTGTACATTCACAACTAACTGTAAGATAAACAAGAGTTAAGCTTTCATCGTCTTCTAGTTGTTTGACTACCTTAACAACTTTGCTTTCCTACTTTAATTGGTTCAGGAACCACATGATTCAAATGTTGTGATGCCGTTTGGACACATTTCGACGATGTTCGTTCCACCTATCCAAGAAGAATTTACAAAACTATTACTTCCAGCTCACCATGAAACTATAGCTTCTCGGCGTTTAGATTTTGATCAAGGGCATAATACATCGACATTCAAGGAGTGACATCCAAATCGTCAGATCTATGGGATATCCAAATCATTAGTCTGTGCTTCTTATTTTGGGTTACTGAAAACTAATACGAGAGACCTCTGCTTGCGTCTGTTCTTTTGGGTTGTTGTAAACTGATATGAGACATTCAGACTTTATGTGCTAAAATTCTGCAGCTCATGTACTGTTTGAGCTTATGGTTAAGCAAAAACTCTAAAGAATGATTCATGGTTGCTTCACTGTCATAGTTTTATCTCTTGATTCTCCATTTATATAATCAACCATCTATCTTAACTGCTAGTCACAAATCATACGAAGCAACCATGACTTGGTGTTGTCAAAACTCAAAACCGACATCTCCTACAGACACAGCCACGCCTCACGTTGCACACCTCACGCCGCTGTTGACGTAGCACCTCACACTACCGATGCCACTCACCTCACGTCGCCATGGACGGAGCACCTCACACCGCCGCTGTTGATGCATCATGCCTTTGATGCCACAAACACCTCACGCCGCTGACGCCGAAGCAGCTCCGCTTCACGCAGTCTCAAGTGGCGCGCGATGTAGCCCTACCTTATTCCGCCATCGAAGCCGCCTCTTTGGCCACCGTCACCGGCGGTGGCTGCGCCTCATGTTTATCACACGCTGACATTGTCCTTGATTTGAAGGAAGTCAAAAGATTCAGAAAGACTTCTAGATGTTAACGTGCTAACGGTGTCAAGTCACACCATTAAGTGGTTTCGAGGAAAGTTTGCTTTAAGATTGTAGTTGCACACATGTCATACTGTTGACGAGGTCTTTTGCATAAGGGAAAGACCAAGGTCTTGTCAAACAATAAGGAAAAAAGGTTATTCTAATATCTATGCCTATGCTATGTGCCAAATTTTAGGGAGGTCTTCATAGGGATGGGGTTCCCGCATAGAATTTTCTTTTAGTAAAAGGTTGTTGCACCGGCTCCCTATTTTTGCTTCGACACAATATGGTAATGATACATTCTTTCTTTCTTCCAACTTGTGAAAATAAAATAAAGAAATATTTCTTGACTCAGATCTGGTATGAGAGATTTAGTACTAGAAGAGGAACCACACACTATAGATAACCCAACCAAAAGGGATAATTTGATCCATGCTATTACGAATTCGACGTATTGAAAAAATGCCATTACTATTCGCGTATCCCACTGTGTGCCACCGGTATTTGTTACATATTTGATTCGTGCCATTATGCGCCCCCGAATCGTCATCATAGCCATTTTTGCTGTATTGTATTTTCATATGGGACGATATTGCCCTTGCTCGAGCGGCTAAGACGTGTTGGGGTCTGGCTCGACTAGCTTGCCACCCCATTCCCATTCCACTGAACCCTATACTAGATCAAGCAAACCTCTAGCGACGGCGCTGGCGGAGGAGACTGGGGCGGCGACGGCGACGGCGAGTATGCAAGATGGAGGAGGGCCCGTGAAGATGGCAAGCCCCCCAGCGATTCCGGCGACCCCTGCAACCCCTGCGATGGAGGAGGAGGCTGGGGCAGTGATTCCGCACATTGCCTCCAACCCGTGAGTACCTCTTCCTTCCTTAGCTTAGTACAAATTGAGCTCGAATAGGCGCTTTTGGTAGGATTTGTGTGTAGAGCCCAATTACTTGTAGGGTTTGAGTTGATGTTCTGTCTTTATTGGTAGGCAATGGTTCTCAGTAGATGTTAGGGTTGAACCCTATGCCACGATAGACGCGGATGGTAGGAAATGTTACATGAAAGGTGCAACTCGGAATTGAGTTGTTGATTCAGAAAGCTTCTCGATGGATTTCTTGATGAGTAGCTTAAGTGTCTAGTTTTCATGGGGTACAAATCAGTCTCCTACGGTCTGGTTCTTCCACAAGACGCTTGGTGAGGATGCCAGACTTCTGGATGATAATCAGCTGCCTGATCTATTTGAGATGTACAGAACAGAGAGCCAATTCCATCTTATTGTATCAATGCTTGACAATAAGTTGGCTTCTCAATTTGAGTTGAATGAGTTAGAACCCATATGTGTTGTGCTTCCTTCAAATCTTGCTCCCATTGTGGGTTTTGAATAGCCTGCAACCAATGTTGGAGGTGTTGAAAAGCCTACAACAGAAGAAATAGATGTTAGAGAGCCTGATATATTTGAAAATGAGGAGGAATATGTGGGTGTCAATGATGAGCACATATATGTTCCCCCACCTCCACAGCCTGCTTGGTCTGCTCAACCAGATGAAAACACTCCCCAGAGTCAGTCTTCTCAGCCTACTGCTACAGGGGATGGAGCTCCTGAGGCACAGGTTATTGATGAAGATCCTCAAGTCGTTAACATCATCCATGATCTTGAGAACCCAAACATTATGAAAGATGCATTATTCCCTGACATAATAGCTTTCAGAAAAGCAGTTAGACACTATGTAGTTAAAAAAGGTTTTGTATTTGTTGGTTTGAAGACAAATCCAACAAGGTTTATAGCCAAATGTGCTGCTAAAGGCTATCCTTGGCGTATTCATGCTTCTAAGCTCCTTAGTACCAAAGCCATACAGGTCCTAATCTTATTCCTGAGCTATTTCAGTTACTTCTTGGATTCAAGCTTTCAAATTTATTTCATGTTTGGGTTATTTGTTTCCTGTAGATCAAAGTTCTTCCAGCTGAGCACAACTGTGCATCCACCAAGTTGCAAGAAAGCAAGATGACAACTCAGGGTTGGTGTGTAGACAGGCTTAATGATTGGCTCAAGAAGAACCCACAGAAGGGGGCCAATGATGCAAAAAAGAAGCTAGAAGAAGACTTTGAGATCAAGTTGAAGTATTCCAAGGCATGGTTTGGGATGAAGCTTGCATTGAAGCAGATTCATGGTAAATATGAAGAGAGTTTTCAATTCCTTTTCAATTGGAAGGCTGAGATTGAGAAGAAATTCCCAGGTACTATTGTAGAGATAGATTGTAGAAGATAGGGAAGAAAATGTGCTTCAAGAGAATATTTGTTGCTCTGAAGCCATGCATAGATGGCTTCCTAAATGGCTGTAGGCCCTATGTAGGTGTAGATTCAACTAAACTGAATGGTAAATATATTAGATAGTTAGCTTCAGCCACTACTGTAGATGGACATAATTGGTTATTCTATGTAGCATATGCAGTTTTTGATTCTGAAACTGATGATAATTGGCTATGGTTCATGCAACAACTGAATAAGGCCATAGGTAATCTGGAAGCATTAGTAATTTCTACTGATGCCTACAAGGGTTTGGAGAAAGAAGTTGATGCTGCATTTGACAAAATAGAGCATAGGGAATGCATGAGGCATCTTTATGCTAACTTCATGACGAAGTATCAAGGCCCTGTCTTTAGTGATCATCTATACCCACCTGCTAGAAGTTACACTGAAGACAGGTTCAAGTGGCATATGCAGGAGATATATAAAGTGAGGCTAGATGCTATAGATTATCTTGAGAAGCATCACTCAAGGATATGGTACAGGTGTGGCTTTTCTGAGGCTAGCAAGTGTGACTATCTGACAAACAATGTCTTAGAAAGTTTCAATAACCAGATAAATGGGCTCAAGGGACTGCTTCTACATGAACATGTTGACTCACTTAGGAAAATAATCATGGAGAAGATGGCTCTAAGAAGGGATATTGGTAAGAAGATGGTTGATGGCATCTTGCCAAATGTTATGAAGGAATTGAACAGTGCAACTAGTTGTCTAAAGATGGTCATGGTTGCTAGAAGTGATGGATTTGCAGAAGTGACACTTGTTGAGTCTGACAATAGCACTAGAAGGCACATAGTTGACTTGGACAATCATAGGTGCTCTTGTAGGGTGTGGCAAGTTACAGGTAAACCATGCAAACATGCATTGGCCTGGATATGCACTAACAGAGGGAGAATCTAGGACTTTGTTAGCCCCTACTATAGTGTTGAGTCCTTCAAGACAGCATATGCAGGCAGGGTGGAACCAATGACTGACAGGTCATAGTGGCCAGTTGTGGATCTTGGCTTCAAGGTGCACCCACCTAGGCAGAAGAGAGGCCCTAGAAGACCTAGAGTGAAGAGGATAAGGGGTTGTCTTGAGGCCAACAGAAGGAGAGTTAGATGCAAGAGGTGCAAGGCTTTTGGTCATTTTGAGAAGACATGCAAGCTGGCTGAACCAGCTAAAGAAGGTGACCTAAACAGCAACACTACTCCCAGAAAAAGGTAAATACATGAACTCAGAATTTTACTACTATTCTCATGTTTTAACTGACCTGGACAACATTCTAAGTATTGAACTATGTTTTCAAGAAGAGACCAGTGTGTATTAAAGATGAACAAGTGGGAGATGTTGAAGCTAGCACATCTGCACCAAAGAAGAAAAAGATTCCCAAGAAAAAGAAGACACCAAAGAAAAAGAAAACACCCTTGAAAAGGAAGGCTCCTACTACATCAAGTGCTCCACCTGTCAGGGTTGTTAGAAAGTTGTCAGAATGGCTTGGTCTGTGATGCCATAAACCCTAGAAATTAGGGTAGAAATTAATGTAAATTTTGCTATCTACATGGCTATCTAAACTTGTAATGTTTTGGTCATTGATGCCATAAACCCTAGAATGGCTCTGAACACCACCTAGGCTTGGTCTGTGATGCCAGAATGGCTCAAATTTCTGTATATTCTGCTACCTACATGGCCATCTGGATTAGTTATATGTTGGCCATGAGCAAGTTAGATACTTTGAACAAGTTGTCTAAACTTTCTGTAATATTTTGCTCTGAACAAGGTGTCTCAAAGTTCTCCAATTTGCTTCTATATTGTTCACTGCCATATAGGCAATGGTGCTGCTATCTTTTTACATGTAGGCCGAACATTACAGAAATTGACCAAATGTTGCCAATTTTTGAACCAAATACCAGATTAGTTGTTGACACCATTTCATACTTGTTTCTAGATTACACTAGATACATTTTAGATTACAAATGTCATCGAATATCATTTCATTTGATAGCAAATACCATTTCATTTGATGGACATTTCCAAATTTTGAACCAAAAAATACATTCCAGGTTACACCAAACTTGGCAGCATTGAATATCACTCTTCCAAATTACACCAGATACATTACATCACAACAATTCGATACACCATTGCATACTACTTTCTCCCTACCATTGCAGAAACAAAAAAAATAATAAAGAGCAACAACCAACATGACACCCTAGTTCTTTGGGACTTCTCAACTTCTAAAAGTTAACGGCGCCATCGCCGCCCTAGTTCTCTGGGACTTCTTCGCTGCATCACAGGGGTCACTGGAATCGCAAGGGGTCGCCCTCCTCCATTGCAGGGGTCGCAGGAATCGCTGGGGGGCTCGCCATCTTCATGGGTCCTCCTCCATCTTGCATCCTCGCCGCCCCAGTCTCCTCACTAGCGCCATCGTCATCACCATGGCCAGAGGTTTGCTCGATCTAGCCTAGGGTTCTATGGAATGGGGAATAGGGTGGCAAGCTGGTCGAGCTGGACCCCAACACGTCTTAGCCGCTCGGGCAGGGGCAATATCGTCCCATACGAAAATACAATACAGCAAAAACGGCTACGATGGCGATTCGAGGGCGCATAATGGCACGGATCAAATATGTGACGAATACCGGTGGCACACAACGGGATACGCAAATAGTAATGGTATTTTTCCAATACGCCGAATTCGTAATGGCATGGATCAAATTAACCCAAACCAAAAAGGTGGCGCATCTATGGCGTGGCATTCCCTGACATTAATAGTATTCGAAACTAGTTATGCCTTTAGCTCGATTAGTTCCATGGAAAATTCGGCTTATCGGCTTAGCTATTTAAGCATGTTTTCTGAACTATAAAATGGTGTCTTTTTATAAAAACTTTTTATATATAAGTTTCTTTAAAAAATTAATTAAATCTATTTTCAAGTTTATAATAATTAATACTTAATTAATCATGCGATCACGATCTATCTTGTTTCATTTGCGGTTGATAAGCTTGAGCTAGAAGCTGAAGTGAACACTGCCTAAGGCACTGATCGTATCGGTCAGCTGTTTAGTTCACCTTATTGACGGTATACAAAACGAGACGACTCATTAGCACATAATTAATTAAGTATTAATTATTACAAACTTGAAAAATATATTCATTTGTTTTTAAAGAAACTTCTATATAGAAAGTTTTTTAAAACACACCATTTAGCAATTCAGGAAGCGTGCTCACGGAAAACGAGGTAATAGCTCAACTGAGAAGCTGATTCAGACGGATGCTAAGAACAAGTTTAATATTAGAGGTGATGATCACCTCTAATTTCATCCACATTATCTATTCATAAATTAAGAGGTATTATATACAACATATTAGCTCTAACACACTTGTCCTAATACACTACAGTAGTTCTATTTTATTCATTTGCTATCAATCTATTGGTTTATTTTGTTCTCTTTCTTGAAGTTTGTGAAGAGGAATGAGAGGCATCTTCTTCTCTCTTTCCCCTTTTCTCTCCTCCACATCATCATATGAATCTATGTGGCACTTCAGAGGTAGCACTTGAGTTCTTATAGTACTTGCTCTAAGGGTGTGTTTGGAACAGCTTCTCTGTTCGGCTTATTCTATGCATGCGAAACAAGATGGATTATTAGTGCATGATTAATTACGTATATTATAAACTTGAAAATAGATTATTTTATTTTTACAGACACTTCTATGTAGAAAAGTTTTTTAAAAAATACACTTTTTAGCATTTCAAAAGACATGCTTATAGTAAATAAGGAAGAAGCTAAACCGATAAGACGGTGTCTAAGAATAAAGGAAAGAAGAAAAAAAATCAATGTACCCCATATGCGTAGAGCATAGGTTAAATGTATGTGATTGTCACACCCTAAATTTCCCCCTTTAATATAGCCACACAAAATATACCTAATAAAATATCCCAAGAAAAGTAATTTAAATTGGCCAAATGAATTAATTAAATATGAAAAATATAAAATAATAAATTATCATGGCTGGGAATATTTTTCTTATATTCGTCTTGCCAAAACACATTAACATGATTTTTATTGAAATTTTTAAAGCACAGGAAGTATTTTAATAAATCAAAAACTCTTATCGGAATTAAAAGAGCATTGGAAATCTTTTTTCTTTTTTTTCCTTTTTCTTTTCTTTTCCCTCCTGTTGGGCCGCCGGCCCAGCACTGTGCCTGCATGCGCGTGCGACCCGCGCTCGCCTTCCCGCGGGCCCACCTATCTGTCACTCACCTCGTTTCCTCTCTTGCTGACTCGTGGCCCACCTACCAGACCCTACTCACCTCGCTTGCTCGCTCTCCAGCTGGCAGGCCGGGCCCGCCTGTCAGCTTCGTCGTCAACCTCCATCCGAATCGGGCGGAGGGAAATTTTTCCCCACCGCCGTCCGATTCCGCCTGGTCCCGCCTCGCGCGCCCGTCCTCGGTCCAAACGCTGTGGACCGAGTCCCCATCCGCTTCCCCCACCTTCTCTACCCCTCTCGCCCACAACCGCGGTTGAATCGTGCCCACTAGCCGTCGTGACTGCCACCCTCAATCCCGTGAAATTTGGCCAACTCGGCCATGATCTCTGCAGCCCGAGTCCTTAAAAACCTTCGCCGTCCTCCCGTCTCTCTTTCTCCTCAGTTGCCCACACTTGCCGAGTACCCTAACCCCCTCCGCGCTGAGTTCTCGAACCGCTGCCACGCTCCGCTGACTCCAGTCGCACGTCGCCGTCGCGACAGCCGTCGCCGACTACCGCGCTTGTGCTCGCTAGTTTCGCCGCACCCCGCTGCGTCTTGTTTGGCAGTTGGCCGCCTCGGATTCCCGCCGGAGACCCATCCTCTTCGTCATCCCCTTTTGGTAAGCTTCTCCGCCAGCAGTCGGCTGCCGATTTTCGTCAACCCACTCGGTCTTTTTTCCCTCCTAACACGTTCAACATCTTCCCCAGGATCCCCCAAACGTCGTCCGCCACTCCGCCGCCGGTGATCCTCGCCGGAACGCTCCCCTCACCGTCATCCTGAACCTCAACCGCCGCCAATCTTCTCTGTTCACCGCCATTCGTCATCCTCCGACCATTGCCACCCTCGGTGAGCATCCCCTCGTCTTCCTCGTTCCATCTCGCAGCTCGCCGCCGTTCTCCGGGGGTCGGATGGTCGCCGGCAGCGACCATCGGGCCGCTCGCCCCGCCACAGCACGGCTGCGCCGGTGGGGACGAGTCCCCTTTCGTCTTGCGCCGTCCGATCTATCTCGGGGCAGATCTGGACCGGCCGCGTGGCGCCCCACGGTCGCCCGCTTCCCTGCCACTTCGGCACCACCTGGGCGCCGTGTCATCTCATCGGCTCACCGTGGCTGCCGCATGGCAGCCACGTGGCCATTTCCCCACTGGGCCGCGTGGACTTGGTCCACCGTGCATCGTCCTTCCCGGTGTCACTGATCAGTGGGGCCCGTCTATCGGTGCCGGCTCCTCGGGGTCCAGTGACGCCATTAATTTGTTTTATTGCGCAATAAATCAGTTAATAAGTAATTTTGTATTGGAAATCACCGTAAAACTTCAAAAATTCATAACTAATTCATACGAACTCCGATTAAGTCCATTCAAATTTCATTAAATCCATAAAAATGCCAAGAATTCACTAAAAATATTTTAAGCTAATGTTTGGCTACCCTCATGTACTGTTTTTAATTATTTGTGCATTGTCTGTATTAAAATCCGACGCAGTCTACCCTCCTGTGTGCTACGAGGTCATAGCCAAGTACTTCAAGCAGGAGCAAGACAAATCATGCTGTAATCTTGATCATTTTGTACCTACTTTTGCTAAAATATTTTGTTTATTTAAATAAACATGCATGTTTTTATTATTTCATGTGGTATGGATTATGACCCTTATATAAATAAGATTATGCCTTAGTTGTTGAACCTTGTTCCTTGTCACCTGGGTAATAACATGATTAGAATATTATTCTTAGGATGCTTAGCTATGCTTAGAAACTATTAGTTCACCTGAGAATTAAATATTATCATTTACATTCATGGTTCAACTCTATGTCGGGAAATGTAACATTGGACATATTACTATTAAATTACTAAAATTGGACCCAAATAGTGAGCTGTGGGTGCATGGTTTTGCTGATCACACCCATAGCAATTAAAGATCGGTTCGCAGAAACCCCTTGGGCAATTACTCGTACTTTCCACAAGACAGCGTGGGCAACGGTTGGGTTTGTAGCGTCTCTTCTCCCTATCCTAGGCACCGATGGTGAGGATGGGTGTGATGGAGTTGGGTTGGCCTAGGGTAGGATTGATCGACTTTCAGATCCATTATGGCGCAAGGGGGGTAGCTTGACCGATATGGGGTGTCCTGTTGGCAGGTGCAACCTCAGCGTGGTGTAGATGGTTAGGGAGAGGTTGCGTGAACAGTTTCTTGCGGGGTATCGTGGTGATATGCCGGCACACGGAGACGTGTGTGGGGCTGTGTCTTGTGGATACAGTTGTACACCTCTGATCAGAGTAAATTTATTCGAATAGCCGCGCCCGCGGTTATGGACATATTGGTCAAGACTCACCGTGATCAGTCTCACCCTTACTTAATTAACTTGACTTATTAGACCTGATATAGTTCAGATGGATGGTTGGGCCTGGTTAACGTGGTGTAACGTTAATCAGTGGAGGATTAATATTGTTCAATTAATTAACCTTTTACTGTTTGTGAACTCCTGTTTGCCACTGCTTTTACGTAAATAAACCTCTAGTCTATCTTTATCTCCCGTGCATTGTGCATATTTGTGGGTATGATTTGTTGAGTACTGTGAATAGTACTCAGCCTTACTTCTTTTTTTCCTCTCAGTAATGGAGTACCTGTCTGACGAGGATCAGCAAGAGAACTAGGCTGACTCCGCCGTTAAGATGCCTGTGGAATGGAAGCTTTCGCTTGGCCAGCTGTATATAGACTTTATTTGTTTTATCGCTGTATTTGTATAAGATCATTTTATTCTGTTTGTAAGACGCACTCTGTATGATAACTTGGTACTGTGTACCTTGATTTTTTTGATAGGAATTTAATATACAAAAATGTTTAGAATTTTAATTATAAATTTTTAGGCGTTACAGTGATCGAGGCTATGAGCTAGGGAGTGGACGCCAGGACGGGAGGAGGGCTGCTGCTCTGGGCTGGTTGGCCGGTGGCCGGTGTCCGGTGTCCGGTAAGGAATTCAAGCTGGCAGCGTGCACTATCGGTTTTGGGTTGGATCTCCTCCTTTTCTCGAAAGCCCCTCCTTTTTCTCTTCTTTTAGCTTGCGTGTTGCTCTGTGTATCTCGCACAACACGGGTCTCATCTCATCTCATCTCGTGTCTCGTCTCGTCTCGTCTCGTCTCAGCTGCTGGGTGTGGTCACGCCCACCAGTTGGGGACGGCGATCATGTATGCACGGTCACCAAACGACGCGCACATACATGGGCACCGCAGCTAGCTAAGCTACTAAGCTAGTACTACTATCTCCGATTTTTGATGTTCGATATCATGTCTTTTGACTTTAAGATTAAGTTTAATCATTCGTCTTATTTAAAAATTTTATATAAATATATAAAAATATAAATTATATTTAAAACTAGGATCTTAATGATAAAAACAAATTATAAAAAAAAATAATAATTACACAACTTTTTAATAAAACAAATAATTAAACATATATCTAAATATTAACCCCATCAATCATTAATAACAGAAAGGGTACTATAACATGCATGCATGGCAACAACGACGTACGTGACGACGACGCACCCATTGGCTACTAGTACTGGCTGGTGGATCTACTCGATCGTCTAATCCATTCGCATCTATACGCGCCGTCGCATTGTTACTCGCTTCCTTTCAAAATATATAAGAATTTCAAGATAAATTTTGTTTTATAATGTAAAGATTTTTTTATATTACTTATGATACTACTTGTCTCATCAATTAATTTGTATTCAAATTTACACTCATCTTATCTTCACCTACCCTCCCACCTTTATTTATTTTATATTTATTAAAGAGTACCAAAGTTTTTTCTCCTTAACTATAGTTTCTACTAAATAAACTAGAAATATTTATATTTTAGAAGAGAGAGAGTAATTTAGATTTACGTACGCTTTCACCATAGCATATAGGTGGGGCCGGCTACAACTTAGCTGGCGAGTGACGGTATACAGCTAGCTATACACATGGTGTGCAAAGTCATTGTTGAGATCAATTTACAACGGACGTATACGTACGACTATATATACGTAGTGTACTGCGTGGGCTAGCTGTGCTAGGTATATATCTTCTTAACGTTGAGGTGAAAAATGCATATGTATAGTGCCGTGTACGTAGTATATATTTTGGGGAATTCTGCTCTTGTTAGCATGATTTCAATTGTAATTACGATTTTACCTCTTCTTTTGGACTTTGTGATTTCATTCTCATTTTTTTTTACCGAAGCTTCCGTTTGCCCCTGATTTAGATGTTTAATTATTAAGTGGACTTAAATTAAGCGAGTTAAATAAAATGAAAAGGAAAGAAAAATTGATCGAAGAAAATGCAAAAAGACTATTCTACACTGGACACTTCATCAGTCAATCGACCCAGGCACCCAGCTGACTCCCTTTGCTGCTACCCTGTATTTCCCATCCCAAATCCTAGGTCAGGGCGCAAGCGTAGGTGGCGATGAGCGTGTGGCACGCTGGCAACAAGGCGCGTAGGGAAGGAGCAGCGCAAGGTAGCGACGAAGCGCGACGAGAACGAGGCACACCATCCCCTTCTGTCACACCACCCACATGGCGTCTCCCTTCATCGCCGTCTCCGCACCGCTGCCTGCGAGCAAGGCAAATCCTCTTGCCCTCAGCCATATCCAGAATATAAGGAATGCTTTATGGAGCCAAAGAAAACCACTGCTACGGAACACTGGAACAGGACATCTGTGGAACAGGACATCTGTGACGGGTAGTAAGTATCATCTCTATCGGGTGCGCGTCTCGTTAGATATGAGTTGTCACCGATGTAAAAACCTCATCTATGTCGGATCTCCACCCAATAATGGTATTAGTTATCTAAGATAGTGGAACACAAAACCCGTCACAGATGTTGTTCTCTCGGTTAAGTAGTGTTTTACTACCAGTCACTAATGAGTCATCTGTGCCGCCGGGTGGTAAGAACATCTATCGTAGACAGATCAACCCGACACTGATGGTCATCTGTGACAGGTGGTAAGTGCCACCTAACACAGATGAGGCTCATTGTGATGGGTTATAGTTACCACCCATCACTAATGTGGTTTTTCAAAAAATTATTATTAGCTAGCCTCAGGTAATTTCTAGTCATGCCGTCTGAAAAACAGATAGAACCGATACATTCCTAGAATCAGCCCAGAACTATTCCGCACATGCATCCTCATATATACAATTCATACCTTGCTCCTCATTCTATCCGTCAACCACTTCAACTACTGCAATATTTGGAGGTTCTTGCCTACTATGCTAGTCCAACAAGTATAACCCTTTATGAATCCTTCATGTATCAAATAAGACTATAGCAACACCCCTTTTGCAATTATCTTTTTATTTTTGCAATCGATGCATGAACAAACTATATATTCATTCTTTCACCTCAACTAGTCATCCTCAACATTCAAGGATTGAGCCATGCCATTTCTATACTCTTTACTCAAGCGATTACTATTGTACATCCAAATTCAATCCATCCACAATAGTGGAAAACTAATAATAAGTCAAATTTACATACAATATTTTTTTGCAATGTATAAATAGTTAACTACACACGGACCTAGCCACATTTCAGCTCAAATAATTTTTTCTACAAATATAGAGCAAAGAATCGCCCCCTAGCCCTCTCTCCCGAAAAGTGTACAATATATAGGGTTGGGATGACAAACCAATAAAGGAGGGGGTATATATAGATCCTCACTTAGCTCTATTCATTAGTAAAACTAGACCCGCCGAAGATGATTTTATATATCTTTGACCTCATCTGTGATGGGTGGCCATTACCAACCAACATGGATGTTTTGTGGCAGTTCATTAGTTGCACCTGTCATAGTTGATACCTCACCTGGGCCGTGCCGTTTAAGCCACGATTCTATGTCTCAAATGGGCCAAACTACAGCTTGTCAGAGATGTAGTCATCTGTGATAGGGCTCTTAGGCCCGTCACAGATGGTCCATAGTGGATTCCCGAATCTGTAGTAGTAAACCAACCCATTCTAGCCAAATTAATAGAGCAAGAAGTAAGGAACTTCTGAAAACTAAAATGAGAGGTCCTAAAACATATCAGAACGCATTGACTTGGATTTAAATATGAAAATTTTAGGGCCCCTAATTTTTAGGCACTTTGTGCGGTCGCTCACCTTTCACCTGCCAATCCACGGCCCTACAGCTTAGCTAGTGATTTTTTTTAACACCCATATATCATATACTAAATATTACTCGCTCCGATTGCAAATATAAATCGTTTTAGTCTTCTCAACTACTTACTAAATATAAGTCCTTTTACAACTTCTAGGTAAGTTTTCAACTATTCTTTCTTGTTTGTCCTTGGTAAATAAATGCTGCCTCTCTCACAAATAAAGCAATTAATCTTTTCAATGCAATATAAATGAAGGACAACAAAATTATTTGATTGTTTTCTTAATTCATATGCCTAAAGTCTAAAACGATCAATATTGTGATCAGAGGGAGTAGTAGTAGAAGTTAGAAACAAAGTATATATGGGTGAGGGAGACTTCACTCACAGACAGAGTGGATATATAAATATCGTGGTGCTGAAGACTTGAGCTCTCATACATAGTATGGTTCTCACGAACTTGTCTAATATCTTGTGTGCTAGCCTTGGAATCCATTTTACAGCTTTGATTTGTCCCTAAAAATTATGCTGAAGTTGATAAATTGAGAAGTGGTCGGAGACTCCAATTCCCTAGGTTATGTTGTTGAAAGTCACCCTTCCATGGCGCGTCACTCCGGCGATCGATCGTGTGTACATACATCGCGCAAAGTCGTCGTCGTTATCAATTTACAACGGCCGTAGACGTACGTGTACCGTATCGGATGGGTTATACACATCTTCTTAAGGTGAAAAATCTACTCGCGCAAATTTGTTGATGGAAAACTATTTTGGGTCCTCAATGGCGCATGCCCTCGTATCTTATATACTGTCTAAATATTTCTTTTGAAAAAAAACGTAGATGATTGTCATATATCCATCCACAAATATGCAAATCCAAATTTAAATTATGCATGGAAAAAACTAAACAACTCAGTCTGTTTGATTTTGTAGTTGGATTTTATTTTCTATGTATATATTGAATTTGATTTCGCATGTTTGTGAATAAATATTTAACAAACCGATCTATGCTGTCTAATTCTTTTAGATTTCTGTCTAATTATTTGGACCACATGTAAGAAACGAGGAATATGCTCTTGAAAAAACCCATTTCTTTTGATGATATGGAACCTGTAAAATTAATGAAATGATGTAAGCTGCGGGATATATATATGAAAGCCTTTTATATTATTAAGGAAGGACAAAAAAGAATCACCGTGTTCACTCTATAAAGACATAGAAAATTACCATATTAATAGAAGAAAAGACAGAAAGACATGCATCCGTAGCACGTCAAGATTGTAATAGCGAAAATTGATCGATAAGTTATGTACAAACTACAATTGTATTTAAAAAACAAAGATAAAATTTTGTATCAAACTCCGCGCGACACAGGGAATCCATTACTTAAAATGGAAGAACTAAGGGAATTTATAGACATAACTTTAATTGGCAACAATTTTTTTAAAAAAGATAAGAGCCATAAGCTCATAAAAGTTACACCTGAATAACGAGTTGTCATTTTCTAAGTAGGAATCGTGCTAGGTGTATATAAAGCTATGAGCCTATGACCCCCGGCCTATCCCTGATCAGGGCATGTTGGACGTGCCCATGTAGCATTATGTCACCCAACTACCATTCTTCCAAAAGCTATAAATCTGTTTATTGGAGTAGATCGATCTGCAGTTGCAATGAACAGTATATATATGCAAAGTATAAACTAGCAGTACCAAGTTGTGTTTGTTCCTCAGCAGCTAAAGTCAAGTATAACTAACAACAGCAGTAATAATTATCATTTGCTAGTCATCAAATAAAATTAACTAAGGAGAAATTTAATCTCCCTTAATTACTAGCACCGTTTGCACAGCCTAGTCCTCTGAAGTTAGCTCCATCGAAGTTATGGAATAGTATACCAGCTAGCGAATTTGATTCTCTGATCGAACTGGAGTAAAGAACAGAAGAACTACTACAGCACATGCATGCAAGCTGTAATGTCTGACATATTTGATCCTACAATTCTTTGTCAAACCAGTACTGGATTTGTGCTGCTAGTACGCAGAAGACTAGCAGGCAACGATGAGGCTAGACCGTAGTAATTAATTGATTAATTAACCCGGCCCCGTGAAAGTAAAACACTCAAGAACATGATCCGTTTTAATTAGCGTGGTAAACACAGCCATATGATATACTCTTCCGTTTAAAAATATAAAACATATTAGGTTTCTGTACGGTCTTTCGTTTAAAAATATAAGACAATTAATATTATATAAAAATATTTTCAAGTACGAATCAATACTACTTACATGATACTAAACGTATATATTTTTAGTTTAATTATTAGTCAAAATTTTTAAATATTGGCTTTCAAAAAATAAGTATGTTATATATATATATATATATATTTATATTTTTAAACAGAGGAAGTATACACCAAGGAAAAATGAATCAATCCGAAAATAATGATTAATTGTTATAATTGCCAGGATGATACACATTAATTATCCCTCACATACACATGAGTTCTATCCTTGTGTCATGTGACTCATGTCACGATCAATTAGATTCCCTATCAGAAATGCATGCTGTTTTGCTACATATAAGCACTCCTATACACACTAGCATCATTACCGGTTCATGATACAAACCGATAATGAATGACCTCTAGCATTTCTGATCTCCTTGTTTTAACCGCCTTAAACAGATTTCCATTGTGTCATGTCATGTGACAATGAATGACCTCTAGCATTCCTATACAATTTTTCTTTCTTTTTGCCTGGCTCAAAAATGCTCTCCTTTTAATTAGTTGAAGGGGAGAAAAAAAGGCAATGCCATCTCTCTTGTAAAGTTCACTATTACATATGATCCTCACACACCAATTCATCACTAGTTCACAACACTAACCCCTTGTATGCAAGTTGTCCAAAAAGTTTCACGAAATTTCGAAAGAGAGCTGCTATCTAGCTCCCCAACCACAACCAGATCTAGGTATTTTTTTCTCTCCTTTTCGTCGTGTCATTGACTCATTGAGGCATTAACATTTATATTGATGATCTGTAAGAGCAAAAGTATTAATGGGGATCACAGGATGGCAGTAACAGCAGCAGGTACCCTACCCCCCTCCTTAATCAGCCGCAGTAACGCCGCCCACCTACCGTCGCTGCCGTGCCCCGGCGCCGATCGATGAGCTGCTCCTCTTCAATGTCCCCGCCCTGCCCTGCACTGCATTCCTCTCCCCCCACCGCTATAAAGCCTCTCGCCTCCTCTCTCCCTCCTCCTCCCACCCACAGACCGCAGCAACAACAAGCAGCCGTTGCACACAAGCAGCTCCAGCTAGCTTAGAGGAGTGAGGTAGTGAGCTTGAGAGAGATGGAGAAGTCGAGCAAGATGATGGCGGTGGCGGCAGTGCTGGTTCTGGCGGTGGCCGCGGCGGCGACCGGAGCCGAGGCGAGGAACATCAAGACGGCGGCGGCGGCGGAGACGGAGAGCAAGGACACGGTGGTGCAGCCACAGACGTTCCCGCCGTTCGACCGCTTCGGCAGCGCGGTGCCGGCGTTCAGCGGCATGCCCGGCAGCAGCATCCCCGGGTTCAGCCTCCCCGGCAGCAGCGGCTCCACCCCGGGGTTCGGCGGCATCGGCAGCATGCCCATCTTCGGCGGCCTCGGCGGTTCACCGGGCTTCGGCGGCGGCATGCCGGGCTCCCCCGCCGCCGCCTCCGCCGCCACCGTCGACAAGCAGCAGGCCAAGAAGCCGTGAGCGCTCGCCGCTAGCGCACGGTTCGGTAACGCTCTATGTAGCGCACGCGTGCATGCATGGATGGGTTTCTCGGCGCTATACGCCGCGCGCGCGTTATATGTGCAGTTAGCTTGCACTGTCTAGCTAGCGTTCTATTAGTAGTGGCTTCTTCTTTTCAGTGTTTCTTTACTTGCACTGGAGGATTCTATCTGTTTGTTGGTTGGCTCTGTTTGTTTGTTTAATTAGGTCCATCTATCCATTATTGTGTTTAAGTTCCTGATCATGTAGTAGTACCACTGTTCTCGAGGCATGAATAATGCTAAATGTGACGATATTGTGTTGTTGGTAATGGCTGAATATTAGTTCTTGGAAGATTAATCATGTTGGTTATGTTACTGATTGTTCAGCATTTTGCATGTTTGGCTATGGTCAGAGAGTTGGGCTCCCACAGTCCCACTGTCCCTTGGAGAAGTGACATACTTGCAAGACATTCTTGCAAAATATCTCTTGTGTGAGAGAGAAGAAGCTCTCCTTGACTATATTAAATGGAATTTTATGAGCAAGTTGATTACTACAAAATTTTGCAAACTGAAGATTGAATAATGTAAAACTATACTAAACTGAAGATTGAACTAGTAAGGCCATGCAATTGCAAATGAACACTACAAACTATACTAAACTGAAGAGCTTATAATTAGGAGACAGAACATGAACACATACAATATTAACAAAGAAAAGGAGAAATGAGTAGTAAAAACTAGCAGTAATGTTGATGCAGATGCAAGACTTTAATTTACCACATGCTATTGCACAGACATTTACTTCTGGGTCAGGAGGAGTAAATTCACTGTTCTATTGGTGGTACAGTTAATATCGTTGTCGCATTTATGAACGCCTTTCTTGTACTGTTGTCTACAGTCACTATACACAGTCTACAGAGAGAAAAGGCTGGTGATTTACCCTCGAACAATACAGCTAGGCAGACCAGAGATTAAAAAAAACTAATACTCCTTTCGTTTAAAAATATAAGTGTCGGTTGTTTTATCGGCTTAGAGATAAGATAAGAGATAGAATCCGTGATCGGTGGATTCAACCGATTCTCCTAAACCGAAAAGGAAACCCCCGAGCCCCACTAGTGCATATATAAAAGAGAAATTGGAGAAGAACGGGACGCTGCTCTGTCTCTGTCTAAAAACTCTAACTACTGTGCTCGATCCACAAAAGCACTAGAAGGGGTTCGTGAGGTCCTTCTACGTCTCAACACCGACGACCAAGATCAAACAAGCCGACATCGGCACACACACAGAGAAGCATCAAGAAGAAGAGGAAACAGAGAAGAAGAAATCGATATGGCTT
This sequence comes from Oryza meyeriana var. granulata, assembly GCA_003991445.1. NCBI lineage: Eukaryota > Viridiplantae > Streptophyta > Magnoliopsida > Poales > Poaceae > Oryza > Oryza meyeriana. The sequence goes on from RYFJ01001918.1 coordinate 88,690, forward strand.
CACAAGCAGGTCAGTCATTAGAATTAAATTTTTTCGCATAGGTGATTGAACTTCTAAGGGGATAAACTCAGTGAATCAATTTTATTCAACACTGTAATTTTAATTTCTATAACATTGTGGTATCAGAGCCAAGCCCCTTAGAATTTAATCCTAAAATCCTCATCCCTTAGTAAAGCCATCATCAATTAACTCGGCGAAACCCAAAATCCCCAAAATCCCCAAATCTGAAGAACCCTAATTTGAATAAGACCCAAAATCAACGCGAATACAATGAAATCGGGATTATCTTACCCGGTTCGTCGTCTTCGCTGCCGATGTGCTCGCATCCGTGCATCGCCGTCGGGTAGCCGCCGTTGCCGCCGCGTGCGTGCCTCGGGAACTCCCTCCTCGCCTCGCCGCTAAGCCACCCCGTTGCCCCAGACCGGTCTCGCGCCGTCGCTCGGCCGCGCGAGAAAGAGGCTCGCCTCGGTGTTGCTGTTGCGCACGGGGAGGAGAACTCGGGAGGAAGAAGGAAGAGGAAAGATGGGCATTGGCCGTCGCCGCCGCTGCTTCGCTCGGCGCGTCGTCGCCATAGCCGTCGCCGTCACCGCCGCCGCTTGCTCGTCGAGCGCGTCGGAAAGAAGACGAGGAGAAAGGGGATCGGGATTGACCTAGGGTTAGGGTTCGGCCGCCGCCGCCGCCGATTTTGTTTAATCCGGTGAAAAATGATCTCAGCCGTCGGATTGAGATCGGACGACGCTAACCGCGCCCGCGCCCCGCGCTCGCGCCCGCGCCCGGGCCCCTTGCTGAGCCAAATTGAAATTAAATCAATTTCCACTGTTTTAATTCATTTATTATTTTCAGAAATTCATTTATATGCTTTCTTGGCCATTAAAAATGCTGAAAAATTATGGAAAATTATTTTGATGACTCAGGAAATTATTTCTAGCTAAATGGAACCAACGGGAAGTTTTGCTGGAAAGTATTTATGATGTGAAATTATTTTTGACCAACGTTAATTATAATTTCATGTCAAATAAATTAATAATATTATTTCCTTAATTATTTCTGCCCAACGGTGATGTAATTAAGGATTATTTTTGTCACTTCATATATTTTCTAAATTTTTTCTGCCCAACGGTGATTAAATTTAGAAAAGGAGCCTATCATCGCATGTGATTAATTGAGCCAACGCAAATTAATCATATGCAATATTTTTACTAATATTTTTCCATTGGTTATTTTCAGCATTGGGGCAGCTTAAAATTGTTACACCCCTTGATGGGACAAATTTCGCTGAGTGGAAGAACGATGTGCTACTAAATCTTGGCATATTGGACTATGACTTAGCACTAAGAGAGGACTCCTGTCACGCCCAGAATTTCCATCCAAAATTCTGGAGTTTTATTGTGTGTAAACCCTCGTCCAGGAATCAACCGAGGCACACATGACAAAATTGATAATCAAAGTAATTGGTTACACAGCGTACGCATTTATTACAGAGGTGAATGGTACCTCTCAGTACAATAAGGTTCTAGCAGCGGATAAATAAACAACAGCGTGACGATTCCCACTCCACGCACTTGACTGGGCTCCCTCCTAGTCCTCCAAATAGTCCTCTTCGCTGTAGTCCTCCTCTGAATGATTGTTGATTGCAAGGTGAGCATATGACATACTCCGCAAGCCACACAGCAAATATGCAAGTGCACGGGATAACAAAGGAGGGCATAGTATGGCTCATAATTGCATAAAAGCATTTAATAAAACATTTGAGAGAGTAATAAAACAGTAATTAAATAACAGTATTAATCAACGCTATACCGCTCACCAAAACGGTATAGGCCCAACCACTCCAACCTGGAGCTACACATGTTCCACTGTTCAACCATTAAATTTAAGTAGTGTGGGACTAATCACAGAAAACATCGCTAGGCCGCCCTTAACCGTGGGCACGGCTATTCGAACAGTTTTACTCTGGCCAGAGATGTACCAATTTACCCACAAGACACAACTCCACAGCACATCACTGTGCCCCTTGATACCACCACGGTATCTCGGTAAGGAATTGTGATAGGACCCTCCATGTAATCCGCACAACAAGGGAGCCACCCGCTGGACCACCAGTTTCCGGCAGGAGCTGATCAGGCCCCCAACAGGGAAACGATCCAACGCCCAAGACATGGACTTATTGACGCAGCCATGGTGGTCTTATTGACACAGCCACAACACACCATGGTGGACCCCGGTTGAACGTACTACGCATTGGATCCTACCATTACCCATGCTGGCTTGTGGTTAGCACGAGTGTTGCTTCGCAACAAGTAGTCCGCGAACCGGTCCTTAACTGTCACGAGCACCGCTAGCAACAACACCAACCATGGTGCTCGCAACCCACCTTTTAGTCAAGTTTTAGTGAACCATTAAATTGTCCTTATACGACCACGTCGTAAAGGGATCAACATTCCCTGTGACTGAATAATAGTATAGAAATCATTATGACAACCCATAAGTTATTCTATTAATTACTAGGCATGGCTAAGCAGGGTCCTAGAGTTATTCTAGCTAACCAATAAATAAAGGTAGCTAGTCAAAATTATCCCATAGGTACAATGTCAGGTAATCAATTCAAAAGGGCTATAACAAAGGTTAGGGTTTTCCTGTCCCGATGACATTCCAAAATAAATGCAGCGTTGAAAGAAAACATAGCTTTAATCATAGGAACAATATGTTCAATGAGAAAGAGGAATCTGTGTGACTTGCCTTGCAGCTCCACATAGTCTTCGACACCTGCTTCGACAAATTGCGCCTCTTCCTGAGCGTCGGTAGCTATAGGCAAATAACAAAATGGCAAAAACAGTACATCAACACACATGAACAGTACATTATTATATTTTTAATGGATAGTTCATGATTTTTAGAGAAATTAGAGACTTGAACGACCTCAAACCGAGTTCGTATGAATTAGTTATGATCTTTAGAAGTTTTAAGCCTATTTAAAAGAACTAACTGATTTATTGTGTCATCATTGAATTAATTTTATTCGGAAAAGACATTTAGGGCGTCACAGGAGAGAGGGGACTCTCGGCTGACCAGTGGGGTCCACTGTCAGAGCGAGGGAAGGGGTCTGGTCCAGGGTGAACCGAGTCCACCGTGGTCCACGAGGGGCTGGGATCTCTAGGGTTTGGATCGGACGGATGGGATCTAACCGATAGGACCCGACGGCTCACATCGATCCCGAAAGGATCGGCCTACGGCGACGAGATGGCACCGAGCTGGCGCCCACAACGGCGACCCCGGCGACAACTACAGCGACGGCGGCGGCGCTAAACCCGATGGTCGACGGCTACAGCGACGGCGGCGACGCACGGGGAGAGCGGGAAAGGATAAAGGGGGTCGAGGCGATCGTTACCGAGGGCGAGACGGTGAAGAACGGTGATGGAGACGGCCGGCGGCGAGCTTGAGGCGGCGGAGGGCTTCTGGTCTTCGTCGACGGTGGTGCTCCGGCGGCTTCCGAGGCTACGAGGCTGCGGCCTGGCTTCGGCGGGACCCGGCGAACCTAACCGAGGCGGCGGCGAACTCCGGCGGCGGCTGAGGCGACGGCGGCGCGCAACCGGAACCTGGCGGCGGCGGCGGAACAAGCGCAAGGCGCGGGGAGGCGGCTAGGGTTTGCTGGCGCTCGATCCAAAGGGCGAAAACGGCCCTAGGGGTTCCAGGCTCGCTATTTAAGGCGGAGAGAAGAGGACTCCGGCTCGGATAAGGCGATTTTAGCGGCGGCGACGAGAGAGAGAGAAGAGACCGATTCGGGAGGCTTCGGGGCTTCGTTCCACGCACGATTCAGCTCCGGTTCTCTAGGGGATTAGGTAGAGGCGGATAAGGGCTAGGTTTTCCCTCAACCGATTTGGAGAGAATGGGTCCGAGGCGAACGGATTCGGCGAGATTCACGGCGGCGGCGCTCGGGTGCTACAGCGCCTTCGGGCGCGAGGAAGACGACGACCTAACGGACGGGCGCGGGCGCGGGCACGGCAGGGGCGCGGGCACTGGAGAGGGCGCGGGCACGGGCACGGCAGGGGCACGGGCACGGGCACTTGAGAGGGCGCGGGCACGGGCACGGCAGGGGCACGGACACGGGCACTGGAGAGGGCGCGGGCATGGGCACGGCAGGGGCACGGGCACGGCAACGGGCCGAGATCTGGCCCAGCGGCTGCAAAGGGGATTTTAAAAACCTTTCTCTTTTTATTTCACTGCTGTGAGCTTATTTATTTTGCCAAAGCTGCTTCCCTTAATCAATTAATTCCCAGAAAATTCCAGAAATTAAATAATTAAGCAAAGGATTTTATAAAATTATTTTCCAGCCCATTTTACTTCAGATTTTTTTTCAAATTTTATTCTTTTCACTCATTGAGACTTTTAATTCCATTTCTGAAAATTCCTTTTTGCACAATATTTTATATAGGGATAATTTCAGGGTGTTACAACTCCCCTGAGGAGCCCATGTACACTGATGAAATGAGTCAGGAAGTTTATGATAATACCAAGTGGAGTTACGAAGAAAAATTAGCCTCTTGGGAAAAGTCCAACAGAATGTCTCTTATGTACATCAAGAGTACTATCGCTCCAGGAATTATTGGAGGGATTACGAACTCAAACGATGTTAAGACGTACTTGGCAAACATTGAAGAGAATTTTAAGACTTCATCTAAGAGCCATGCCAGTACCTTAATAAGTAAGCTGATCACCAGTCAGTATGATGGCAAAGGTGGTGTAAGAAAGCACATCCTTGAGATGACTCATATGGCACATACACTAAAGACTATGGACATGGAATTGTCTGAAGGTTTCTTAGTGCATTTCATATTGAACTCTCTTGGTCCTGACTATAGTCCCTTCAAGATTAATTATAATACTCAGAAAGAGAAGTGGACCGTAGCAGAATTGATCTCCCACTCAGTGGAAGAGGAAGAGCGACAAAAGGCTGATAAGCAGAAACTTAAAGATCAGCTCAACCTCATCCATACTAAAGGCAAAAGGAAGACAAATCAAGGCCAAAGCTCAGGTAGTGGCAGAAAAAAGCCATATCACCCTCATAAGTCTGGAGGGAGTAACACTGCTCAAGCAAAGCCGCATCCTCAGTCTCAAGCTTTAGCTGCCTCCTCCACTGCAAGTCCATATTGCAAGTTTTGCAGTAAAGATGGACATTGGCAGAGGGATTGTCCACGCTTCCGAGAGTGGCTAGCTAAGAAAGGTATAAATGAGATTGATGAAATATCTAATGTTAATGAGTTATTTTACTCTGAATTCTCCATTAATACCTGGTGGGTTGACTCAGGTGCCACTGTGCACGTCTGTAACTCATTGCAGGGATTGACTACTGTCCAGGCGGTAGCAAAGGGGGAGCGAATCCTAAGAGTAGCTGATGGAGCGGAAATTGAAGTGAAGGCCGTTGGAGACCTAGCACTTAGACTCCCTAGTGGCTACAATTTAATTCTGAATAATGTTTTATTTGCTCCCTCAATTAAGAGAAACCTTATTTCTGTTTAAGTGTTGACAGAAACTGGTTATGACTGTCATTTTTTAAAGAGAATATGTTACATTAAATTAGATAATAAAGTGATTGGCTTTGCCTTCGTGCGAGATAAGCTATTCTTACTCTCTTTGGATGATATGGTCCTGAATGTTAATAATGCCTGCAATGATAAAGTAATGAATGTGATAAATGAGACGTCGTCGAAATTATGGCACTGTCGTTTAGGCCATTTTTCTAGGGGGAGAATTGAACGTCTCATAAGAGAAGAGATACTCCTTCCCTTAGACTTTTCTGACGCGGATCATTGCATAGACTGCATTAAGGAAAAAATTCACTAAAACAATAAAGAAAGGAGCCACTAGGAGCTCAAGTCCACTAGAAATAATTCACACTGATATTTGTGGACCGTTCCCGGTGACATCCGTGGATGGATTTGATTCATTTATAACATTCACAGATGATTATTTCCGTTATGGTTACATTTACCCCATAAGCGACCGTTCCGAATCTCTTGAGAAATTTAAGATATTTAAAGCTGAAGTGGAGAATCAGCATAATGCTAAAATTAAAGTTGTGAGATCGGACCGTGGTGGTGAATACTATGGGAAACACGCTCCATTTGGGCAAATTCCTGGTCCATTTGCCTTGTATCTCCAGCAATATGGGATTATTGTCCAATATTCCATGCCTGGAGAACCTCAGCAGAACGGAGTAGCAGAACGACGCAACCGCACACTCATGGATATGGTGCGTAGTATGCTGAATCACTCTACTCTGTCACTTAAGCTGTGGATTGAAGCACTTAAAACAGCTGCACACATAATCAACAGAGTGCCTAGTAAATCAGTGCCTAAGACCCCTTATGAATTGTGGACCGGAAGAAAACCGACACTCAATTATTTACGTGTGTGGGGCTGTCGTGCGGAAGCCAGAATATTTAATCCACAATTAAAGAAATTAGATCCTAAGACTGTGAGCTGTTATTTTATCGGTTATCCCGAGAGATCCAAAGGATACCGATTTTATTGCCCAGACCGGGTTACTAAATTTGTGGAGACTAGACATGCTGTCTTTCTTGAGGACAATAAATGGGGGAGCTCACAGAAAAAGGGAAATTAATCTTGAGGAAACTCGGGCTAATATTCAAACTCCGGAAATCCGAGAGACTGATATTCCAGTTATTCAGAACATCCCCATAATTTCTAATGTGCCACGTGATGTAGCACCGCCAACAGGTAATTCTGGACCGTCTGGGGCTACACCTTATGTTGAGGAAAGTATTGAGAGTAATAATGATGATGAGCCTCAACAGATTGAAGTGACACATAATAAAGAAGAACCTCCACATGAAGATCCTCAACCTCAAGTGACAAACAATGAAACTCAAGAATTAAGAAGGTCACAGCGGGTGAGGAGATCTGCCATCCCTGATTATTATGAAGTATACATGAATGAAGAAGACATGGGAAGGTAGACGATCCCACCTCATTTAAAGAAGCAATAAACAGCAAGGATTCATCTAAGTGGTTTCAGGCTATGGAAGATGAACTAAAATCAATGAGCCATAATAAAGTATGGGATTTAGTAGAAGTTCCTAAAGGAGTCAAAACCGTAGGCTGTAAGTGGGTCTACAAAACCAAGCTTGACTCTAGAGGGAACTGTTGGGAATATGTCCTAGAGGTAATCATAGAGATGATGATATTGTGATTGTATCCATGATATATTATGAGTTCATTGAATATCCATTAAAGACAACTTGTATCGATTGGCAATTATGTGAATTGTTTGTGAAACTCTTTTACTTGTATGGTTATTCTAAAGTTATCCCTGATCGGAGTTTGTGTGAGGACACACATGAATATTAGATCAGCACATGTATTAGTTGATGACTATGTTTCACAAGTCATAGACATGAAGATGTCAAACTAATAATGTGGGCACATGTGTGACATGGAGCTGGACTGACCCAACATAAGAAATTGTAATTATCTCTATTCACATCATGTACGTTATGTCCTTAGACCTGAGATTGTTGTATGTATTCAAGATGTGAAATGACCTACTCAGGGACTATCAAATGCTACTCCGTAACAGGGTAGTTATAAAGGTGGTTTTCGGGTTTGTCGGGAAACATGCTATGAGACATAAACAATCAAGAAGGAATTTGCTCCTCTCTATGTGAGAGAGATATCACTGGATCACTCTAATGATTAGATCAAGAAATGCATGGCCGTGCTTGGGTTAAGTGTTAACCTAAGAGTTGATCCAAATATCGTGAGGCAAGGGAATAACAAGTATGTGGTTTGTGGTGGTTCGTCTGATATGATCTTTGCGTATGCGTAGGAGTTGACACGCCTTGCTAGAGGCCGCTGTCAACTATTGGTCGAGTAGGAATACTTGGGCCATGTCTATGCGTACGTGAACCCATAGGGTCGCACGCTTAAGGGACTGGAAACCTAATTTGGGTTGGACCCGAATTAGACAAGGTTTAGGGTCACTAATGGGCCTCCAACTTGGGAGTTCATTAGGACGCCTATAAATACAAGGGGTGGGCGACGGGGCTAGGTTAATCCACGCCTTTTGGCAGCCGCCGCCGCTCCCACGCCCGCGCCCTGTTGCATCTCGCGGACCTAGCAGTCCGGAGGCGTGACGCTTCCTCCCCGTACGTGTGGATACCTCAGAGGTGCTGCATCTGGAGCACAAGGACGAACCGCACGAGAGGGACGGACGGACGGACGACCTCGCAACTGCACGGCACTGCTGTGACGTGTACGACTACATCGAGTCGATTCCGCTGCACCTGCGAGTCTAGTGGTAATCCCATGATCTATAACTAGCAGTAGTTCCTGGTTTATGGGGTCGAAAATTTTGTTTTCTGGCTAGCGTAGCATCCGCATAACCTAACAGGAACATCGAACGATTCAAAGCAAGGCTAGTTGCCAAGGGTTTTTCACAGAGAGAAGGAATTGACTATAATGAAACCTTTTCTCCTGTCTCTAAGAAAGACTCATTCAGAATTGTCATGGCGCTAGTGGCTCACTTTGACTTAGAACTCCATCAGATGGATGTAAAGACTACATTTCTAAATGGTGACCTAAAAGAGAATGTCTACATGACACAACCGGAAGGTTTTGTTATGGAAGGAAAATGTCATTTAGCATGCAAGCTTAATAGATCCATCTATGGACTTAAACAAGCGTCCAGGCAATGGAACCTTAAATTCGATCAGATCATCAGACAGTTCGGATTTAAGGAGAATGAGGTGGACAACTGTATTTATGTTAAATATAAAGGTGGTAAATTCATCATCCTAGTACTCTATGTTGATGATATTTTGTTAGCAAGCAGCGATAAGAACCTGCTGCGAGAAACTAAAGAATTCTTGTCATCAAAATTTGATATGAAAGATCTTGGTGAAGCATCTTATGTTTTGGGCATTGAGATTCACCGAGACAGGTCCAAAGGAGTGCTAGGACTATCTCAGAAAACTTACATCTCAAGAATCTTAGAAAGATATAATATGAGTAAATGCGCCTCTTCACCTGCTCCAATAATGAAAGGCGATAAATTCGGATTATTCCAAAGTCCAAGAAATGAGTTAGAATCTAAAGAAATGGACAAGGTATCTTATGCTTTAGCTGTCGGAAGCTTGATGTATGCACAAGTCTGTACGCGACCAGACTTAGCATTCGTCACAGGGATGCTTGGCAGATTTCTGTCTAAACCAGGAATGGACTACTGGAAGGCAGTAAAGAAAGTTCTGCGTTATTTATAAGGAACTAAACATTACATGCTTACATACAAAAAGTCTGATAAGCTTGAAGTCCTTGGCTATTCAGACGCTGATTTCGCGGGGTGCGTAGACACAAAGAAATCCACTTCAGGATATATTTTCACCCTTGCGGGAGGAGCTATTTTATGGAAAAGCTCTAAACAAACGCTTACTGCATCGTCGACAATGCAAGCGGAATTTGTAGCATGTTACCATGCGACGGGGCAGGCCGTATGGCTTAAGAATTTCATCCCAAGATTAAAAGTGGTTGACAGCATTGAGAGACTACTTGTTATATACTGCGATAATGAAGCTGCAGTATTCTATACGAGTAACAACAAGTCAAGTGAAGCTGCCAAACACATTGACATTAAATATCATGTTGTGAAAGATAGAGTCTAGGATCAAACAATTAAGATTGAGTACATAAATACTAAATTTATGCTTGCGGATCCGCTAACCAAAGACTTACCTCCCAACTCATTTAAAGAACATGTAGCCGGCATGGGATTAAGTGATTGTCTTTGACTAAGATCCTGGAAATAAAGGGAATTATTTTTTCAATCAACACCCGCTAAGTTAAGATGTGAGTTTATTTAAGTATTATAGTGAACTATAGGTCTTGTAGTCTTAATGATGTTTAAAGTTGTTATGACACATTGCCTTGGGGAGCTGTTTTACTTAATAGACTTAGAAATTAATTAAGCCTCTAAATCAAGGGGAAAATGTTGGTTGTTTTATCGGCTTAGAGATAAGATAAGAGATAGAATCCGTGATCGGTGGATTCAACCGATTCTCCTAAACCGAAAAGAAAACCCCCGAGCCCCACTAGTGCACATATAAAAGAGAAATTGGAGAAGAACGGGACACTGCTCTGTCTCCGTCCAAAAACCCTAACTACTGTGCCCGATCCACAAAAGTACTAGAAGGGGTTCGTGAGGTTCTTCTACGTCTCAACACCGGCGACCAAGATCAAACAAGCCGACGTCGGCACACACACAGAGAAGCATCAAGAAGAAGAGAAAACAGAGAAGAAGAAATCGAGATGGCTTCACAAGCAAGTCAGTGATTAGAATTAAGTTTTTCCGCATAGGTGATTGAACTTCTAAGGGAATAAACTCAGTGAATCAATTTTATTCAACACTGTAATTTTAATTTCTACAACAATAAGACGTTCTTATTTCCTATAAAGTTAATATTTAAAAATTTTGACTAATAATTAAACTAAAATATATGTTTAATGCTATGTATGTAGTATCACTAGATTTATATTTGATAATATTTGTATATGATGTTAATTATATGGTTGTTGATGATATGTTAAAAAAAATTAATAGTTAAAGCATAATATTAAAGAAAATCTAATACGACTTATATTTTCAAATAGTGGGAGTAATTAAATAAAACAAGCTAAAGAGGATAATATTTTCATATCTCTATACCCTCTCGTTACACCTAACTCATTGGAATTTATCTGTATATGCAAGTTTAGATTTGTAGTTAAAAATAAAGTAATTTTAGAGGGAGTTTATATGTATATGCAAGTTTAGCTTCGTAACTATAAAAATAGTCTTTCTAGACAGAGGTAGTAGTAATTATATATACTAGTCAACAAGGGTTAAATAAAACAAGCTAAAGAGGATAATACACCCTCTCGTTACATCTAGCTCATTGGAGTTTATCTGTACATGCATGGAGGCAAGCTTGCTAGTTAGTACTACAATCTTATCAAAAAAAAAAAGTTACTAGTACCTTTTTTCGCCAAAATATACAGGCATCTGACTACCTAATAAGCAAGGTTAGAATAATTGTTCGATCGAATACCGCTTCCTAGCGGTTTGGTTTGTCATCGCAATTACCACTCGGTAACCGATTAAATCCAGCGAAATTTAAACAAAATTTACCCAAAAAATATAGTTTAGTTTTTTTAAAAAAATTGGCCGTTTTTGAAACGATTGCTTGTTACGAATGAGGTCGCAATAATGAAGCAGTTAAGGCTGATTTGGCTTGGAGTTAAAATTGACCAAAATTTTGGTAAGTTTTAGCGTGGCTAATTTTGGCATAGTCTAAGGTAACTATTAAGTGGTCTATTTTATCTAGACTTATCAAAATTTGGCTTTAATCATATTAAAATTACTAAATATTAATAAGGCCAATTTAGTCCACAAGGTCCTTAGAGTCAATTTTTGAAACCCACGGGAAAGTGTGGTTCCTTCTCCGCCCGTCTCAGGTGTAGACTTCGCTCGGCCTGGTACTCTGTTAATTAAGAATAATTCAGCATAAACATCTAAAATGATAAACATGCTGAAAAAAAAGGTAAAGATCAAAGTCATCTCAAAAATTGTATAACAAAAACATCAAGTAAACTGGCACACTAGTACTAAGTACTAACCTGATGGATTCAACACAGAGTTGCAAAGTGAATTCAAAGGGAGCACCATTATCACACATCATTGAACCACACTGGATCAACGTTAGATAAGAAACCATGCAGTAATTAGCCGTAACCATAAAAACATTGCAATTAGGACTCTAATTAACTGGGGATTACCAGAACATTGCAATTACTTGTAGCTCTGCTGAACTGATCGATCAGTTGGTTTGCTTGGCCACCGGCGGCCGCACGCGCAGCCTGCCTGGCCTGCCCACACATGGAGTCGGAATCCTAACCACAGAAATCGTCAGGTTTCCATATAACCACATATTATAGGACTGGCTAGTGAACATTTGATAGAAAAAAACCACAATATCTTACGAATTATGGGCTGTTGGAGCGTTTTGAGATTCGTACAAACACCTCCTAAACCTCATCCTTCTTTTCCCTTTCTTTTCACACCCGCCACTGCCATCCATAGTTATTGGAACCGGACCGGACCGGCGGTCGGACCGGTAAAAGACCAAACCAGAGCCTAAATCGGTCCGGTTCGGTTAAAAAACCGTTTATGCAATCGAACCGTTATAAACCGGTTGAACCGGCCGGTTTTTTGTCGAACCGGTGAACCGGCCGGTTCCTTGCGAACCGGTGAGTTTTGATTTTTTCCAAATTTGCCCCTCGGTGCACTGAGGACGACCTTATCTACTTAAGGGTATTGATGTAAATTGGTGAAAATGGGTCCTTTAGGGTTGGCTGCTACCGGCGCTGGCGGGCTGGGGCCGCGGAGGCGCGAACCAGGCGGCGGACGGCAGGCAAGGGCAAGGGGCGACCGCAGCGGGCGGCGGGCAAGGGCAAGGGGCGGCCGCAGTGGGCAAGGCGCGGCCACGGCGAGCAAGGGGCGGCCGCAGCGGGCGGTGGACAAGGGCAAGGGGCGGCCGCGGCGGGCAAGGGGCGGCCTCGGCGGGCGGCGAGCGGATCCTGCAGCGGCCGTGGCGAGCGGCGGGCAAGGAGCGGCCTCGGCGGGCGGATCTTGCTTCCTGCATCGGCGAGCGGCGGGCCTGGGCCAGGAGTAGCAGGCGGATCCAGCTTCCAGACGGCTGCAGGCTGGTTCTGCTGCTCTGCTTCATCTTCGTCAAGCTGCAGACCACCTCCACTCCACATCCACAGCTCCACGAGACCACGACATGGCCGCTAATGGTGAGCACTGAGCAGTGAGCTTGTGTTAAACTATATGTGTTGACCAGATCCATTGTAGTATGAGAAATTGAGAAGTTCCAATGTTTTTTGCTGATTGCATTAGTGTTAATTTCAGTATGAGAAGTTTAAAAGACACACCTTTTTAATTGCATCGCTTTGGTATTTATCCAGTAAGATTTTTGGGTGTCAATGCACTGATATATTCAGCTCCCTGTTTATTGTGATAGAAATAAAGTGATAGAAATTAGAAACATGGCTCTGATTCTTGATTAATGTGATAGAAACATAAGGTTATTCATGCACTGATATATTCAGCTCCATGTTTATGTTGATACTCCATCAGCATGGTTTTGAATTTAAGAACATGTCATTTTATATATACATATGTATGAACCTTATGGTTGTACAATTAAATTGTGTTGTTTACCGTCTGTCAATTATTAATTATGGCATATATATATACCGGTTCAAAGTATTTGTGACCGGTTCAATTCGTCCGGTCCAAAACAATTGAACCGGCGGTTTAACCGGTTCTAAACGGTTGGACCAGTGAACCAGTGAACCGACGGCCTCGCCGGTTCAATTACTGGTTCGGTCCTAATAACTTGGCTGCCATCCCTCCTCCGGTCCTCCCCCTGCCTCCTCTGTGGCCATCGCTGCTGTTCTCTACCAATACCAGCCCACCGTCCGCCCGTTCCACTGCTCACCGCCCACCACCCATCGTCTATCGCCGAGCTGCCGCTTCTCACGGTCATCACTCTAAGTCTGGCGAACTTTCTTCCTTCCCTATTCTGACTCCAACCTCAAACTCTAAACTTTAACTAGTTAGGTTCTTCGGTCACCGGAGCTATTGCAGCTCACTAGAGCTAGAGGAGTGTTGGAGAAACTAAATTACAGTGTTGAATAAAATTGATTCATTGAGATTAATCCCCTTAGAAATTCAATCACCTATGCGGAAAATTAATTCTAATCACTGACCTGCTTGTGAAGCCATCTTGACTTGATTTCTTCTTCTTCTCTGCTTCCTCTTCTTCTTGATGCTTCTCCGTGTGTGTGTGCCGACGGACGGATTGATGAAGACCTCACGAACCCCTTCTAGTGCGTTTGTGGATCGGACACAATTAGGGTTTGTAGTCGGAGACCGAGCGGCGTCCCGTTCTTCTCCAATTTCTCTTTTATATGTGCACTAGTGGGGCTCGGGGTTTCCTTCGGTTTTAGGAAGTCGTTGAATCCACCGATCACGGATTCTAGTTCGTTATCTATCTCTAAAAGCCGATAAAACAACCAACATTCTCCCCTTGATTAGAGGCTTAATTAATTTCTAAGTCTATTAAGTAAAACAGCTCCCCAAGGCAATGTTCATAACAACTTAAACGTCATTAAGACTACAAGACCTATAGTTCACTATAATACTTAAATAAACTCACATCTTAACTTAGCGGTGTTGATTGAAAAATTAATCCCCTATTCCAGATCTTAGTCAAAGGCAATCACTTAATCCCATGCCGGCTACATGTTCTTTAAATAAGTGGAAGGTAAGCCTTTGGTTAGCGGATCCGCAAGCATAAATTTAGTATTTATGTACTCAATCTTAATTGTTTGATCCTGGACTCTATCTTTCACAACATGATATTTAATGTCATGTGTTTGGCAGCTTCACTTGACTTGTTGTTACTCGTATAGAATACTGCAGCTTCATTATCGCATATATAACAAGTGGTCTCTCAATGCTGTCAACCACTTAATCTTGGGAAGAATTCTTAAGCCATACGGCCTGCCCCGTCGCATGGTAACATGCTATAAAATTCTGCTTGCATTGTCGACGATGCAGTAAGCGTTTGTTTAGAGCTTTTCCACGAAATAGCTCCTCCCGCAAGGGTGAAAATATATCCTGAAGTGGATTTCTTGTGTCTACGCACCCCGCGAAATCAGCGTCTGAATAGCCAAGGACTTCAAGCTTATCAGACTTTCTGTATGTAAGCATGTAATGTTTATTCCTTGTAAATAACGCAGAACTTCTTTACTGCCTTCCAGTGGTCCATTCCTGTTTAGACAGAAATCTACCAAGCATCCCTGTGACGAATGCTAAGTCTAGTCGCGACAGACTGTGCAATACATCAAGCTTCCGACAGTTGAAGCATAAGTACCTTGTCCATTCTTTTAGATTCTAACTCATTTCTTGGACTTTGGAATAATCCGAATTTATCGCCCTTCATTATTGGAGCAGGTGAAGAGCGCATTTACTCATATTATATCTTTCTAAGATTCTTGAGATGTAAACTTTCTGAGATAGTCCTAGCACTCCTTTGGACCTGTCTTGGTGAATCTCAATGCCCAAAACATTAAGATTGCTTCACCGAGATCTTTCATATCAAAACTTTGATGACAAAATTCTTTAGTTTCTCGCAGCAGGTTCTTTATCGCTGCTTGCCTAATAAAATGTCATCAACATAGAGTACTAGGATGAAACTGAATTTACCACCTTTATATTTAACATTAAATACAGTTGTCCACCTCATTCTCCTTAAATCCGAATTGTCGATGATCTGATCGAATTTAGGTTTCCATGCCTGGACGCTTGTTTAAGTCCATAGATGGATTATTAAGCTTGCATGCTAAATGGCCTTTCCTTCCATAACAAAACCTTCCGGTTGTGTCATGTAAACATTTTCTTATAGGTCACCATTTAGAAATGCAGTCTTTACATCCATCTGATGGAGTTCTAAGTCAAAGTGAGCCACTAGCGCCATGACAATTCTGAATGAGTCTTTCTTAGAGACAGGAGAAAAAGTTTCATTATAATCAATTCCTTCTCTCTGTGAAAAACCCTTGGCAACTAGCCTTGCTTTGAAGGTGTAGTACCAGACGGTCCAGAATTACCCGTTGGCGGTGCTACATCACGTGGCACATTAGAAATTATGGGGATGTTCTGAATAATTGAAATATCAGTCTCTCGGATTTCCGGAGTTGAATATTAGCCTGAATTCCTCAAGATTTTAATTCCCTTGTCTGTGAGCTCCCCCATTTATTGTCCTCAAGAAAGAACAGCATGTCTAGTCTCCACAAACTTAGTAACCCGATCTGGGCAATAAAATCGGTATCCTTTGATCTCTCGGATAACCGATAAAATGACAGCTCACAGTCTTAGGATCTAATTTCTTTAATTGTGGGATTAAATATTCTGGCTTCCGCACGACAGCCCCACACACGTAAATAATTGAGTGTCGGTTTTCTTCCGGTCCACAATTCATAAGGGGTCTAGGGCACTTATTTACTAGGCACTCTGTTGATATGTGTGCAGCTGTTTTAAGTGCTTCAATCCACAGCTTAGGTGACAAAGTAGAGTGATTCAGCATACTGCGCACCATATCCATGAGTGTGCGGTTGCGTCGTTCTGCTACCCCCGTTTTCTGAGGTTCTCCAGGCATGAATATTGGACAAAATCCATGTTGCTGGAGATACAGGCAAAATGACCAATTTGCCCAAATGGAGCTGTTTCCCGTAGTATTCACCACCAACGTCTATCTCACAACTTAATTTTAGCATTATGCTGATTTCTCCACTTCAGCTTTAAATATCTTAAATTTTCTCAAGAGATTCGGAACGGTCGCTTATGGGGTAAATGTAACCATAAACGGGAATAATCAAAATCTGTGAATGTTATAAAGATCAAATCCATCCACAGATGTCACTCGGAACGATCCACAAATATCAGTGTGAATTATTTCTAGTGACTTGAGCTCCTAGTGCTCCTTTCTTTATTTTTTAGTGAATTTTCCCTTAAGCAATCTATGCAATGATCAAGAAGAACGTCAGAAAAGTCTAAGGAAGGAGTATCTCTTCTCTTATGAGACATTCAATTCTCCCCCTAGAAATATGGCCTAAGCGACCAGGCCATAATTTCGACAACGTCTCATTTGTCACATTCATTACTTTATCATTGCAGGCATTATTAACATTCAGGACCATGTCATCAAAGAGGAGCAAGAATAGCTTATCTGATTTTATTTTGTCGCACGAAGCGAGCCAATCACTTTATTATCTAATTTAATGTAACATATTCTCTTTGAAAAATGACAGTCATAACCAGTTTCTGTCAACACTCGAACAGAAATGAGGTTTCTCTTAATTGAGGTGAGCAATAAACATTATTCAAATTAAATTGTAGCCACTAGGGAGTCTAAGTGCTAGGTCTCCAACGGCCTTCACTTCGATCTCCGCTCCATCAGCTACTCTTAGGATTCGCTCCCCCTTTTGCTACCGCCTGGACAGTAGTCAATCCCCTGCAAGAGTTACAGACGTGCACAGTGCACCTGCAGTCAACCCACCAGTATTAAATGGAGAATTCAGAGTAAAAATAACTCATTAACATTTGATATTTCATCAATCTCATTTATACCTTTCTTAGCTAGCCACTCTCGGAAGCGTGGACAATCCCTCTGCCAATGTCCATCTTTACTGCAAAACTTGCAATATGGACTGCTAGTGGTGAGGCCAGCTAAAGCTTGAGACTGAGGATGCGGCTATTGCTCGAGCAGTGTTACTCCCTCCAGACTTATGAGGGTGATATGACTTCTTTCTGCCACTACCCGAGCTTTGGCCTTGATTTGTTTCCTCTTGCCTTTAGCATGGATGATCTGAGGTTATCTGATCTTTAAGTTTCTGCTTGTCAACCGATTTTTGTCGCTCTTCCTCTCCACTGAGTGGAGATCAATTCTGCTACGGTCCACTTCTCTTTCTGAGTATTATAATTAATCTTGAAGGGACCATAGTCAGAACCAAGAGAGTTCAATATGAAATGCACTAAGAAACCTTCAGACAATTCCATGTCCATGGTCTTTAGTGTATGTGCCATATGAGTCATCTCAAGGATGTGCTTTCTTACACCACCTTTGCCATCATATTGGCTGGTGATCAGCTTACTTATTAAGGTACTGGCATGACTCTTAGATGAAGTCTTAAAATTCTCTTCAATGTTTGCCAAGTACGTCTTAACATCGTTGAGTCCGTAATCCCTCCAAAATATCCTGGAGCGATAAAATACTCTTGATGTACATGAGAGACATTCTGTTGACTTGTAATCCAAAAGAGGCTACTTTTTTCTTCATAACTCCACTTGGTATTATCATAAACTTCCTGACTCATTTCGTCAGTGTACATGGGCTCCTCAGGGGAGTCCTCTCTTAGTGCTAAGTCATAGTCCAACATGCCAAGATTTAGTAGCACATCGTTCTTCCACTCAGCGAAATTTGTTCCATCAAGGGGTGTCACAATTTTAAGCTGCCCCAATGCTGAAAATAACCAATGGAAAAAAATATTAGTAAAATATTGCATATGATTAATTTGCGTTGGCTCAATTAATCACATGCGATGATAGGCTCCTTTTCTAAATTTAATCACCGTTGGGCAGAAAAAATTTAGAAAATATATGAAGTGACAAAAAAAAATCCTTAATTACATCACCGTTGGGCAGAAATAATTAAGGAAATAATATTATTAATTTATTTGACATGAAATTATAATTAACGTTGGTCAAAAATAATTTCACATCATAAATATTCTCTAGCAAAACTTCCCGTTGGTTCCATTCAGCTAGAAATAATTTTTAGAGTGCTTAGAATAATTTTCCATAATTTTTCAGCATTTTTAATGGCCAAGAAAGCATATAAAGGGATTTCTGTAAATAACAAATGAATAAAACAGTGGGAATTGATTTAATTTCAAGCGCGGGCGCGGGCGCGATCGCGGCTGCGGGCGCGAGCGCGGGCCCGGTCCCGGGCGCGAGGCGCGGGCGCGATGTCGGCCGTTCCGTTCGATCCAGATCGAACGACTACGGTCATCCCCGCATCTGATTTTGTTAGCGCCGTCCGATTCAATCCGACGGCTGAGATCATTTTTTTTTTACCGGATTAAATAAAATCGGCGGCGGCGGCCGAACCCTAACCCGAGCCCCGGCCGATCCCCTTTTTCTCCTCGTCTTCTTCCTGACGCGCTCGACGAGCAAGCGGCGGCGGTGACGGCGACGGCTATGGCGACGACGCGCCGAGCGAAGCAACGGCGACGACGGCCAATGCCCGTCTTTCCTCTTCCCCTTCCCACCCCAATTCTCCTCCCCGTGCGCAAGAGCAACACCGAGGCGAGCCTCGGTCTCGCGCGGCCGAGCGACGGCGCGAGACCGGTCTGGGGCAGCGGGATGGCTTAGCGGCGAGGCGAGGAGGTAGTTCCCGAGGCACGGATGCGAGCACATCGGCAGCGAAGACGACGAACCGGGTAAAATAATCCCGATTTCATTGTATTCGCATTGAGTTTTGGGTCTTATTCAAATTAGGGTTCTTCGGATTTGGGGATTTTGATCTTTGCCGAGTTAATTGATGATGACTTCACTAAGGGATGAAGATTTTGGGATTAAATTCTAAGGGGCTTGGCTCTGATACCACAATGTTGGAGAAACTAAATTACAGTGTTGAATAAAATTGATTCATTGAGATTAATCCCCTTAGAAATTCAATCACCTATGTGGAAAATTAATTCTAATCACTGACCTGCTTGTGAAGCCATCTTGACTTGATTTCTTCTTCTTCTCTGCTTCCTCTTCTTCTTGATGCTTCTCTGCGTGTGTGTGCCGACGGACGGATTGATGAAGACCTCACGAACCCCTTCTAGTGCGTTTGTAGATCGGACACAATTAGGGTTTGTAGTCGGAGACCGAGCGGCGTCCCGTTCTTCGCCAATTTCTCTTTTATATGTGCACTAGTGGGGCTCGGGGGTTTCCTTCGGTTTAGGAAGTTCGGTTGAATCCACCGATCACGGATTCTATTCGTTATCTTATCTCTAAGCCGATAAAACAACCAACAAGGAGGAGCCTGACACCAATTTGCATATGTATACGATGGTGGAAAATCTACAAGAAGTCCTCCCAAAAGTTGATCGAATGAAGGCTAGCAAATCCGTATATTATATAGTACTCCCTTCTTTTAAAATATAGCCGTCTTTCTAGTTTAATACTTTAGGATAGAGGTAGTAGTATATTCCACAAATTAAACGGGAAGATACATCGGCAATCGGATCGAATTGACCGATCAAGTTGGTGAGCGATTGATGGCGTCCTTATCGGTCGCCTTCTGCTACCACTTCCACCACCACCACGTCGGCGTTGCGCAGCAGCTCGACCCGCTCCTCCGCGGACGGCCGGCCGATCCTCCACACGCGGGCGACGGACGAGCACGCGCTCCCTCCCCGGCTTTGTCACCGCCAGGATGGCCGCCCAGGACTACACGTCGCGGCTGCCCAAGGACGCCTTCTGCATCCCCTACGGCGAGTCCTTCCGCGCCGGCCTCTGCTCGCACCACGACGCCCACACACCAACGTGACGTGACCATCGGCGAGCCCCTCCCCGACGCCGTCGTTCGTGTTAGCTTTGTAATCCTGAGTTCCCGCTCGTGTTTTATTTTTTCTGTTAGTTAAGCCTTGAACTGTAGTTGGTTCGTGGGCGACGTCACGGACGTGGGCGCGACGTGGGCGTGCCGTGCGTGTATGCGTCTGTACGTTTGGTTCGTTGGCGACGTCACGGATATGGGCAAGACGTGCAGATGCAGACCCTGTACATTTGTAAATTGGCTATAAGAAGAGAAGGATAGAAACAGAAAAGCGTGTGCGATTTTGCCAGCACCAAACTCTCGTGTTCTTGTGTGTGTTTGCCTTCGCGTGAAGTCGCAGGCTCACCGCAGGCGCTAAGGCGAGATCCCGGACGCAAGGTCCCGGGCACGGGAGCCGATCCAGGCGTGGTCGGGTTCCCGGACGAGAGTACCCGGGGCGAGGTCGGTCCCCGGTGAAGTACCCGGGCACGCACGCGAGTACCCGGGGCAAGGCACCCGGGCACGGACAGGTACCCGGGTTCCAACATTTGGTATCAGAGCGCATCGAGTCAGGACCTGATGTCGGTGCGATCAGAGCCGCGCGACGGCAGGTCGCACACCCCACCGCATCGCCGTCGCCCCTCGCTCTCGCCTATCCCACGCCGCGGTCGTCGTGACGGCGGAGTAATCATCCAGCGGACCGTCAGGGAGACCGGCGCCGGCGCCTCAGTGCAGTACCCTATGCTGACTCGCTCCAACTATCAGGAGTGGTCTATGTTGATGCAGGTCAACATGGAGGGGCAGGGCATCTGGTACGCGATCGAGCCGGAGGAGGACGACGTCGTCGAGTACCGCGACGACCGCCTAGCGATGGCGGCCATTCTGCGCTCCGTCCCGCCGGAGATGCTGTCCTCGCTTCGTGGCAAGTGAAGGAGTACGCGTAGGCTACGATAGCAAAAATAAAAATTTCTACCGCGCACACCAGGACATCATGCGAAAGAAGGGATCATGGATCGTTACCACTAGACGCGCAGTGCAGCGGAGGAAGAGTTGGAGAAGCCTGTCCAACCACGCGCGCGTCGAGGTAGTAGTGGAAGTAGTCGATCTCCGGCCGATCAACGCCGCAACGAGCAGCGCCTCTACGGGTATCCACACGTCCGGGGCTGAAACACCGATCGCGAGTGTACTAGCACTCGTGACGGCTAGGGTTCGGCTCGGAAGGGCGGCTAGGGTTTTGCTCAAGGCTAACAGAAAACACACACGTGAAACTCCTCAGCCCCTCGCCTCCCTATATATAGACCACCTTACTCGGGCCTCGTGGACTGAGGCCCAGTAAGAGTCTACTCGGATCTCTATCCGAATCGAGCCCATATTCGAATCACATTCGAATAAGTGTTCCAACCCATTAAGTGTGTGACCCTGTAGGTTCACGTATATTTTGTCACGACCCAGAAACGCCTTTCTGGTCACCCTGTTAATAGCGGCCTCTAGCAAGGCATATTAGCCCCAAGATATACGTAAAGATCATATCGGCTGAACCTGTAATGTCCTTATGTACAAATCCCTTTGCCTCACGATATCGATTGAGCTCAAGGCGAGACTTGTGTCATCCTCTTAATAGCTCAATCACTCTCTCGATCCTGTGATGGATTACAAACTTGTGATTGACACCTCAATCACCGTAGCATGGCCATGCACTTCCATAATCCATTACTTCGAGGGGCCCAGAGATATCTCTCCATAAGGAGGGGCAAATTCTATCTTGATCAGTCATATCCCACTACATGTTTCATAGCAAACCCGAAGACCACTTTTATGACTACCCAGTTACGGAGTAGTGTTTAGTAGTCCCAAAATAAGCTACTACGTATGTTGGGAACCATGATGATCTCAAGTGTAAGGACTCTACATAAACACTACTTGAGACTAACTGATGACACATGAAATCTCTGCAGTATCTCATGGCGGGTCTATCCAACATATGTTCACTAACATATGTTCATATTATCGATTTGGTATCTCCATACCATGATCCATGAGACATGATCATCAATCAATACATATGCTGATATTACAATCATATTTGTTCCTCATATGATATATGATCAGGGATCATTTAGAAATAGCAATATTTGACATTAAGAGTCTCATGAATAAGTCACATACTCATTGATCAACAATGATAATGTCTATTTCAAGGAACAAATCAATACATTATAAACATAGCATGTGATATATATAACATCTCCATGTTGCCTCTAGGGCATATCACTAACAGCAAGCGCACGGCGCAAGCTGCGTGGGAGGCGGTGAAGACCATCCTCGTCGGTGTGCAGCGCGTACGCGAGGCGAACGCCCAGCAGCTCCGACGCGAGTTTGCCGCGCTGGCGTGGAAGAAAGGCGAGACGGCGGAAGATTTCTCCGTGCGCATTACCGGGCTCGCCAACAACCTTCGGATCCTAGGTGATGACATCTCCGACGCTGAGGTGGTTCGCAAGATGCTGCAGGTCGTCCCCGAGCATCTCGAACAGGTGGCCATCTCCATTGAGACACTGCTCGACATCAGCGCCATCCCCATCGAGGAGGTGACCGGGAGGCTGCGTGCCGTCGAGCAGCGCCGCAAGTCGGCACCCACCGTCGACAACCAGGGCAGGCTGCTCCTGTGCGAGGAGGAGTGGCTCGCCAGGCTCAAGCTCCGCGAGTCCGAGGAGAAGGGCGGCGGAGAGCAGCTCGGGGGGCCGGCGGCAAGAATCGCGGCGGCCGTTCACGCGGTCGTGGGCGCGGAAGGCGCGAGCTCCGGCCGGCAGCGCGACGGCAAGGCCTAGTCCGGCGAGGACAGGGCTATGACCGAGATCAGTGCAAGCGCTGCGGCAAACGCGGCCATTGGGCGAAAGACTGCCGCAGCAAGCCAAAGGCGAGGCCCACCCTCGCGCAGGCCGAAGAGGACTCGGAGCCCACGCTGCTGATGGCTCGAGCCACTGTCTTCGCCAACGCGCCACCACCACTCGCCGCTGCGACCCCACATCCGCAGAGCGCCGTCTCCTGCGCGTCGTCGAGGAGAAAGTCCTCGCGCAGTTCGATGACGAGGCGGAGCACGACGACACCGACTGTACCTTGACAGTGGGGCCACCAATCACATGTCAGGCTGCAGGAGCGCCTTTATCGACATCGACAAGGCGATCCGCGGCACCGTCAAGTTCGGCGATGGCTCGGAGGTCGCGATCGAAGGTCGGGCACCGTGCTGTTCGAAGGGAAGACCGGCGAACACCTCCCGCTCACGGGGTACTTCATCCCGAGGCTGACCACCAACATTATCAGCCTCGGCCAGCTCGACGAGGGCGGCTGCGACGTCCACACCAGCACGCGTCCTTCGGATCCGTGACGAAGAGACGGCTGATCGCGCGAGTCCGGCGCTCGGCTAACCGGCTGTACCTGCTGCGGGTGAAGATCGGGCGGCCACTGTGCCTGGCCGCGCACCAGCGACAGCGCGTGGCTGTGGCACGAGCGCTACGGCCACCTCCACTTCGACGCCCTGCGCAAGCTCGAGCAGCGGGCATGGTGCACGGGCTGCCCCATGTCGAGCACGTCCACCAGCTCTGCGCCGACTGCGTCACCACCAAGCTGAAGAGAGACCGTTCCCGTCGCAGTCGAAGCGGTGAGCGGAGGACTGCTGGACCTGGTCCATGGCGACCTGTGCGCCCCATTACGCCAGCGACACCCGGCGGTAAGCAATACTTCCTTCTGCTGGTTGATGACCGGAGCAGTACATGTGGGTGGCTCTGCTCGCCGCCAAGAGCGACACCCTCGCTGCCGAAGAAGTTCCAGGCGAAGGTGGAGGTGGAGACAGGCCGCGTCTGCGTGTTCTGCGCACTGACAACGGGGGTGAATTCATCTCTGTTGAATTCGAGGAGTATTGCGCCGAGCACGGGCGTCGAGCGCAGCACACAGCTCCGTACACGCCGCAGCAGAACGGGTGGTTGAGCGGCGGAACCAGACAGTCGTGACCATGGCGCGCAGTCTGCTGAAGAGCCGGAACATGCGCATTCTTCTGGGCGAGGCGGTCGCCACTGCCGTCTCCTGCTGAATCAGCGCCCACCAAGGCCGTCGACGCATGACGCCGTATGAGGCCTGCACGTCGCAGGCCGGATGTGCACTTCCTACGCACGTCGGGTGTGTGCGTACGTCAAAACGACGAAGTCGCACCTAAAGAAGCTCGACGACCCGGCCGCTCCGGCTGTCTTCATCGGCTACGAACCAGCGCCAAAGCATGGCGTTTCTACGACCCAAACGACGCGTCGCGCCGTCGTGTCCAGGGACGCGTCTTCGACGAGCCGGCGTCCTGGAGCTGGAGGATGAGACGAGACATGGAGTCTGGCACTGACTTCGTCGTGGATACCCTGCGATGGAGCTGGGCGCCACGCGCTTCGACGCCGACACCTGAAGGCTCAGAAGAGCTTCCGCGACCCAACTTCGGCCGAAGGTCCGGCGCAGGCGCTGACCCGGGCACGGTCGATTCCCGGCCGGGCGCTGACCCGGGCGCGAGGGCGATTCCCGGGCAAGACCCGGGCACGGATGGCGAGCTGCCGGGGCAAGGACTCGGGCCCGGGCCCGGGCGCGACGCGGCGCGGAAGCGGTGCAGGCCGGGGAGCGCGGGCACGTCCCGGCGCTCCCGAGGAGGGCACACCCGCGACGTCGCCCGAGGCCTCGACGCCCGCTCCCGCAACTCCTGCACCCGGCGTCTTCACTGCCCCAGCCTGAGTTCGTCTCACCGCCTCCAGACATGGAGGAGTATTGGGACGCCGACAACGATGACGTCGAGCCCGCTACCGCCACCGTCGACAACGTCCTCGGGGCAGCGACACGCCAGCCTCGCCGCGCGCCAGGTAGCTGCTGAGCTCCATCTGCAGATCGAGGAGGAGCCAGCCACCTTCGCCGAGCCGAGAGACATAAGTCCTGGGCGCCGTGCCATGATGGAGGAGATGACTCCATCGAGAGCAACCAGACCTGCGTCTGGTGCCCCTTCCGCCCGGTCACCGGCCAATCGCTGAAAGTGGTATACAAGCTGAGAAAAACGCCGCCGGCGAGTGATCAAGCACAAGGCGCGGCTGGTGGCAAAGGGCTACGTCCAGCAGCCTGCCGTGGACTTCGACGAGGTCTTCGCCCCGTGGCCCGCATCGAGTCGGTCGGCTACTGCTGGCACTCGCTGCCCAGGAAGGGTGGCCGGTGCACCACATGGACGTCAAGTCCCGTTCCTGAACGGGCTCATCGAGGAGGTGTACGTTCGCCAACCTCCCGGCTTCACCGTCGCCGGCCACGAAGACAAGGTGCTACGCCTGGACAAGGCGCTCTACGGTCTCCGTCAGGCCCCGCGAGCGTGGTACGCCAAGCTCGACGAGACACTGGTGGCGCTCGGTTTCAGCCACAGCGCGTCGGAGCACGCCGTCTACGCCCGCGGCAAGGGCGCCTCTCGGCTGCTGGTGGGGGTCTACGTCGACGACCTCGTCATCACCGGGAACGACCCCACCGAGATCGCCAAGTTCAAGCAGTAGATGAGCTCCAGGTTCAAAATAAGTGACCTTGGTTTGCTCTGTTTTTACTTGGGCATTGAGGTGCAGCAGGGGAGCGACGGCATCAGACTGTCCCAGGCGGCGTACGCGCGCAAGATTCTGGAGCGTGTGGGCATGGCGAGCTGCAATCCGAGCCACACTCCTATGGAGCCCCGCCTGAAGCTATCAAAGGCGAGTACAGCGGCGCCGGTGGACGCCACTGAATACCGGGGCCTCGTCGGTTGCCTCCGGTACTTAGTGCATACCAGGCCAGACATCGCCTTCGCCGTCAGCTATGTCAGCCGATTCATGGAGAGTCCCACCTCCGAGCACCTCAACGCGGTGAAGCGGATTCTACGCTACATCGCCGGTACGATCGACTACGGCTGCCATTACAGGCGCACCGAGGCAGAGCTGAAGCTGCTCGGCTTCAGTGATGCCGACATGGGCGGCGACGTTGATACAAGGAAGAGCACCTCCGGTGTGCTGTTCTTCCTCGGGTCATGCCCGGTGACCTGGCAGTCCCAGAAGCAGAAGGTCGTCGCCCTCTCCTCCTGCGAAGCTGAATACATTGCGGGGACGACGGCGGCCTGTCAAGGCATTTGGCTGGCGCAGCTCTTGGCTGAATTGAAGAGCGAGCAGCGCGCCGCCTTCCTACTGAAGATGGACAGCCAATCGGCAATAGCCCTCAGTAAGAATCCTGTCTTTCATGATCGAAGCAAGCATATAGATGTCAGATATCATTTCATTCGAGATTGCATTGGCGACGGGAGGATGGACATTGAGCACGTCCGCACTGAGGAGCAGCTAGCTGACATACTGACGAAGCCGCTGGTGCGTGATCGTTTCTGCGAACTCCGAGCACAGCTGGGCGTTGTCAAGATCAGCAAGGAACTTCAGGCTTAGGGGGTGAAATGTTAGCTTTGTAATCCTGAGTTCCCGCTCGTGTTTTATTTTTTCTGTTAGTTAAGCCTTGAACTGTAGTTGGTTCGTGGGCGACGTCACGGACGTGGGCGCGACGTGGGCGTGCCGTGCGTGTATGCGTCTGTACGTTTGGTTCGTGGGCGACGTCACGGATATGGGCAAGACGTGCAGATGCAGACCCTGTACATTTGTAAATTGGCTATAAGAAGAGAAGGATAGAAACAGAAAAGCGGTGCGATTTTGGGCAGCACCAAACTCTCGTGTTCTTGTGTGTGTTTGCCTTCGCGTGAAGTCGCAGGCTCACCGCAGGCGCTAAGCGAGATCCCGGACGCAAGGTCCCGGGCACGGGAGCCGATCCAGGCGTGGTCGGGTTCCCGGACGAGAGTACCCGGGGCGAGGTCGGTCCCCGGTGAAGTACCCGGGCACGCACGCGAGTACCCGGGGCAAGGCACCCGGGCACGGACGGGTACCCGGGTTCCAACAGTTCGCGTCGAGGAGCACGGCGAGCAGCACTGCGTGCGGTGTACGGTGTCCGAGTGGTGGATGGACCTCATCGGCGTCGCGCTCGGCGACCTCGTGCTGACCGGCGTCGACGAGGAGGGGAGATACTACGAGCTGCTCCCGGTGCTGACATGAAGGGGATGCTCCGGGTTGGGTTTTGTTGCTCGCTCCATTGCTTCCGAGAGGACCAACGGACCATCGAGGAGAGGAGGCAGCGCCGGGTGGCAAGGCACGCCGCGCGACAGTCCGGCAACAACTGAGAGACCGGACAGCACAACGCTGAAAAACTGTTGTTTAGTCTGAAAAATTGTTATTTCTCTACCCTATAAAAACAAAGTCTAGCAGCTCGGCTCTCCGGCAGCAACTGAGTGGCTAGCCTATTTCGGAAGCATGCATATTGCAAACCAAATTCGGCGCGGTGGAATTCTCTGCAGTACTGCCATGCATTGAGCCGTTGATGACATGACATGCACCAGAGAATCAGAAAACGTAGAGGCGAGCCAATCCGACCGATAGCCTTGGCATTATCTCTGATCTAGTAGTATACAAGCGGCACTAGTGCTTGCTCGGTAAAAGAATTACAAAAATTGTTACGTCTGGCATTTTAATCGCTATCGAGGTACGATAATTTTGTATTAAAAGATTTTTTTATAAAATCTAATAAATGTAATGACTCATTTTTGCCTCACCATGAGGCTGACAGCAACACAAGCCCAAAAGCACTCATATAGTCATGTAAAGTTGCAAAACTCCACTGTGCAGTTCGATGTGTACTGGCTAGTCTCAAGTTCCATGGTTTAGCAAACGCACGCACCATACACTTATAACAGACAAAAATACTAGATACGAACGCATCACACATGATTGCTGCACTGATGTCCTTAACTAATCAGACACACAACAGATAGACACAGACCTTGACATTTCGTAGCAGCTCAGATGGCAGGTCTAACTGGACCAGCAAAACCAATTCGTCACTTCTTTGCATTGCTCAAGAAGAGTCTCTTCCCCCCACGGTTTTGCCAAGCACCCTTCAAAGGCAGCCCCTGAGAAGATACATCAGCTGTTCTATGCCCTTCTTTTCGCAGCACGCCACAACACCCTTCCTGGGGCATGTGATTTGACTGGAGCTTAATGGCAGTATTCAGCAACTTATCTTTCAGTGAACCTGTTGCAGCATTACTGGTTTCTATGGCGTCACGAACTTCCCCCTTGCCCTTCTTTTTCTGTTTGCCTTGTTTTGCGTCAGCAGTTCCACCCCCACCATTTTCTTGGAGGCTTGTAAGGCGCAAATTGGCGTAGTAGGCATCTGCAAGCTCCTTCTGCTTTTGAGCATCAGGCAATAACCTGGTCATTTCAGGAACAAGGTGCAAGAGACCAAACTGCTTTACATAAGAAAGGTACTCTGAAGAATTGATAACACCTTGCCGGTATTCCCCAGCGATCTCTTTAAATGCAGAGTACATATCCTGGTCCATTCCTAATGCAGCCCGCATTTTCTCAACCAGGGCTTTATTTGCTGCACGAATGTCCTCCAAACTGGATAACTTCTGGCTGTTCCCGAGTGTTTCTTGCCTTTCATTAGCAGCAGAACTAGGGACATGCATAGAGTGACTTGTTGAGCCAGAAGGGGTCAAAACAGGACTTTTAAGGACCTGAGCCAAAACAGTGTGGTTAATATTCTCAGGTCCTTTGCAGTGTTGTCCAAGCCCAGATGCACAAGTGTTTTCAGGCAATGTTCTTGTACCTCCAAGTCCAGATGCATGAGTGTTTTCAGGTAATGTTCTTGTACCCTGCTGTGCTAAAGCAACATTTCTGTTACTAGTAACTGATAAAGGATGAAATGGTTCGTGCCCTATCCTTGCTGCAGTCCTTGAGCTCTGACTAACTGCTGGTGCTCTCCTTGATTGTGCTGATAGGGAAGGGAATGAAGCTTCTTGAAAAACAGAAACTATCCTAGCATCACGGACCTCCTGGTGGGTAAGTGGGGGAAGACATTGCTGAAGTACCTGATTTCTCGCAGAGCTTTGCCCCATTTGTGATGATTGTTCAGAACTAGAAGAAATGCTTA
The DNA here is from genome assembly GCA_003991445.1 of Oryza meyeriana var. granulata. Taxonomy (NCBI): domain Eukaryota; kingdom Viridiplantae; phylum Streptophyta; class Magnoliopsida; order Poales; family Poaceae; genus Oryza; species Oryza meyeriana. Next base: position 117,933 of record RYFJ01001918.1, read on the forward strand.
ATGATCGCAATGGGACCGTAGAAGAATCAATTTGACCTCCCAACCCATGGGCTACAGCTGCAATGCCATTTTGCGTAGACGACGAGCTATTGTCAACAGCATCCGGTACGTGCTTCCTGTGTTCCACAGAATTATGCCTCTGGATGGAATAAAAGAATAGAATAAATGATCAATGAAGCATATACAAGTAAAAAAAAAGATTGGTGACATTTCCAGTGAATGAAGTGCATGAATGTGTTTTCACTTGCCTTGAGCTCTGCTTCACTTTCAAAGACAACGAACTTCTTCTCCAAGCACCCTTTATCCTCACAGAGAAAATGGTCTCTCTGAAAATGCATCTGAATACAGACAAGCACAATGCTATTGTAACCTCAAATATAATATAAGTGGGCGTTAATCTTAGTAGCACAAGATGGCCATAATCAACATTCAGATAGAATATATGAAAGTTATTCAAGTATGACTTATTTGCATATGGTTATGTGTTGGTCACTATTCATGCAACATTTCATCTGATCCTTGTTTTTCCTAATGTAAAGTTGATTCTGGATTTGAAATTCACAGGATATGTGTCCATGTCCAGATTGAATCCAAGACAGTACTTGACATTTCATACAAGCATGCCAGCTTGATATAGCATACCTCTAAGTCATCATAGTTCCTAAAATAGTCATATTGTCCAGAATGATGCCTGTTAACAATCACAAAGTCAGCATTATGCTAATGCCTCAGAATATAAGATAATGACAGAAGACTACACACTGCAGAGTACCTTTGACATATATGGCAGGAAAAATGTTCTCTTGTCATATGGGTGTATAATTCATTATCACCATAAAATGGGCTTTTGCAAAACTCACACATTGGATGCCCGCCAAAGCCACGGCGCTCAACCTCCGAGCCATCCACCTCCGAATCACCAGATTTTATGTGCTGATTTAATTGAGACATTGTATAAAGCTTCTGCTCACAAATAAATACCTGTCAGAGACAAAACACAAGTCAGGAACCACAATTATAAAATGCAAACTTGGACCATAGCGTAGTTTGCAACATTCATGGAGGAAGCTATAAACATGTCAAGCATTCTAAACATAGTACAATAATCAAACCATCACCATCTACATGTGATCATGATAATCAGGACCTATATTTAAATATATTTTTGCGATACCCGATGAAAGAGAAAACAGCTGAAGGACAGTATGAATACGTTGACAATTACTTCTATTATACCAATCATCAACAGGAGTTCACAAATTGTTGCAAGTGGATCACTATGCACCAGATTGAAAAATACAGTGAAGCACAAATGGAGATGTCGAAAAATAAAGTGAAACACCATAGCAGATATTGGCACGGCTTGCTGGATATTCTGAATCAGTGCATAAGAAAAACCAATCCTAACTAACTATATAATCTCTGTTCTCCTAACTAGTTTAAGCATTTACAAAACTGCTTACCTGCATGTGTAAATGTCTATTTGTGCACACATTGTCCAAATGTATGAACTATTTAATCATTTTAAGACATTCAATTGTACAAAACTGCTTGCTCATGTGCGTGGGTAAATGTCCATTTGTGCACATGTAGTACAAATGTATCAACTATTTAAATCTACTGTTATATCATTTTAAGACAATCAATTATTGCATTATAGAAAGTGTGGGAACTTCAACAAGGTTAAAGAACCTTGGCTATTATACATAAGGCAACAGATCTAAATATATCATCAATTGGTAGATAAAATCAAGGGATAAACGTGTGAAATTGTGCAAACCTAATTCAGTTTCACCACCTCTTAAATACCTGTGCTGAGCCAACCCCTAAATTTCTCAACAGAGGGAGTGCGTTGGTGTTAATCAAACAATTTCTGTTTTAAGTTAAAACTTATAGCATATGCATCTAAAGGAGATTAGAATTAATATAAATTGATTACACGCAACAGGGAAATTCCTGTCTCATATGGATAGTGGCATGTGGGCACCAAGGAATTTTAAAGGACAAATTTACCATAATGTACCTAGTTATTTTCCTAGTAGCTACTGGCTAGCAATTGAAAATATGGACTGTGGATATTGCACAATACTAAAAATTTTCTTCATGCTGAATAATATTGTCACACCAGTTAAAAACGTCCATAGAAACGAACATCAAACTTATGTAACAAAGTAAAATACAGCAAACCAAAGTATCACATACTTCAAACAATAGCTCAAGTATCAGGTATTCAGGTAGTATGAGGTATACAAAAAATCACCTTTCTGCCTTCCAAGCAGAGGTCACACATATACAAGCCATGCCGATTGAGGAGATGTTCCTTGAGCTGATCAACGCTACGGATCTTATTCTTACGCTTTGCCTTCGCTGCCTTACCAGTGTGCTCCTCCTTGTTACTGTTGCTGTCACAGACACTACAAGAGAGCCGACACATGGCACTGATAATCCTGTACTGATCAGCGTCATCAAACCACGTCTGCGTGGCCTCGTGGTGCCAGTACTCCCCGGCCTTCCCCTCGCCGCCGGCGCCCCGGAGCGCCGAGAAATCGGCGATCACCCTCGTGCGGTCCCCCATTGCCTGCCCATCGAGAAACCAAACACAGTGAGGGCGCAATTCGAGTTCTCAAGAGCGCGCGCAAGGGGGTCAGGCGCGAGGAGAGGGAGGGAGGGAGAAAGGGGAATCGCGACGCGAAGCACAGGTGAAAACCCTAGGACCGAGGGCAGCAAACCTTGGTGACGAAGACGGCGGGGCAGGGGGTCATGCAGAGGCAGCAGCGGTGGTCGCGGAGGACAAAGCGGAGGCGGGCGACGCAGGTGGAGCAGACCTCGCGGTGGCCGCAGGCGCCGTAGGCCACCCACTCGAGCGGCTCCGCGCAGACGGCGCAGGCGTCGTCCATCTCGGGGAGCTCCGCAGTGGCGGCAGCTGGGGGCGGCGACGGCGGCGGAGAATACGGAGGAGGAGGAGGAGGCGGTGGAGCGGGGCGGAGTAGGGGGAGGGAGAGGCGGAATCTACTAGAAGGTTCGAGAACGCGGCGAGGTGTGGTGAGCGAGCCGGGGAGGGGAGGGGTCCAGTCGAGTGCGCGACGCATTGCCGGCGTTTGGTTGGTGGGCTCGCGGTGGTGGACTCCGACACCGACTCCGATCCGAGCTGATGGGCTGCGTCGCTCACAGCCGGTGGTGGCTTTTTTAGGACTGGAGTGGGCTGTAAACTGTAGCCTGTACTTAAGTAGGCACGAACTCCGTATGAAAAAAGAGTACATAATAAATTGCACACAAACTGCGCAAATTTGTATAGTGGGCGTAAATAGGTATAACAATTTCAACTTGCAACCGTTTATCCCGGTGCAACAACTTACTTAACCCGTACGATCTTGGGTTAAAATAAGTAAAATGATCTGACATAACACCAACGAATGACTCATCAGCTTGCAATATGCCCGATTGAATCCTTGCGGCAGGCTGAAAATTGGTATTTTTGCAGAAAAACTTCCCAAGCTTGCTTCTCCTATCAACCCCACCCACCTGACTTGGCGACTTATCCCAGGGCAGTGCTATATTAATAGCGATCACTGCTAACTGGAACCACATTTATTTTTAAGATAATGGAATTCATTCAGGTCTTTAAGCTATATCCTATTATTACAGAGATAGCATGTGGAAAGATTGTGAATTATAAAACCACAACTTGATTAAAAAAGAAAACTACTTAGAACATCAGCCAAAAGGTAGATATAACACCTATTACAAAACTTTCGTCTATGGTTGACAAGAATATGCCTAATTGTTGTTTCTTTCTTCGGCTTACAAGTAGTATATAGTCATTATCTTCCTCAAATCAGAAAACAGAATTCCCAAAATCAGCAGTCAATCGAATTTCGCTCACATCACCACCGACGACTGACATCAAACCGAAGTGAAAGATAACGTCGAAGAGTAACTGAATTATAAATCAATCGTTCGTCTAGATCTTGCCATTGCCACAACCATCGAAGCCGATTTGGCGGGGGATACCGTCACCAAGGATGCCGCCATTCCTGTCGCTGCCGACAGCGCTCACGAAGGTCACCACTAAATGTGCGACCTTCATGCACAGCAGCATTGCTTCATATGCCCTTCACCTTGGTGACCACGGCGAGACGAGACGGCAAAATGATGACAAGATAACGGCTCAAGCACCAATGGATTCCTGACTCCTCAGAAGCCATGCTTGCTCATCGTCGGTCAACTAGTTTTCTTCCCCTTCTCGCTGAGCGAACGAGGAAGCATCGCGGTGCTGCGGACGCCACAATGTCAGCTAGCGCGATGAGGTTGCCGCTGCACCATGAGCCACCCAACAGCTAGAGGGATCATCAATCACAATTAGAAAAGAGAAACCTATGATGAGAGAGGGAGGGAGGAGTGTGTTGGGGGGGGGGGGGGGAGGCCCTGCTGCCAGCACTGCAATGGCGCCCATGGTGAGGTGAGACACCTCTCTATCTACTGAAACCACATAGGTTGGACTAATTTCTCCGAAGAAAATTAGGCATAGGAAAATACAAGAACCTTGATGGTAAAAATAACAAGTTATGGTTTTTTTTTTTGCATAATAACAATTATTAGCATGTTGGAACATGTGCGGTACAAGTTAACATATTATTGGTGCGCACCATGTTAGATCATTTTACTCACCAGACCTGCTTTGACCTAAGTTTGCACGGACTAAGTAAGTTGTTTGCATCGAAATAATAGTTTTGCAAGCTGTCGCATCTATTTACGTCTACGACCCACCACCACGAAAGTCTATGTATTATGGGTGCAATTAACTTAAAAAAATATGAGCAAATATCAAAGCCCCTAGTGTGTATATGGCTTTATGGCCTTGTGTAAAAAAAAAACCCATAGCTAAGCATTTGATTCTGTTAAGAATTGAGAGTAGTGAATGATCTCTCTGATTTCTAGTATTAATGATTATACTGTTCATATATATATATATATATATATATATATATATATATATATATATATATATATATATATATATAGAGAGAGAGAGAGAGAGAGAGAGAGAGAGAGAGAGAGCGCATACAATGGGGTGTCATTGGCGCCTGTTCGGGAGGGACATGCCCCTTTCGAACAGTCACATTGCATGGTATTTGATCACATGTGTAAAATGTGATGTAACACTCCCCTTTGATCAATTGCCATTGGTAATCATCCTTAAGTCATCACTTGGGAAAAACTCCTGAAAAACCCTGTGGGAAAACTTGAGAAGAAACCATTCTATAGATATGTCATTAAAACTCTTTTAAAACCCAGTGGGAAAAATAAGGAGAAAATGATATGACATATATATGAAATCTCCTTGAGAAAGCCTTGTAGAAGGAAAAGCTCATAGAGAATGATTATAACCATAGGGTCATAATCCAGTATAACTTCTCTAAAACCATATAGAAAAATATGAAAAGTTAATATATATTATTGATATCTCCTCAAAAACCCCTGTGGGGAAAATAGAGATATAATATATTTATTTACGCTGTTATATTGCCTCATTAAAAACCTCTATTAAAGAGAAAAAAAGGGTGCTATATATGCTTTGGACAGGTTTAGTTTAGGAGATTTACTCCCCCTGACTCTTGCAAATCATGGAGTCGTCGCATACCAATTCCTTTAATATATTTCTAAAAAATAAAATTTGGTAAGGACTTAGTAAACAAGTCTGCGAAGTTATCGCAGGATTTAGTTTGCAAGATACTAATTTTCCTATTTTCTTGTAATTGGTGTGAGAAAAATAGTTTTGGAGCAATATGCTTAGTGATATTGCTCTTTATGTAACCTATCTACATTTGAACAACGTAAGTAGCATTATCTTCATAGATAATGATAGGTGATTCAATAGAACCAATACCACATTATTGTTGGATGTGGTTAATCATTCTACGAAGCCATACACATTCACGTGATGCTTCGTATAAGGCAATTATCTCAGAATGATTAGTGGATATAGCCACTAGAGTCTGCTTAGAAGACCTCCATGAGATGGTTGTTTCACTATGTAAAAATACAAAGCCAATTTGTAATATGGCATTGTGGGGATCTGATAGGTAGCTAGCATCAGTATATCCTATGAGATCCATGTTTTTGTTTTTATTGAAAAACAGACCAAGATCTTGGGTGCCTTGGAGATATCGAAAGATATTCTTCACTTCCGCCCAATGGCGTTTAGTTGGAGCTGCGCTATGTCTAGCTAAAAGATTTACCGCAAATGCAATATCCGGCCAGATGCAATTTGCAAGGTACATTAGCGTTCCAATGGCACTGAGATACGGAATCTCGGGTCCCAGTATCTCTTCACCTTCATCTTGAGGTCTAAAAGGATCTTTCTCCCTGTCAAGAGATCGAACAACCATTGGAGTTTTTGATGGATATGACTTGTCCATATTGAATTTCTCCAATATTTTCTAGACATAGGTGGCTTGATGTATAAGTATGCCTTTTGGAAGGTGCTCAAGTTGAATACCTAAGCAAAATTTGGTTTTACCTAAATCCTTCATCTCAAACTCCGTCATTAGATGATTGTATGCTTCATCTATATCTTGTGCGTTGCCAACGATATTTAAATCATCAACATACACTGATATTATACAGAATCCTGTTGAGGACTTCTTGATGAATACACATGGGCAATCATCATTGTTGGAGTACCTTTTTTTCAAAAGGAACTCACTTAGTCGGTTGTACCACATTCTTCCCGACTGCTTCAAGCTATATAATAACTTGTTAAGCTTTACACAATATAAATTGCGATTTGCATTTGGATTCGGAATTTGGATTCCATCGGGAACCTTCATGTATATGTCCGAATCAAGTGACCCATAAAGATATGCGGTCACTACATCCATCAACTGCAAAGATAGATGATTTTGTACTGCCAGAGATATTAGATATCAAAAAGTGATTCCACTCATTACTGGAGAATATATTTCATTGAAATCAATGCCGGGTCTCTACGTGAACCCTTGTGCTACAAGCTTCGCTTTATATCTCACCATCTCATTGTTTTCGTTCCGTTTGCGGACGAAAACCCATTTGAATCCGATAGGGAATATTTTGGGAGATGTTGGTATCACTTTCGTGAATACCTCTCTTTTCATAAGCGAGGCAATTTTCGCTTGGATTGCTACCTTCCATTGATTCCAGTCCGAGCGCTTTCTGCACTCTGCCATGGTCTTAGGATCTAGATCGTTTTGGAGGTTGTTTGTAATCATTGTAGAAAAATAGTTGTCGACAATTGTAGTCTTTCTATCATATAATTCTCTAGAATAAATGTAATTTGTGAAAATTTCACAGACCCCTATAGACTCATTGTTATTCCCCAAAACATTTGAGTCAGGATTTTCTGATGTCCCAGCATCAGTAATAGAGTGCACTGTTGATCTAAATTCGTGGATCCTAAGGCTTTCATCAACTTGACGTTGATCTGCATTTACTGTGTCAGAAGATTTATTCTTCTGTTTCCTTTATTGCTTGCAAGAAGTTGTATCCGCCTGGGGTGCCGTACTTCTCCTCCTCTTATTTTGAATTGGGAGTTGAGTGGTTTTTTATGGTACCTCCACTCTTTCTAGCACGTTTCTGGTAGGATTATAGGATTTTGTAATGCCTCTATAATCAGTAAATGCATCTGGCAGGTTATTTGCAATGTTTTGCAAATAAATGATCTTCTGAACTTGAAGTTCAGTTTTTTGAGTACGTGGATCCAATGCTGAAATGGCTTGAGCATTCCAATTAATTTCCAGACATTCTTTTTGGTACTTGAAATCTCTCCCTAATGCCGGAAAATGTTCTTCATTGAAGATACAGTCAGCATACCGGATTGTAAACAGGTCCCCTGTAAGGGGCTCAAGTTATTTTATTATTGACGGAGATTTATATCCCACATAGATACCAAGCTTCCTGTGTGGGCCCATAGCAGTACGTTGCGGTGGTGAGATCGGTACGTATGTAGCACAACCGAACTTCCGCAGATGGAAAATATTTGGTGGATTTCCATGTACTAGTTGTAGGGGGAGTTGCTATGGTAGCAGTTGGACGCAATTGTATTAAGTCAGCAGCGTGTAAAACTGCATGACCCCAACAAGATGTTGGTAAATTGCAATTTTGCAACAATGGTCTTACTATGAGCTTTATTCTCTTAATGAGAGATTCAACTAAACCATTTTGCGTGTGGACATATGGAACAGAGTGCTGAACTTGAATTCCTATGGCCATACAAGAATCATTGAAGGCACGCGATGAGAATTCAGCAACGTTGTCCATTCGAATTGATTGAATTCGATATTCAGGATGATGTGCTCGTAATTTAATAATTTGAGCAATCAATTTAACAAATGCATGGTTTCGTGTGGATAAAAGACACACGTGTGACCATCGTGTAGATACGCCAATTAAAACCATGAAGTACCTGAACGGTTCACTTAGTGGTTGTATAGGACCATATATATCACCTTGAATGCGTTTAAGGAATTTTAGTGGTTTAGCTCTCATCTTAAGGTAAGAGAGTCTTAAAATCAATTTCCCAGTGACACATGAGGTGCACACAAAATCCGAAGATTATAGGAATTTGTTGCTCTTAAAAGCATGACCAATTGAGTTACTGATAATTTTTCGCATCATCCCTATTCCAGTATGGCCAAGACGATCATGCCAAGTTTGGAATGTGTCAACATTCTGGAAAATTACCTTATATGCAATGTGTCGTACGGGCTTGATGTACGTGTAGTACAATCCAGAGGATAAAGATGAAATTTTTTCAAGCACTTGTTTGCCATATCCGTTGTTCTTGGTCAAGAGGAGATATTCCTCTTTGTTGTCATCTTGGATTTCGATATGAAAACTATTTTGACGGATATCTCTATAACTTAATAGGGTACGAGTGGAATCGAGATACAGTAATGCATCCTCAATTGTCAATTGAGTACCCATCAGGAGTGTGATAGAGGCACGACCAGAGCCAACTATTGTTGCATCGCATCCAGCGATTATCAAAACACTTCCTTGTCTCATTGTAAGAGTCAAGAAATATTTTGTATCCTGAAGTATAGAGTTTGTGGTTCCACTGTCCACAAGGCATAATTTCTCCTCCATTGGATTGAATCCCGTAAATCTATATATAGAAAGAATTTGATATGAAATTCTTGTTAGATATATAGACTATGTACAAACATTTATTCAATACTGAATATGTTCGGTACATTATTGTAGTATACTAGCTTACAATATAAATGACAACTTAGTATTATTACAACACATACTAGGACATAATTAGCATAGTATCTATGCTATTGGAAGACTATATAAGGTCTCCAAACAGATCTTGCGAAGCAAACTCCACAATCATGTCATCAGTGGTCATAGGTTCACCCTTCTGAGGAGGGGCCTCAGTGTTCTTGAGTTCCTCTAGAAACTTCTGAGAACAGCCTGCTCCATCGGTGTTGTCGGTTTGGAGGTTAAAATGTGATTCAATCCTCTTATCTTGAGCAGGCTTGCCTTTGGCCACAGACTGAAGGTATAAGTTGATAAGATGTTTAGGGGTACGGCATTTCATAGTTGTATGGTTGTGACAGCCACACTTCTAACAAATGTCAGATTTATTTTTGTTCTTGAAATTGCCTTTCCCCTTTTGGAATCCACGAGATCTTTACTTCTTGTTGCGTTTGCGTTTACCCCTGAAGTTCTTTGGATGGTTTCTATTATCATCGAACTTCGATTTATTCTGATCATGTATATTCGTATATATTTTAGGCAAGGGAGCCGCCCCAACAGGGCGTTGCTGATTATTCCTTAATAGGAGTTTATCATACTTTTCAGCCTGAGTTATTACGTGCATCAGATCAAAATAAGTTTGGTAATTTGCAGCACACCATTGGTGCTATAAGACCCGGTCTGTGGGGAGTATGGTAGAGAGTGTCTTCTCTATCTTCTCCACATCAGTGGGTTCTTTTTCGTAAAACCAGAACTTTGAGCAAATGTTATGAAGAGCATGATTGTATGCTCCAACTGTCTTAAAATCTTGCAGCCGGAGATGTGCCCATTCATAGTTAGTCTCTGGAAGTATCACAGCTTTTCGCTGTTCATACCTATTCTTGAGGGCTAACCATAGGTTTCGTGGATTCTCCTTATAGAGATACTCTGCCTTTAGATCTGGATGTATATGATTTCTTATAATATATAAGACAGTATACATCATATTAGGAGCAATATTAGACTGAGCTTCTCCTTCAGGAGGATCAAGTATCACTATCAACATACTCCGAGTGGCTAGGCTGACCTTGACATCCATTGCCCATGTAGGGTAGTTGTGGCCATCAAGAGCGAGAATCTCGAACTCTTTGACGGCCATCTTTGTCCTATGTAAGAAATACCATAAATTGATTAATTTACTCTTTGTAAATTAATGTTGTATGGTAATGGTTGTAATAATATGCAAATATCTAGATACAAAACGTGTCTTGCATCCATGATAGCATATACCTCAAGTATGGAATATAACCCTATGGACGAGGTATCTCATTGCTAATGGCATAGTCTACAAAATTTGTAGTAGATGACTTAGTCTCCATAGTTTTGAGTTATATTCATGTTTACTGAAAATCATGTCTTGGTAGTAAACACCAAATTTTAAACGAGTTGCCTCGTTAATTTGGGCATAATCTATAAAATTGTAGTAGATGCCAAATGGCATAATCTACAAAATGTTGTAGTAGATGCCTAAAAGGCATAGTCTACAAGTGTAGTAGATACTGTTGACATAATCTACAAATTATTGTAGTAGATGTCGGTGGCATAATCTATAAATATTTTGTAGTAGTTGCCATTTTCATGATTTTCAATAAATAGAGGAATTTCTATTGATATTTTGAATATGAATTCCAATGGAATTAAGTAAAATAACATAATTAATGGGAATTCGAAATTTAAATTTGCAAAATTTAAATATGGTCGATAATTAAATTGCGAGTAAATAATTTAACTGCAATAAAATAATAGACCTAAATATGTAATATGTTATAACAAAACTGTTACAATTAGTAACAAATACAGGGACTTTAACATAAAACACAGAAGGATATTTTGCAGTTTTATTTAACTATAGGGCCTAAACTGCAAAATATTTAGTGCACACAGGAGGGGTTAATGGCCCTTGGCGGCCGGCCCATCCGGCCAGTATAGATAGGATCGGGGAGGGAGGAGCAAAAACCCTAACTGCTCCTCCCTCCCACTGTTTAGTCACCGCTGCCGTGGGGGATGCGGCCTCTCCAGCCGACGCGGCCGGCTAACGCCGGCGCCGGCGAGGGGCTGCCTCACCCCCCCCCCGTGCTCTCCCGTCTCCTTCTAGTCAGATGAGAGTGACCCCCCGACGGGAGTCTTTCTCCACAATGAAAGCCATTGGAGGGAATCTTGGGTGCGGCGACGGGCGGGTGGAGCCAGGGCGGCGGTTCGCCGCAGCGCTGGCATGGATCCGCCGACGGTAGAGGGGACGGGCGCTACGGCGAGCGGCCAAGGTCCGGCGTGCATCGGTGGCTTGGGCCGCCGTCCTTCCTCTCGGCGAGCATCCATCAGCACGGGTAGCTTGCGGCGCCGGCGTTTCGGCGACAAGCGGCGCAACGGAGGAGGCCACGTGTTGGGTCTTCTTCACTTGGCACAAGATGCCGCTAGCGACGGGTGGCGCATGGAGTCGGCCGGGCGCGGGGTCACCGCCTCACCGCACAAAGTGCTGCCGGCGACGGGCGGCGGGGCTGTGGGGGCGACGCGCGGCGTCATGGTGCGCCCCCGCAGCCTTACCGGTGTCGGAACTTGGACGCCATGCTCCGCCCATGGTCGACGGCGCTTCGGCGTCGACCGGTGCCCGGTGGCGATGAAGTTGCCCTTTGGTGGTGGAGGTGGTGCCGCAACGGAAGCCTCGGCCCGGGCGTGAAACAACGTCCACGACATCCACGGCGGCTTCAACTGTGGCGGCCTCCACATGCGACTGCGCCAGTGTCCGTGCCATGCCGGAACGGCAACGCTCCACAGCGGCACGAACTCGGTGGCGAGCCTGCATCCGTCGGCTTCCAGGCTTTCTCCAGGACGGCGACGAAGAAGATGGCGAAGTATATTGCCGAGGGATTGGATGGAGGACATTACGCCACACATTGCTGCACGGTGGTGTTCACAAAGGTGAAATTCATCAATGTCATTCATACCTTGTTTTGCCTTTTCTTCCTTCTTCCTTCTTCTTCTCTGTCTCGGCTTCGGCCTTCTGTTGCTCAGTGGAGATCAAAATGACTGATAACGTGTTAAGAATTGAGAGTAGTGAATGATCTCTCTGATTTCTTGTGCTAATGATTACACTGTTCATGTACATATATATATATCATACAATGGGGTGTCATTGGCACCCGTTCGGGAGGGACATGCCCCTTCTGAACAGTCACATTCCATGGCATTTGATCACATATGTAAAATGTGTTGTAACAGATTCCAGCATCCCTTAGCACTTAAGCACCTCGGGTCTGTCGACATGGCATGGCCAAGGGCCCACCTGCAGGCGCCATGTCAGCGTGGCGTTGGCTGAGCCGCATACACATGGAGCCATTCGTAACCATGCCATTCGTTCCACTCGTTTCTCTCCCCATCCTCGAATAGCGCCAACCCCAAGACAATCAGGCGAGCTGCCTGTAGATGTGCCGCGGCGGTGCGGCGGCGACGTCCGCTTTTGCCATCTGCTCTGGCCACCGGCGTCATCGCCATCGCAGCGGCGTATCACCGTGGTTTGGAAGAAATGGACCACAGCCCACACGTCGGTCACAACTCACAATCCCCCCCATTCTGGCCCAACTAATATGGGCCGCACGTTTGTCACAGCCTCGTTACAGGCGAGTCAGTTCATCGCAGTCGTTGGTATGCCCCGTTCCAAGTACAGTACTAGCTTATTAGCCAATCAGCCACATATCAAAGCTTTATAATTAATCACATAGTTAATTAAATATTAATTGTTTTTACATACTTAAAAATGGATTTATTTGAATCTTTTAAAAATTTTATATAGAAAGTTTTTTTTCAAAAACCATAATGTTTAGTGGCTTGAAAAGTTTGTCCTTAATAATCTACTAGCCAAGATCTAAAAAGAATCATGTAATAATCTACTAACTGGAATCTAAAAAAGATCATGTAATAATCTACTAGCCAGAATCTAAAAATAATCATTATCCTCTGTTTAGTTCTTTTGGTTGATGCCTAAGCTTGCGATAACTAAGCTTAGGCAAGTTGTGGCATATGGTTAAGAATTAGGGTCTGTTTAGTTCTTGGCCACGTTTTGCCAAACCTAAGCTTAGGCATGCCACACGTGCTTAGGTTAGTGTTTGCTTCTTTACTAATGGTAGGTTTGCCACAAGTTGTTTGGCCACGTTTCTGTGCACTTGGCCTCTTCTTTTTTGCCAAATCTATGGCCGCCTTTTTCTCACCATGGCAGTTGTTGGCACGCCAAGTTGCCAAAAAATCCCGCGAATTGTTCTTTTTTGTGTGGGGTGGTTAGCAGAAGCAGCCATCAACAAAAAAACCCAAGAAAGCAGAAGCAACCATTCTGCGGTTTTATTCCTAAGTTTCCCATTGACCAACTCTCTCTTCTCACAACTCTCGTTGAAGAAGATGGCAGCCATCTTTTGTGCAAGGTAAAAATGAAGGTCACACACAACCTGAAGATACTCTTGGTGAAGATTCTGACACTTTGCCAACTCTACCTCATCTTGCTAGTAAGAAGTGTCAAAGAGGTAGCATGTCACCTACTAAGAAGCCAAAAAAGACCTAGAGTCGTTTTGCTGAGTCCACTGAAGAAATCAATACTACAATGAGATCACTTCAGCAAACACTTGCTGCTACTGCTCCTCCTCAAATGCCACAACTTGGTGGCCCTTATGCTATTTTGTGGCAAAGGCTAGTGACCAAAGGCTTACTGTCGGTGAGCACTTATCTTCCAAGGGAATAAAGGTATGCGTGGTTGGTTGTGCAATGCTAGTGAGGACACTCTACATGCATGAGTGTTCAGGTTTTTATGCAACAAAGATAACATCTGAAGTTCTGTTAGTATTGGCCATCATTTTGGGTACCTAGAAGTTGATAACTTGTGATTGTAGGTGCTTGGTGCTTTTGTAATATCATCTAATATATGATGGATGATTGCTTGAAACTTGTTGGTTATCATTTTGATATTAGGAAGTGATAACCTTATGCTAGCTATGCATCTGGCTCTTGAACTTTGCTAGAAACACTAGTGTTGCTGTTAGAAGATATATGTCAGTTGTTGTTCGGAAGTATGTCAGCTGATGTTTAATGTGATTGGATATTGAACTAGAAAATTATTTATGTTCTTTTATGATGATATAGCTATTGCAGTGCAGTGTATTTGCTTAGAGTTTACTGTGATGCGATAATTTCAGATGTGCCAAGACAACAAACTAAACAACTGCCATAGCATTTTACCAAACATCTGTGACAATAATCCAAACAGTAGCCACACTAAATCTGCCAAACCTAACCTTAGACACTAATATCAACCAAACACTTCAATTTTAACACAAAATGTGGCAAACCACAAGTGTGGCTATCAGCTAACCTTAGGCGTAGCACATTTAGCTCCAAAGCATACAAGCCCTTTAGTTGGCCACAAGTGTGGCAAAGTTAGCTCTAAAATTGTAAATATGATATGTGGAACCTAAGTGTAAAAAAATATGGCACGATATAACTACGGCATTGAAACAAACACACGCCTAAAAAAACTATGCCATGACTAAATGTGGTGTGACAAAGTGTGGCAATGAACCAAACACCCCCGATATATTTGATCAGAATCATGTCAAAGTATCCTAGGTTGCTTTGTTTAGTTCTATATTTGATCAAAATAATGTCAAAGTACCCTGGGATTCTGTTCCTTTTAATTCGATGTGTTTGCCTTTCTCGGACGATCATGATTTTTCAAAACTCTACATCAATCAAACAATGAACTTATAGAACTACAAAATTATTTCAAGTAACACATTGATCGGCTCGTCGCTATTAAATGATACAGTATTTAATTGCATTTGTTCGCGTGATTTATAGGCATTAATCATAGGAAACCACAAAGATGATCACCATTAAACTTGCAATTTATCTACTTCAGTACAGTTACACCTTACTACCAAGGATATAAGGTAGCATTATGATCTACAGCAAGAAACATACACCACTCAAACCCATTTCTTAACAAAAAAAAAAAGGCCAATCAAAGGGTACTGTTTCAAGGAACACAAAACCTCTAGCTTAAATAAGGGTAGAATACTGTGGAATGGAACCTACACCATAGAACTGCAGTACAATGGTAACATCCATCTCTCTCTGCAGTGAATCTTTCCCATTTTATATACCTATCTGAAGCTTAGATTACACAACTTATTGAACAAAAAAGTTCCATTATGTCAAACAATCAGCTCAAAACCCTAATGAGTTAGGGCCCTGGCACATTTGCCAAGTATTGTACATGGAACAACATTGATCAGAGGCGGCCAGGAATGGGATGACTCTTGCAAGCAACTGCTCATATATTGATGCAAAATTTAACATTTTGTCGGATGGTCAAGCTGGAGTGCACAGAAAACAAAGAGGATCGTTCCAAACCAGGCCCTAATTTTAATCTGCTACCATGAATGGATCGATATCACCAAGATCAGCGACGAGGAGCTCCTCCGACTCACCTTCTTCTGAGAAATATGTTGGGAATGGCAGCGAAGCTATGTCGGGTTTCTTGTATATTGAGTCTTAACAAAAAACAAAACTGCCTTGAGACCAGGAACCTGCAAAAGACAGAATACATATCAGGTATTTTCAGCAAGATATACTTGAAGTGTGAAGGTACAGATGGAACTACCTGGCCTTTCAGATACAACAAGTTCCTGGCAGGGTCTATTTGTAAACCCATACATTTTGCACGTGCGCTGTACACCACCCATACGACCAGCATCTTCTGTTTTTGAAGACCTGCAATATATTATAGCAATGTTACCCATGCCCCATTGTATATGAAATATTGCTTGCCACAGTGCTGTTTTCTGTAAAATATTTACTACACCAGGTCTTACAAGCTTTTATTTGTGTTTTGCTTAATGCATTACTGATTCACTCACCCTTATTAGGAGTCAATCTCACAAAGTTCCAGGAGCATTCAACAGGACCACAAACCATCCGAGAACTTCCCTTAAAAGTATTCAAAGAAGTTTGCTGGAGGTACAGTGTAAATAGCTACATTATTGTGGTATAAAAACCAAGGATTTGCTGCTCCATTTGTGCACCCTATGATTTGCCACCTGATTTATCGAATTTCAAGCCACTTCAAGCCAGATGGCTAGAAACATTTGGAGTGCATTTTTTCCCGTGAAAAGCATTAGCTTGTTCATGCATCTCCAGTGAAGGGCATTGTTAGTTCTGAACAGACAACACATTAAAGACTTCATTTAACAATCTTCTGATATACTGCAGTCTAAAGGACATGGCCAATTGGCCATGTACTCATGTTTAGTCTACATGTAGCCATCACTACTGTTTTAATATGTTCACATTTTGTAGCACTCTGAGTAAAAATAACGGTAACGAGAATATGCAATCTACTACCAACTATGAACAATGCAGGAGCAATAGTTAGACGTGTGGAAAATAGCAATGCTACTAGGCAGTTTATCTTTTTAATCAATATAAGCATCAGGAAATAACTTGCCAATAACACTTATCCAGGATTAATCCTTATGATGAGTAAATTCTGGGAGAAACTATGCTGAAATATATTCTAGTGACAAGTATCCTGCCTCTTCTGGGAAGAGAAATCTATATCAATTATCAAGTGATCAGTGCATGGACATCATGAATCAACATACCCTTCCAGGAGCATCTCTTTGACCAGTAGAACCGATGCTGCGATGTGATAGAGATGCACCATGTGATGCAGGCATCCCACTAAAACCATGCCTTTTCATACCACCCTGCACGAGGATTAATGTCAGGAATCAATGTCTATTGATAATTTGATACTGTAGAGTGTTGACAAAATTGAATTGTCAAAGTGGAATACTAAAATCGCAAAAGGGCAGCAAATGGAAGCCGTGTTTTTGTAGTATTATGAACATACTAATCAAATGAAATCAACAATCAATATATTTGATTGGTGAAACGTGAAATTTAGCTTGAAATCTTGAACATTGGAAATCATCAACAACTTGCATTAACATGGTACAAAAAGCCCCAAGGAGCTACTGTAAGAACTAGCCTTTACCAAGTACAGATCCTGCCAGTTCTTAAAATCTCTATAAATAACTGTTTTCTTTGTCATTTGCACAAAACAAGAACTTAGAAGAAGGCAAAACAAGTTGCAATCATGCTTCCTCTCAGCCTTGACTCACCTAATTCAGATTTTCCAGCATATGCTAAGTCATCAAGAAAAAACTACTAGAGATCAAATATATACCAATGCTATAGTTTAATAACACTCAGAATAACTAGACTTGCATTACGTACATACTACATAGTGGTGAACCATCCAGACCATGAATATAAAAAATATTATATTCTCTTTGGTCTACCACATAGCTGCACTGTGTTGGTCAATATTCTAAAAATGACTTTGTGATTCAGCCCTCTCATGAGCTTGCACAAATCCTAAAGCACTTTGAAAAGGGATAAGCAGTACTCATCCATCATTGGTTCTTACTTTAAGATTTGAATGAAGAATATAAGAACCTCCCATTTTGATGATGAGTGGTGCATACTACCTGCTTGCATGTTCAAAGTCACATGTTTAATCATAGCAATGCCTTTCAAGTAAATGTTTGGAATGAAATCAAGTGACAACCATGAGCTAAGGAATTATGCCATGCATTTCAAGTAGATCCACTCATCCACAAAACCCTGATGCCTATTTTTTAGATATTAAATCAAGATAAAATTGGCCAGCCACATTTCAAAGCAGTGAAGTTAACAAACATAGATAGACAAATATACATACCGCAAAACCTTTCCCCTTTGTGATTCCAGTGACATCCACAAATTGTCCGGGCACAAAATGGCGAACTGTGATTGTTGTCCCAACAGGAAGAAGTGCATCCTCAGTAACAGGAAACTCCTTTAGTTTTCTCTTTAGAGGGACTCCTTGTGCCCTAAAATGGCCCACTTCAGGCTTCGTTAGATGTTTTTCCTTCTTTTGACCTGCTCCGAGCTAATAAATACCAGGAAAGGATTAGCAGAAGTTAGGAACAGATCTTGCAAAATGGAAGGCAATGGACCAAAGCTAACAAGCAATAACTCTACAAGTTTACCAAACAAACTTGTATTTTTGGATTGATACCAGCAAAACTCTAAGCGCAGATGTTTATCTGAACTATTCATGGTGAAGAGGGCAATTCAAGCAATTACATGACATGTACCTATTGACGCTCAAAGCCCAGAACCAGATAACTGATCTGTAAACAAGTTGTTCCAATGAATTTAGGAAGTGGCTGAGCTTTAGCAGTGAAATGGTATAACTAGTTTGATAAGGTAACCTGCAAAACACAATATAACGTAACTTGAGAAAGTAAAATGGCAGACCACAGAGAATTAAGGGTTGTCATATCTACAAATTCTTTTCTACCCACAATGGGAAGAGAAGTTTGCAGAAAACTGCTTCATGGTTTTGTTTTCTTTTGCAGGGCTATAGTTCACTTACTGCTTGCATTACATCTCAATAAATTACCAATTACCAATCAGGTATTGGAGAACCCCTACAATTCGATCAGATATATGTTATATCATTTCATGTCTAGATCAGACCTCAACACTCTTTGGAGCTAAAAATCTCGCTCTAACGGCAAAAAACAATACAATCCAATTCTTAGAAGTCCAACGAAAGAGTGAAGAAACACTCCTTCCATTTGACCCAGTAGTGAAACGAAGCAGCTGGTCCACATTTTAACCCAGTAATTAATTTCCAGTGAAACGAACCAGCTGACCCACTAGCTAGCTAATGTCATCAACAGAGTTTCACACAGAGATCAGAAATCATAGCACCTGAAGCGCGAAGAAACCCTCCTCGGCGGTCTTGACCTGGCAGACGACGTTGTCGTCGACCCAGAGGACGGTGATGGGCACCTTGGCGCCCCACTTGTCCCACATCGCCGACATGCCGCACTTGACGCCGATCACACCAGTCCGCCGCGAGCCCGGGCCCATCACCCCCGACCGAGCCTCTATGATCCGGCTCCTGCCCTCCCCGCCGTCGCCTCCTCCGGCGTCATCGTCGTTGGGGTGGGAGACGAGAGGCTCCGCGGAGAAGAGGCGGCAAGGGGGCAGGCGGGGACCCGCGAGGGAGAGGTGGCGGAGGTGCGCGAGGAGGCCTCTCGAGACGGCCGCCATGGGGGAGGCGGCGGCGAGCCTGGAGACAGGTGGTGGGTTTACGCGGCGGCGAGGAGAGGAAGGTGGGTAGTAGCGTTTTGTGAGCTTTGGGGAAGGGAAATGGCCTGGTGGCCCGGCGGAGGCGGAGCACATACATGGGCCCACTTGCAAGTGGTCTTCTTACGAATTTTTTTGATTTTTAGATTTATTTATTAAAAGATTTGCAAAAATAGATTTTTGTTTCAAAAAATTGCAAAAATAGACTCCCGCCGCCCTCTGGGAGGGCGATTTTTAAAAATCGCCCTCCCAGAGGGCGATTTTATGACGTGGCTGACGGCCGTTGGCCCCCCCGCCGACGACCGTCAGCCATTTTGCAGGCGGCCCCCCGGTCTGAAAGGGCGGTTTTTGGCTCCCGGGGGGCCGCCTGCAAAGTCGCCCATTTGCAGGGTGGTTTTTTGCAGGCGGCCCCCTTGCCGCCCTATGGGAGGGCGGTTTTTATCCCCCAGGTATAAAACCCCCCTCCCAGACTCAAAAAAGTCATAAAATTCACTCAAATTAGAAAAAAAAAACAGGAGAGAGCTGAGAGGGCGAAAGCAGCGAAGCTCTGCCCGTTTGCTGATTTGCCTGCAGGTAAAATCCATTGTTCCTTTGCAATTTCTATTTGTATGTAAGAATTAATGTAGTAATGTACTAGTTACGTGTATAGTACTATATAGATCTGTAGTTTTTAGTTAATCTGTTAGATGACTTATTTTTTGTACAGATGTTACTTGTAAAATCTGGAATACACGGTTTTAAATGTTAGGAGGATGTTGGTACCTAGTTTAACTGTATTTTTCATCAACAGATATGTCAAATAAGGTGATATTTCAGTTATTTCACGGGCAAGGGAATGTGAGATATGGTCCAGACGGTGTAGATCTGTCGGAGTTTAGTTCAACGGCTAAGGGTATTGATAGGCCAGCTGAGAGAAGTTTGGATCAGTATACAACTGCTGATGCGAGGGTTTCGACTGGACCCTCAGCTCAGCGGAATAACCTTGTATGTAGTAGTCAGTCGTGTAGTTGAAGGTTTTTTTTGGGAACTGATGCCAGTGGATTGCACTGCCACTTGGAGATGGTATGTGGAGAATGCATTTCAACGTGGCTGGCCACTGGGCATACTTGTGTCCATATATGAGAAAGATAATAACGCTGGTGCAATGCCCGTACAAGATGATGAGGGTCCAAGTACGGCGGGAGGTGATAGTGAAACAATAGAAGAAAATGAAGTAGGGAATGAAGGAGGGAATGAAGAAGATAGACAGGCAACAGGTGTGGCAGATGAGGGAGAACATATCGACACGATCGTCCAAGAAATGGCTAGAGAAGATTCTGAAAATGAGCATGCAGAGTATGATGACTCGTCTGATGAGGACAACGTGATGCCTGCAGAATGGAGCAACGAGGACTTCTCTGCGCTTACTATCTCCGAGCGGCATCATGTGCCGTGGGAGTACAAGCAGAATGAGGTCATTCAGGGCTAAGTACGCATATGTAGAAGATTTAAAGGAGGCAGTCAAACAATGGGCTGTCACTTCAGAGGGAGTTCTCGTCGTGAAGTCAAACAAATCAGTGTATGAAGTGAAGTGCATGAAGATGGGTGTCCATGGCGGGTGCACGCATTCAAGGGTATATGGAAAGATTATTGGCAAGTTTCAATCGTGACGGAGCATTCATGTTACTTGACAGGTGTTGAAAAATATCATAGAAACATGACCTCTGTATTTATTGCAACAGAGATGTACTCTCATATTGTCAACAACCTGGGGTATGAACCAAGGTCAATTGTTAGGCATATTGAAGAGAAATTCAAATAGACAATTAGCTATGATAAGGCTTGGAGGGCAAAACAGAAGGTTGTAGAGATGAGGTTTGGCACATTTGAAGCATCTTATGATAATTTGCCTCGTCTCTTAGGCTGTATTCTTCAGAGGAATCCGGAGACGTGCTATGACCTGAAAGCCTTTCCATCAATTGACCATGGTAATAAAAAGCGTGTTGCAACGTGTATTCTTGCACTAGGTGCTTGCATTCAGGCATTTATCCATTGTCGTCCTATCCTCTGCATCGATGGGACATTTCTGACTGGAAAATATAGAGGACAGCTATTAACAGCAATTGGAGTTGATGGAAACAACCAATTCTACCGTGGCTTCGCTTTGTTGAGAGTGAGAACACTGATAGCTGGTATTGTTCCTAGAAAGGGTTAAGACAGCAGTTGTACGGATGAGACCAGATGTATGCCTCATACATGACCGTAACTCTGGCTTGCTGCGTGCAATTGAGGAACTGAGAGATGGAAGTGTTGAGAAGGGATACCCACCAAGGGTGGTCTGATGTTCAAAGCAGATGGTGCATGCGTCATATGGGTGCTAATTTCTACAGACAGTTTTAGAAATAAGCACCTTATGGATCTTTTCAAGAGGCTTTGCGCCCAGAATCAAGAGAAGAAGTTCAATGAGCTTTGGAGGAGGTTGGATGAGCTGACCTCTAAACAAACAGATGAGCAGTCCAGGAGCCGACCATTGGAGGGGATGAGGCTCCACAAGCTCTTGAACCTCTATCAAGTGATGGACCTCGTATGAGAAGAAGGCATGCATCCTCAGTTAGAAAATTTTCAGAGTGGATTGAGAATGAGCCAAAGGAGAAATGGGCATTGTTGTATGACAAGGATGGTTCTCGATTTGGCATAATGACCACAAATTTGGCAGAGGTCTATAACTGGGTGATGCGTGGTGTTCGAGGCTCCCACTTGTGAATAGTTGAATTTATCTTGCATGGCACATGCAAGTACTTAGAGATCGTTCAGAGCAGCTGGCCCCTCAATGACGGATAATAATCTTTTCTTTGGAACGCTGCTCACTAAGTACCTGCAAGATAAAAGTAATAAGGCCCGAAAACATCGTGCTCTACCTCAAGGCACACAAGAACACAGATTTGAAATATTGTGTGTCGACAAGGGCATGCGCGGAATCTACCGCAAAAGAGTTGTGCAGGAGTGTGTGCTCAAAGAAGACGGGACCTGCAAGTGCTCGTGCCGAAAACCTACTCTGCTCCACAAGCCATGTTCCCATGTGATTGCCGCGAGCGGTGAGTGTGGAATCGAAGCACGTTATTTTGTCTCACCTTATTTCAGAAAAGAAGCAATCTATAATACCTGGAGTGGAGAGATATACGGTTTCGGTATAGCGGGGACATTTACTACGGAGAATCCTCAAGCTATCTACATTCCTGACCCAACAAAATTGAGGACTAAAAAAGGTCGCCGCAAGACAAGACGCATCCGTAATGACATGGATGAGTCAGAAGCCGGTGGAAGACTTAAACGTTGCTCAAAGTGTGACCAAACAGGTCATACCTATAAGAAATGTCCAAAGGATGCAGCCGGTCCAAGTGCGGCAGAAGCTGGACCGTCGGGTTCAGCCGCTGATGGTAGTCGTCCTACAGGTGAAGGCACAACTTCAAGACGACCCCGTCTTAGACGTTCTCGAACAATTGGTGGTGCTGGGGTGTAGTGTAAGTCTATACAGCCTCTCGCAGGCGTGGGTGCTACAGTTCACCGTAAGTCACAGATTCATTTGCTTCACAATCATCCGACCTATAAAGGAGCAGTGATGCTGACTATGATCTTCCTTTACAGCCTGACAAGCTAGACGACGACGCCGACGAATACTCGGTGCAGCGGAGCATGGAGGCCTACCTGTTGTGGTTGTTCGGGTGGGTGATGTTCACCAACAGTCACGGGCACGCGGTGGACAAGGGACTGATCCACTACGCTCGTGCGATCGCCGACAGCGAGGACGGCTACGTACCGCAGTGGAGCTGGGGATCTGCTGTGCTAGCGGCGACATACCGTGCTCTTTGTGACGCGCGCACGAAGACCGATCCAGGTGCGATTCTCGCCGGTTGCCCTCTCCTTCTGCAGCTATGGGCAGCAGAGCGTTTCGCGATAGGCCGTCCTTTCATTCAGCTCTCTGCCTACGAGGGCGGCCCTGGAGGCTTGTACGGGCAGTGGCCCGAGGACCGCCCGACTATGGGGACGGTATGGTGTCGCCGTGAGGTACGTAATGTGAAATTCTATGTTTACCACCTATGCACAAATACTGACGTGTAATCTTTTCTTATTTTGCAGCGTCGTTACGCCCACAACCAGGTTAGGAGGGCCTACTCCGAGTTCGTTATGGAGTTGGACCGCCTGCTGCCCAGCGACGTCGTCTGGGAGCCCTATAGTCCACAGGCCATCGCAGCCCGTGCACCGCTCGGACTCTGTTCTCTTTGCATGCGCGACCAGGCGTACTGGTTGACGAAAGTGCCATTGGTGTTCGACATCTTCGTCGAGCCCCACTGTCCACAGCGCGTGATGCGACAGTTCGGCCTACGTCAGGTCTTCCCTATGCCCATAGAGGTCGTTGTGCCGCGCGATGTGCACCGATAAGTACAACTGCGATCTTTGTTTAGTTCTACCACTCTTTAATGTACTCTAATGCACTCTCTGCAAATAGGTATAATCGTAGGGGACAGGCAGCCGGTGCTCAGTGGTATCCCCGACTGCAGCCGTATGTGGAGGACTGGTTGTTGGCGACGGAGGATGTCGTCGACGAGTTCCGTGCACACACTGAGGAGCATTACCTAGCATACCTCAGGTGGTACCAACCTCGGACCCGCATACGCGTAACGTTCACCCCAGGTGATCCACAGCCACACGTCGCTGCTACGACGGACACGTATCCTACACACCGTGACCAGGACTACTTTCGCGCGGTAAGTCACTTTATCTTTGCACTTTGTCATTCCCTTTCTAGGTACCACGGTTCTAACACATAATCAAGTCACATTTGTAATAGGCCGACGCAGCGCGACAGATTCAGGGTGATGTCAACGCGGCGTTCGGACGGTTTTGGACACTGGGATCGTGCTGACTGCGGACAAGCAAGAGGACGACCTTCGGGAGGATTCGTCAGGAGTTGCACACAGTGCTTCGTGCGCTCACTTGTCGCGCGGCTGACGCGGTACCTCCCGTCTATATACCCTAGCAGCAGCAGCCACGGCCAGCAGGAACAGGACGAGGAGCAGGAGTGCGCCCACAGGGTTCCAGTCAGCCATCTGGCCCCTCCAGAGGTAAATTCTACTAACCTTCCGTTCATAATATGTTTCCTTGTATGACATGCACCGTTGTACATCAATATGCTTCCCTGCAGCCTTCGCTACACCGTACCTATATCCCTCTGGAGCTAGCACGTCGACGCATGGAGTGTACCACACACAACCACACGTGCAGCTGGGCATGACAAGTGCCCCCGGTGCCACCACAGAAGGTCCTTCAGGTTATATCAAAGTTTACTTTTCTCTTGCAAAATTTCGATTTGCAATAATCAATAATTTGGTGTACATTGTTCCACTCTACAGCGCCATCAATGTTTGCTGGCGCTGGCTCCTCCACGCAGAGCGCACGCGGCAGCGGTTGGGCACCGGGTCCTTTCGAGGGGGACGATTTAGAGGACGAGGACGAGGGCGAGGAGATCCATGAGATACTAGCTGCCTCGCAGCTCGAAGGAGCTCCGCCACCACAGACATAGGACCCACCAGTTGCCACACCCGTGCAGACGACCCGCGCTGGCCGTGCTGTACCACCAGACCGGTTGACGTACTCCCAGGGACAGGTGCGAGCGCAGGGTAGGAAGTCGAAGAAGCCTAGAGGTTACGGTCCGGGCCCGTAGTACTTTGTGTCTGCAATAGTTTGTCTGTTGTATATAATGTTTTATTAATTCTACGTTTCCTGATGAAACCACTTTACTTCGTTTACGCTCATCGATCAAACGACGTATTCCTCACGATCTACGTTTCTGACGAATCTGATCAAAAATATGAATTTTCGAGTGTCAACTTCACGACGAAAGTACATTCCGAGCGGTGACAACTAAACACACATTAACTATCATACAAACCTATTGATATCCAACTAACGATGCAACTACTGTGTGAGGATGGCACGGCCAGGGAGCGGCGACAGTATGCGCCTAGGAAATAGTGACGGCAGCCGGTAGTCACATAAAAATTGATTTCGAAAATTAATTTTTTTAAATCAATTTTTTACTTTTTTTTCGGAATATTGGTCCGGACTGTCCGGATAGGGTCCGGACGGTCCGGACTATATTAACGCTAAATACCGCCCTCTAGTTGGGCGGCAAGCCAAAAACCGCCCTCCCAGAGGGCGGCAAGGGGGCCGCCTGTAAAATGGCCGGCCCCCGGGCGCATTTTGCAGGCAGCCCCCTTGCCGCCCTCTCAGAGGGCGGTTTTTGGGAGGCCGGGGGCCGCCTACAAAATGGCTGACGGCCGTCGGCGGGGGGGCCAACGGCCGTCAGCCACGTCATAAAATCGCCCTCCCAGAGGGCGGCGGGAGTCTATTTTTGCAATTTTTTGAAACGAAAATCTATTTTTGCAAATCTTTTAATAAATAAATCTAAAAATCAAAAAAATTCGTCTTCTTACTAGCTTGAGGCTCTCCTCTTTTACAGCTTTTGTCTCCTTTTTCTTGCCGCCTTCAAATTTTCGTTGGAATCCCAGTTTTATTTAAGAACAAATTTACCAGTTTTTAAAGTAATAAAAAAACATAATATGCATCTTCAGTTGTTACTATCACCTCGCTACGTTGTTGATTAGTAAATATTTTGGTTGGTAACAAAACCGTTTGCCTGTTCTTTTCAGCTTATTATGGATTGTGGATTATCTCAAGCACGCTTTGTCAAGCTCGCAAATGGCGTGAATTTTATAAAAACTTTCTTTATCTTTTTAATAATTCATTCATTTAAACCCTTGAATATTTATTATAAACTCAATTTCATCTACTATCCATCATCCATAAGCTATATAAAGAACGAGTGACGCTTAAATTTTAACAAGTACACATGAAACGTGTTCGAATTTTTCAAATAAAAACTGCTTAATGTTTGAACTCCTTGAGAACATTTCATTTACCAGATGTGCTTAGCATTTAATTCGTAAATTAGAGCATTGCAGACTTGCAGTGTGCTAGCTATTGCTCCAGGCCTGGCCGAGCTTACTGAAACAATTGCGGACAAACATTCAGATGATGAACACTTAGAGCAGCAAGTATTCTTCTTCGGGTGCCCAAAGGAAGTATGAAACACAACTACATATGTATTGTCGTTGATACGTATTGGCTTGTTATGTTGCGCATAACTACACTATTCGACAGAAACAATCTAAGAACTGCTCTCCGTCAAGGGTCATCGCCTGTCAAACAGCACGAGCTATAAGAATGGCGATTCAGCAGGTGACTGCAACTCTGCAAGACATCCCAGATAAACTTGATTACATTTACAAATTGCCTTGATGGAGCGCAGTGCGTAACATCTACAGTTCATCTGACGTAGTTCTCATTGGCATCAATACGGCAGAGAAAAGCCCAAAACTATGTTTATGTGACACTCATGGTGAGCTAAACTCTTCAGGTCTCAAAGAACCGGAGCTCCACCATTGCCTCCTGATGCTTGGGGGAATACCAAGCAGTGGCCTTTGCAGAACCCAGGACCTTCAGAGCCCAGTCAATTGCAAAAACTGAGTCGTCCACGCGAACGAAATGGTCTTGTTTTGTAGGATCAATGGCAACTGCAGATTCAACACGAAAGCTGAAGGGTCCAACTATCTGCGGAGAAGAACAAGAATAGTGTGAACTTGAAGTTTCCTATGATAGCATCCTACGCAACATAATCATCTTTTGTCTAGTTAATTTATCTTATTGGAAGATTTAAAAAAAGGCAGGCAACAACGAAAAAATGGGCAAAAAGGTATATAATAGAATCCATCAGCAATCTGATGCGCTGGATGTAATCATTCTATGTTTACCTTATAATTCAAAATTTTAGTAAATGAAATGCGTTCATTGATGTCTGAAGTAGGAAACAAGAGGATTTGCATCAAACTAAAACTACGCGTCATAGTATCTGCTATCACAGTAGGAAATAGGAGATGGGGCAATATATCTAAACATGACCTACTATTATTGGATGACATAGTTAAGCTCTCCTACATTCACTGATTTACGTTAATGATTATATGAGAACTTTACTAAATATTTGGCATTCATCCCAGTATCTCCAGTTTTTCATAATCATGTTACACATTTTTACATGGAACTGGAACAGTAAAACAGATGCCAATACTGTGAAGTCTGCAATCAGCAGTCAAGAAAAATCCCCAGTGGACTGCAGTTACTGGATATTAACATACCACTCTGGAAAGTGCGGTATAAGTGAAGTCTTCATACCTTGTTTCTATTATCACTTGAAATATTAACTAATTAATATAGCATAACATGTTGCAAAAAATATCCATCTACCTAATGGTTATTGGTTGAAAAACTAGGCACCATATCCATTTTCAAAATATGAAAGCAAAATAAAAGTAAAGAGATCATCACATGAATTTGTGCGTGGTAATCGTCATACAGAATGGCCTTCTGTTCTAGCTTTCTAGGTATCAGAGCACAAGGTGATGAAAAGAAAAGATATGATTCACCTGTTGTTGAAGAGAAACAATCACATCAGGACAAACATCACAGAATGTCTCTAAATCAGGGCGTCGAGAGAAGAAGAAATCTTGTGCAAGCCGAGAAGCACCATGTAAGAACAATGATCCTGAGGATATATCTAACCGGGCGCTTACCCTTGTCAAATCCAGGAAAAGCCTCTGAAAATTCCCTTGTTGAGCTGTAAAATTAACAGATGCAAAGAGGTCTGCAAAGGCAGCAAACTTATTCCTCTCGTTGAAATATTTAAAGGCATTGGATTTTTGTATTTCATTTTGCACGGACATTCTTTTTGAGCAATCCCCGAAAGAACCACTGGCTACTGCACCTGAACAAAGAGAAAGAAGTAGAAAATAGTAAAATATTCTGTGCACTGCTGATAACATGTCAATCTAATAGAGTGTTGCAGAATTAAAAAATATGATTAACTAACTCATGTATCCATGCTAGGTGTTCATGATTCTTCAATGGATATAGCACCAAACACTGGGCAGTAAATCATACATGACAAGTGGACAACCAAGCTGTTGAAAGTATACTAGCCATTGAAAATGAACACTACTGTTGACTCACGATATCTTAAGATGCATCACAATACCAGGAAACATATGCATTGAACTATCAATAAGTAATATTCCAGAAAATGAGTCAATAAAGAGGACAGCAGACTTGTGAATGAAAACGTTTACAAGGCAGCTAGGAAAGAAAAACATGACCTCTAAGCAAGTAGAAGCAGATAGTTTCCTTGAAAAAAGCTCACATAACTAATTTCTGAAGCTCAACAACAGGAAAAGGTGAATGCTTACCAATGATCCCGGTGAATGAAACATGAGGATCTGAGAGAAATACATCATATGGCTGGACATTTTTTAGCTTATCTTCTTTTTTCCTCCAAACATCAATGCTTTTCTTAATTGAAATAGCTGTCTTAGCACATAATCCAGGTAACAGAGCAACAGGAACATCACTGGTTTCTTCACCACCACCAAAACATTTTGGTTCTCCACTATTCTGCTGCAACAGTATATGATAACTCAATCCAGACTTGGAGCCAACTGAAGCCAGGTCAGCTGATAATGACAACGGCACATCCCAGTACACCCCCTTTTTATCAATGAATAATCCAGGCCAAGATGCTTCTAGTGTATATTTTGATGAGGAAGCTGGAAAACAGTGAAGAATCTTCAGTTTTAATCCAAACATTTTCAGTAACAACTATCATTAGTTAAGGTAAACTAGTCATTTTGTGTACCATAAAGAAAGGATGAAATTTTCCATGAGTCAGTCAAACCCTCATAACTAGATACCTAATCAATATAGGAATATAATGTGTTCAATCGAGAATCCCAGTGTAAGCACCATAAATACCCACAAATAGCTAATATATACGAAATAACATAGAGAGTATTCCAGATGATTTGCCTTGTGTCGAAAATATTGCTTTGCCCCGATCCCCTTTCTTGAGATTGTACAGCTCCAGTAGCAAAGTGGTATCTGGTGTAATCAAGAGTTCTGTGCCTACACCTAGAGACAGAACATCATGCAGGTGCTTTTGATGTCAGTGGACCAGAGACCTCTTGTGGATTTGATAACTTCTCTTTCACGACAGCCACGAGCTTTTGTACATGAAGCTGCTCCAAGATAGTAAAAGACCTGAAAAGAATACACCGTGTTGTTAATGGTAGTGCACATGTGTTTTGGTCAGATGCGTCTTACACATGAAGTAAAATTTGCTATCAGAACATTGTGGGCTGCTCCGTCCGATATGTATTATGTTAAAATCAGGGGCAAGCAAAATCATTGAATTTTACAGTTGTCTTGCCTATAAGTGGATAGGGCTGGAATGAACGAAAATAATAGCCAAATTCTGTTCAGAAACTGAACTAAACAAATCCACTACTGATGGTTCGTCTAGCAGAGTGTTGATGGTTGGTGAGCATACAATAACCATTGGACTTGAGATCTTGACACATGCTCAGTCACATACATTGGCTTATTTGGATTAGAAGGTGATGGCTCCAAGCAGACATTATTGACATAATCACAAAACCATCTCAAGCCATTAAAAAAAACACTAATACTACGTAGCTAGAATGATTACACAGTTACCCAATAGACTCTACACGAACCAAGCACACAATAACAGCAGCCATCGTTAGTGTCAATAACCACATGAACACTATGACGTCGTAAACCACATTTCACTGCCTAATAACGGCGTAAACTTGTAGATGCGTAATATGTAAGGATACCATTTTACTAATTGCCACTTGAATTTCGCTACCACTTGCACTGATTAACACGCAGCGGCCTTGGGAGCATCGCAAATTTGCGAACCAAGACGAGCATTCTCTTGTAGGATCGATGCGTAGTCGGGGTGTGTTAGTTGGGGTGGCCTTACCAGTTGTGGGCGAGGTGGAAGAGGTGCGCGTGGTGGACGGAGAGGCCGGCGCCGGAGGCGGAGAAGGAGGGGACGAGCGGGGAGGCCATGAAGCGGTGGAGGAAGTCGAGCTGCTTCGTGCGGATGACGCGGGGGCCCCGCGAGAGGCCGAGCGGCAGCGGGTCGCCGGGGACTGGGCGCGCCGCGCCCTCCATCGTCGCGGGCGTCTCCACGTCCAGCTCCCACCGCCCGTCCCCGTCCGCCATCCATCGCATCCGACGCAACATCGCCACCGCCACCAACGCCGACGCCGACGCCTTGTGAGCTTTTGCGCCTTTGCGTAGGACGGGGCAAGCTGGTGGCCGAGAATAGGGGTTATGCCTGGAGCAAGCGGATTATACTCGATCGAACTGCATAATGCAATTTCAAAACACAAAATACATTAAAAAACTCAAATTCAATGGTACTTATTTTTCTCAAATTTCAGATGTAATCCCTTATATTTCACTTTTCAGATGCACACAAGACCTTTATTTATACTTACTGAAGAGCTTCACGCGGTCAGGCTTCTCAGCTGGGTGCCTGGGTCAGTCACAAACAAAAAGGAAAACAGCAGCATACGCCTAGAAACATACTACAACAATGGTATTTCTTCTTGGTTTTTATTTTGGGGAAATTTAACTGTTTCAAGTGACTAAGTGAGAGTTCCAGAGTACAAGCAGGCGCTAAGAATGAAGATTTCATAATAAAATTACATACCCAACTTTCCTCGGTCGTTCTGCCTGACCAAACCAAATTTCTTTGAGTCGGCCAGCAGAAAGAAAACGACCGCATGGGCTTATTACAACCATGTTACTCCCTCCATCCCAAAATATAGCAATCTAATACTAGATTGGACATAACCTAGTACTACGAATCTAAACAGCCTGTCCAGATTCGTAGTACTAAGTTATATCCAATCTAGTACTAAATTGCTATATTTTAGGATGGAGGAAGTACAAGCTAATAACTCTACTTACACCAAGTACACACTTTAGCTATACACGACTTCACTACGTAACGTAACGCGAAAACGTTCCAGATTAACAATGGTTTGCCTCGCTGCATGAAGCCCAATCACCACGGCTCACATTGGCACAAACACATCAAGCTGCCTTCTATCTCCTCTACCGATTCTCTCGATTCCACATACGATTCGAATGTCAGCAGAGCCCGTCGACATCAATGTTGTTGCCTCCGTGAATAGGAATGCACGTCATGCCCAAGTGTCTGTAACATGTTCAGAGGATAAACAAGGTGTAAAACATATGAGATGGGGAATGCGGCAGCGACTCTATGAATAAACATTACGCAGTGGGCTAAAGAGACGATAGCATGAAAGTCAGAAAGTAGCATATATGCATTCGGATGTTCTACAGCTTTACGAAACTGGTAATAGCAACGTAGAGCATACGCTGCAACCAAATGTAGTGTTTTTCATGTAGGAAGATTTAGCAAACAATTACACATGGTCCACTATGACGCCCTTATAGTACTAGATTAACAACAAATGCTGCCAAAAAAAAAAAAGCTCAAGTAGCTAGCAGCAAAAGAAAAGAGACCTATTTGAGTGCTAGTCAGTAGGAAAATCACTTTGGTGAGTAAGAAGTTACTCCCAAAAGTTCTAACAGGATATATATAGTATTCTTATCGCAGGCTGAGACAGACACAGGAGTGATTGCTGTCACTCTACTTAATGCTATAATTTGTCTTCTGTGATTGTTTGAGGGAACTGGAAATATCAAGTCCCAACCAATCAACATGAATATAATAAAAATGTCGAAGGTAAAAGGGAACCAGATCATCTAGAGCTCTGCATTACCTGTTCTTGTGATTGGAAATACATGAATGGAGTATAATGTAGAAAATTTGAAACCCTTGATGTGTATATATCTGCATATCTGCAACGAAGACAAAATAGTTGCATTTACAACGATAAAATTGGGGCTCATAAAAGAATATTCACCACTGAAAAATCACCACCACTCACTTTTCAATTTGCCTGGTCAGATGACTCTTATCCCATAGGCCCGCACGTGACAGCCAGCCCCATCTTGAGAAAAAAAAATGGTTGCTTAGCTTATTTAAAGATATATGCACCAGGATACATATATTTGGAACAAGATAATATATTGTAATTCTGTAGTTTTGGCATAGGCACTATAAATGAAAGCAAATAACAAAGATTCACTAGGATTCGGAAACAATGAAACTTATGAAATGCAAAGGGCCTTTGTGTCGGCACTACTCTTCTAAAAGGGAATTAATGAACGTTAGTGCAAAAGTAGTTACTAATGACCAGGGGCCAATATGGATAAATTAAGGTGTGTTGGATTTCACAGGTTCAAAACCAACCCCGTGAAAGCATAATTAAATGTGATTGGTAGATCCCAACCTCATTGCATAAAGTCAAATCTAACCATCCAATCATAGAACAAAGGCTATAGTCCTAGTATGCTCCTCACTTTCATCAGATTGACGAGATTTTTAATGAAAAAGAGGAAGGATATGGAGAAGCTAATTGCAAGTTAACCCTGTTGAAATTCTCAACTCTTAATTATCAAATTACAAATGTAACTACGAAAAAAATACAAATACAGTTAAATGTTTCTTATTTGATTGAACTCTCATATGCACTGCATCCAATGGATGGAATTGGAGTGAAGTAATAGCAACTATCATAGAAGAATAGCAAGCATCAGAAGAAAAAGGTGGGGTGGTTCTCAAGCAATCCCATCTTATATTTAACTTTTCACACCTCATTGCACCCTAAGAGTCCTTACATAAGAGATCAGCCCATTAATGTTAGTACCAGAATACCAATTATCATTAGTGAATGCTTTTTCTTTAAGATTCACAAATTTTACTGAATGAGAGTGCTGAAACACGGCCCATAAAAATAGGATTTTTCTGCAAGAAATACATAGGGCAATAGATATAGAAGCCACAAATTTCAAACATTTCTTGCATGCAAAGACTAGTGACAAATTGGACAGTGCCTGTCTGATGTACCTTTTATTGAACAGCTCTCCATCTGATTCTAGCATTGGTGCAATTTTTTCATCTAATCTCTGCATAACAATGAGCAACTTTTGCATACTTTCTGTAAGCTCCTGATCATCCATACAAGTAGCAGCAAGCGTCTGGAAATAGAACACAATTGATACTTCAGTAGAAAATAAACCAAATCACCAGATTATCTTTATTTTTGGCTTAAGCTTAAGATAGTTACTACATGATACCCAAGAACAACTGAAATTATACTGTTACCAACATAATGTATAACTTGTAAAGGGTAGAATCTCACATTTCTCAAGAGAAAGAGAACTGAACATGTTAAAGCTAGCAAAAGCCTCATGGTTCTATTATAATACAGGAATACCTGTGCGGGACGCGAATTTGTTCGTCTCTGCAGAGCCAGCCGAAGCTGGTTAAAAAGATCTCCCACGATTTCCTTTTGTTGTATAAGTGTGATAAGCTGTTCTTTCTGAACATGGCTTCGGATTAGTGCATCAAACTGCAAAAACAGGAGAAAACAAATGGCCACTGGGCATGAGATCAAACCTCTATCAGCAACTAGAACATGCATAGAAACTAAATGCTGTCCTAACTAGTTAGTCTTTCTGATGAATTCAGAGTCAACATATACACAAATATTTCAAATAAGCTTTGGTTAAGGGTATCATATATTGCAGAAGGACATGGGTTCCTCCATGGCATTTTTTTTGTCACTTCAATATTTCACCAACAGATAGAACTCCAATAAGTGGCACCCTTGTGTAAGTCTAGGGATTGAACGGGTCAAAACTCAAAATTAACATAAGCGAGACAACAGGACATGCATAAAGACTGATAATTAGAGGATAAAATTTATATTTCCATAGTTCAAAATATGTTTTTCTCAAGAAAGTATCAGAAATCAAATAAAGGACACGGAAAAATATCAGTTACGTAATTAGAAAAGGTATCAGAAAAGGCTTTTAACCTCAGACACAGCTGGAAAACTAAACTTTAGTGCTAAATCATATATAGATCACCAGTTTGCATAAATTTAGCATTATTAATATGTTCTGATGGTAAACACCCTCAGCTCACAGTTCTTATCCCGTTCTGAAAGTAAACCCGTGAGAAAAAGTAAACTGACCTCGTCTTCTAGTTCACGGCAGATTAGCGCTGTCCTCCATCGTAAATGAACTTTTGATTGGCTTACATCTGTGTAAATATGATCCCCCACATATAATATCTCATCCCCATGGATGTCTAGTGACTTCTCAACCATCTGAGCACTACCACCAGAGTACAATCCACCTAAATACCCAATTAAGAAAAGGGTAATAAGTCAGTCACAGAAAAGAATGTTGTCTTAAAGCTAGCTGCTAGTGCATCAGAGACACATGCTAATAAATATAACAATATATTAAGGTTTCAGGATATATGACAATAATACAACCTAAGCCAGAGAGGTTGCAGAGAAAGGAGGTAGCTCAATTGTTGATGAACAATGGCATAGGGACAACAAATCATCTTAGATTCAGAAGACTCAACATTGTTATCTTCGCAATGTGATGTACTCCATGTTCTTGTTCAGCCTTATGTTATAATAACAAACATAAAATGCCAACACTCAAGCAAGCATGCACATGCCTCTTAATCTCTTATGCAATTTCACAAAGAAACCTACATATGCTGTGGGCATATGGCACATAAGATCCACCACCTATGCAACTACAACAAATCAGATCACTTTGGTTATTGTCTAAACATGAGAGGTTAGATGTGTTTTTATCTCATAGAAAGTCATAGGTTAGAGCTGTAGATAACTGATATGTAAAAATGTTTCCTGTTCCTCACATAGCATGAAAGAATTTCTATTCCTGTTTTTAGACCCTCTTGATCAATCTGAAACATGTATTGTAGTTTTAAACTTTTAATTTGATTTCCATCTACTGTTTTATCTTTTTACCCTGCCTCGATTTTAAATGAAACTGTAGTGTGTATTTGCAGGCTGAAACTTGAAATTGTTCATTTAGCAACTAACAAAAGAAATAAAGCAAAGAGAGACTAGAGAAATTTGGTCACAATAGAAAAATATCAAGATTTACACCTGAATTTGCTTTAAGACAGGGGCGCATTAATCCATCATTTGTTACAACCTCATATAGCGGATGTGAAATTTGGAAAAACTCTGGCTTCCTTGCAGAGACTATAACCTACGGTAAGAATGTTTCGACTGATTTTAGTAACGTTTTCAGCATAATGGGCAAGCAATGAACGGCAAACAGTTCAATCTAAGACCACCAACTTCATTACTCACCATTTCAAACAGATCTCTCCACACCATATCATTAGGAAGGAAGCGATTGAACGCATGATTCATCATTTTGTTCGTATAGTGGTAATCTGAGTTAGTAATAAGAAGCAACCTTTTTCCAGCCTGATGAGTTGAAAGGGGAAAATCAGTAATGCAGTAATGCAGAGAAGTACAATGGTTATAATATTACTAAGGGGATCATGAGCTTGTAAGGTAACTGTGTGTTAACCTCTTTTTGATCCAGAAGAGCTAAAGGCAGTTCAGGATCAGGCTCTACAAATCGTTCTGGCTCAGCCATTATCTCACTCTACATTTCAACCAGCTAAAGAAATTTTTAGACCAACATTAATTGTATAGAGTATTGTCGTATCTAGTGAGTAATGACGACCAGATGTTACCTTGAGTTGACCTTCTACATGTGCTCGAAAAAGTGCCCTGGAAACAGCCTAAAAAGAAAAGCCTTAAGATTTTACAACAACAAATGTGCATAATAGTAAAAGAAGCAACAAGGCTAATTACATTGTACAGTCCTTTGTAATCCAGTGGCCCAAGTTCAGCTGGAACCAACCCCTGATCCAACTTGTCGACCATCTGAACAGAAGACCCATGTCCATATAAATATGGTTCAATTCAAACTTCAGCTTTAGACACTCAAGGTAGCACACTATCACATGCACATGCCAGAAGGTCTAACCACACTGAATTAAATTGAAACTGCAAAAATATTCTCAATGAATCAAACAGGATTGATCATGTCAAATTATATGTATTAGGAGTAGATATTGTCGATTTGTGATACCAGAGTAAGATTGCTGGATGAGCTTTTCTTATATGACAGTCCGGTCTTTGTTATCACACAGAACACTATTTTTGCAAGCCATATGTGTATGAAATAATGTATGAGGTAAAATACGTCCAAACTCTGAGTCCTGAACCAAAGGAGCATTATTTGTGAATGCAAAGGACAAGAATATTAAACAACTAGCAAAGAGAACTCTAACCAGGCCAGAACTCAGCATTGTTTTCATCTGAATTTTTCATCCCATGACTGCAATTCGTACCAAGTGTTTTACTAATACTGAAATTACTCTTGTACACACATGTGAATGATGATTATGGATTAACAGAAAATGAGATGCCAAGTAGCATAACACAAACATGAAATGAACATTATTAGATAGAGAAACGAGTAATTGACCTGCATGAACATGACAGCTTCTGACACAGAGAAAAGGGTATTAAGGAACTCCCATCTACTTTCTTTCCGTAGATCCACCAATTCTCTTCCATATATTTCACTATTCACGAACATGAATAAGATTTATTATCTTCTGTGGACTAGATCGGACAACAGTAAAGCTGCCAAAATGTCTTATCTATACCTCACAGCACTAGTTGTAAGCATCTGGGTGCCATGCATGGCCCTCTTAATGTAGCCAAAACGATCAGCTTTGACCAAATTCCCTTTGTCTTTATCCATAATAAGACCCCTGATGACCTGTGGGAGTAACCGTATCATTAGGGGTCATGCATGTGCCTTGAGGTATTATGAACTGCGGAGTACATAATAGTACAGTACCAGGTCTGGATCAAATTCAAGGTCATCTAATGGGAAACCCATGCCCTTCAGATTCGCCATACCATAATCATAAGCACGCCCTTCCCAAGCCTACATAGATGTAACAACATTTTGGTATCTTTTGCAATTTACCACAATAACTGTGTGGAAGGACACATAAAGCATTCATGCTGTCCTTTTATCCCTGGTGTGAGAATAGTGAGACTTTACAATAGTCAATGAAATGATGAAACTAGTTGACACCATACCTAAATTATCAGTTAGTATCATGTCATATCAGTTCAACAAATATGTAAAATTTCCTACATATATAATTCTCTAGTTTTGAATGATCGGTAAACAGTTTGATAATATGGGTATTGAAGTACCATCACATTGTAGTGAATCAGTGTATAGTCCATATCATAGCCGATGACACTGATAGATCGAAGATTTAGTGTCCTGGTGCAAAAAATTCCACGAGGGGAGTGTCTTACTGAAAAAGGATCCTGCATTTTAACAAACATGCATTAATCTTGTGTCATCAGAAAGCTGACTAGATTCTTCATCATGAAGATAGTCAATCAAGATATATCACAAGAAAAAGTAATAATCAATCATTGGAGTAAAAGAAGGAGACAATTAGGAGTAAAAGGATATCTGCAAATTATACTGCGATGTTCACTATAATAAGTCTATGGCTTTAACATATTGTTCCATCTTGTCTTCAGATTTTTCTTGGATTTTTTCCATTTTTCTGCTTTTGCCATAATTCATGTATGGACTGTTGGATTTCACTAAATATTTGAATTCAGAGAGAACTCTGCTACAGAAGTATGTCTCTTGTGGATTTTCAACAGAAAAATGCATGCATTTTCAAAAACATTGTAACACATTTTCAAGTGAAATCAGGTATTAAATGTGTGAAGAAAAATATATTTAGTTAAGCCCTTTTCCAATAGACAAAGGCTGAACAAGATTAACAGTATTATCACCTTTATACCATTCCTCAAAGTTAAGCTTGTCTTGATAATTGACTTTCTCAGTGCAACATGAGTGTTATGACAAACGACGAATAAATTTATGAAAGCTCTATTTCATCATGATTATGATATAATTTGAGGCATCATCATGCTGGAAGCATATTGAATCTGACAAGTTCCAAGTTATTTCGGTCATAGCAACAGTAGGTGCTCTAAAGAATATATGTAAGGGGGTATGAATAGAAATGGAAGAAGCATGCCAATTACCAAACATCAACATGTAGGAAAATCATGCTAACAGGACATAGAGTAGAGTATTACAGCAATTCCCAACTCGCGAAGCAATGATTCAGCTTCTCTCACCTCTTTCCAAGCTATCTCCTCTATAGGGCCATGCAATGTCGACTCGCCATTCCCATCTAAAATGCAAGCATTTCAGAGCAATTATAACAAAGACTTGTCACGATTTTGATCGCGTTTCAGTAGAACCTCATACGGTGAATCTATGATGCCTGATGCTTTAATTTCGTCACACATCTTATTTGCTTGTTTAGTCTTACGCAATAGAATCATAATTCATCAACAACACGGGTCTAACAGAACATATTATCGGAACAGGGGAGAGCAGGTAAGAGCTCAAAGTTTGTTTTATTGAGGTCGGAGACCAGTAGGCAGCAGCTCACCAAGAGCGTCGAGATGCTCCCTCCGCACGTTCAAATCCCCCTTGGTGCTCTCCCCTAGGTAGTCCACCTGCGAGAGCCTGGACGAGGTCACGGAGAAGTACGACTCCCCCTCCTCGTACTCCTCATCCTCCTCATCGCCCAGACCCCCCTCTACAGCGACCGGCCTGGTGGAGTCGAGCGTGCGGCACCGGAGCGACCAGAGGGGAGGGCGCGGGAGGCGGAGGGAGGGAGCTCCGAGGAGGCCTCGCGGCCTGGACCTGCGCGTAGGCGACGGCCGCTCCGGGAGCTGGAGGAGGAAGAGGCGGCGCGCGAGCTCGACGGAGTCCGCCATTGCCGCGTGCGTTGCTGCTGCTGCTTCGGCCGTCGCAGTGGAAGAGGAGCCATGCGCCTCCGCGACGCGAGAAGGGAGTGGTGGATGGGGCGTCGGATCGGACTGACTGAGAAGTGGGGCCAGTGGACCGTGGGATTGAAAATACGGAGAAAAGGCGATCGTGGGCCCACCATTACACCAAATTTCTACTAATTCCGGCTAATAAAAACTAAATTTAGGTTAGCTGACAATTTTGCCTTGGGATTAATCACATCGTTTGCAAATTCTGAAAAAAATACGAATAGAAGTTTGAGAGCAAACCATCTATGAGAAAACTTCATTCGTGATAGATTTGAAATGCCACTGATTTTTTAAATAAATAGTAACAACCAGTTGAGTACTTATGTCGTCTGCTTTCATGCACTCGAAAATTTAGCCTAGGCTCATTTACAACTTAATTTTTGATACGTGTCATAATTATAAGTTTTCTCTCAAAGTGATGGTGACAAACATGCAAATGTTGTAGCGCTAAACAATACTCCCTTCGTCTCAAAATACTATTATTACTTCTAGTATTTAATTTTGTTTTACAATATTACTACTCCCTCTATTTCAAATTACTTATCATTCTAACCAACCTCACACTAATCAAGAAGCTATAGCAAATTATATTATTACCCTCATTAAATACATCACAATTGTATTTCCAAAACAGCCATTAACTCCAATTAGTTGAGATGAACCAATGAGAGCTATGAGTGTATTAATGTTTGGCTATATTAATAAAGGTTAGAGAAGGAAATTCATATCTAAAAGTGCTTTGGAATATGAGAATGATAAGTATTTTGGTAAAAAATTTAAATTCTAAAACGATAAGTAATTTAAAACAGAGAGAGTATTACTTCTTCACCTATCTCTCCATCTCAACCAATCACGACCTTTCTTCATTTAATTTCTACACTTACTTTCTAGCCTTAACCAATCATAATTATTTTTTAACCTTAACCTTAATTTTTTAAAAAAATTAGCATAAGTTATCTTAATACGGAGAGAGTAGGCAGTCAAATTCCCTCACCAAATAGTTCTTTAACCGAACCTACTTCTCAATGTTTCATCGGAGCAAGCACACAGCATAGATTCCTTCCTTCAAGACGATGCCTTCCTTCAAGACGATAGATTGATAGAGACATAGAATTGCAAAATATGATCGTTACATTTATGGTGCCAGTAAAACTGTAGTAGTCCTATCGCTCGACCGGCCAGAAAAAAAATTAAAAAATATAATTTAAAAAACTAAGCAAAAATTAAACCAAATAATAGTAACGGCCTGATATGATCACGTCGACCACGACGTTGGCGCACGGTGAGCTCTCGTCACGGGCGCACGGAAAACGTGCGGGACAACCTCTCGTAAACCGACGCGATCGCGGTGGAAATCAACGACTTCGCGGACCCGACGCCACCATGCGGCGGCGAGACCAGCTGCACTGCCTCGTCGGCGTCCTCCCTTAGCCCCGGCGCGCCTCTGCTCGGCACGGAGAGGGAGGCGGCGGCCGTCGTCAGCTCCAGCCCATAACCTGCCTCGTACGCGTCGTCCTCCTCCTCTCTGGCCAGCCCCGGCGGCACGCGCGGCGGCGTCGAGACCGGCAGCAGCGCCACGTAGCACCCGCCGCCGTCTTTGGCGTCCACGCGTAGCGGCGGCGCTGGGTTCTCGCCGTCGCCGACCGGCGGGCAGCAGGACGCGCCGCGCCGGCGCACGCAGCACAGCGCGAGCAGCGACATCGCGAAGGCGGCGCAGGCGCGCTCTCGTCGGGAATCAGTAGAGACGCGAGCAGATTTGGGCCGCGTCGCGCGTTCGTGAGCACGATTTGGATACACGCTTGATTCGGAGAAAGCAATGCTAATGCGCGCGATTCAGGTCAGGGGCTAGAATTCTAGATGCAGTGAGCTGCACCTCCAACTCCAACTCGGATTCCAGCCATCCCGAAACGCACACAAAGTAGAGAAGGAACAGTATACTGTATTTGGTTTTCGCCTGTATGTACATGGATTTGGATTCAACTATATGAGACCTGTGACTGTGTGAGGCTGTGACCAATTATACCTGTTTTCCTTCTCTTTCTCTTCCAAGCAACAAATTCACGTTGACACTTGTCAGACATGAAGGAACGCTGTCGACAGCTCAAAGCAATTCAGTATTTTTTTCTACATAATACGAATTCTATTTGAGATTAAAAAAAAACGAACTTATGATGTTTGAAACAGATTGTTAATTGCAAAGCGTTTTTCAGTTTATTAGTTTATGATAACTCTTCTTTTTTAAAAAAAAAACTTATCAATCTTGACCCTACATGTAGCAGTTGATATTTTCAGAGTCAGAGACAACTCGAGGCGGTTAGGACAGAAAACGCGAATTATGAACAGAAGTAGAGCTATATTTGGGCAGCCCATATTGAGAACAAACATCTTGCAAAAACCACACAAAATTACATTCTAAATTAACATTCTTTTTTCTTCAAATAACAATCTTATCAATTAAATAAAACTCTCAGAGCAACAAACCCGGAGTGTTTCCTTGAATTTATTGAACCCATCAGGTAAATTAAATAAAATCACTGTCCACAATGCGTGCCTTCTACAGTTCTACCTTACTAAGTTTTTTTTTTTTTGAATTGGCAAGCATTTCAGATCAATCTTGGTCCCAAAATAACTACCACCTCATAGCTCCATATACAACATGACGGCAGTCAGTGAAGTAGCTCCCATCATGCATAAACATCTTCCAGAAGACATAAAATCTATATCCTGAACTGAATCAGCAAGCGCACATAGATTCCGCTATCTAAGGCCTATTTTTTTGGATAATGATCTAGCCCTAGTATTTTTATGATACTATCCAGTCTTGCGTCCAAGTTTGTCATAAGCTGCTATATTCTGTGGCTCACACTCTGGGCTAAAGAGTTGCACGAGCAATGCCGACACCGAGCTCACAGAGATTGCTCCGCATGATGCCCATCTGAGACTCCTTGGAACTGTTATCCTTGGACCTACAGAAGAATCACATGGTCAGTAATAACTACTGTTGGCAAGATGCATAGAATGTAGAACAGAATGAAACATGGAGGATAGGAACAATGACCATAGTGAAGGCGGCAGAGCACCCAGAAAGCAAGGCTACCACCAACGGAGAAGACACCAGCAGTCTGTCGCATCAACCGGGAGCAAGGTTTAGACTCTGGACGCATTACCTCCCCTTCTGACCATCCCAGTGCTCTCCGGAGTGCCATTGATATCCTTAGCTTCCCTGGCTAGCTAGAGATTCTGCTGTTCTGCTGGAGTTGATAACTGGTTCAGCTGATCAGACTTTACAGTATTCCAATTTGAACCCCTACTTGTTGCTGGGATACAAATTATTTGTAATTACATAGCATTAACTTTTCCTTTAATAAAGAATCAGAGAAACCTTTCCTCTTTTGAACCTCACCATTGACATTGAGGCTATGCCATCCTAAGGTGATACAGTA
Organism: Oryza meyeriana var. granulata; assembly: GCA_003991445.1. Classification (NCBI taxonomy): domain Eukaryota; kingdom Viridiplantae; phylum Streptophyta; class Magnoliopsida; order Poales; family Poaceae; genus Oryza; species Oryza meyeriana. The sequence goes on from RYFJ01001918.1 coordinate 160,717, forward strand.
AAGAAATGATCAAAGAAAACTTACTTCTTTTGTCAATTTGTTTTAAATTTTAGTATCAACAGTCTGAGAGGATCATGTACATAGACTTATGCACTGCACTTATTTCTCATCTATTAGTGTGTTACCCAAACTCCTGCTAGTTTCAAAGAATAAGAAAAATTATATATAACTATATTCCACTCTGACTCGTGTATATTGGCCTTCAAAGAGAGCAGAAGATCCATCTGCCGGTCTATTCATGGGCCTCCCCTCCTGGAGGTATGACTTGATGCTCCAAATTCTAAATTCATCCTAAATCCAAATCCCCTAGAGGATCTGGAGGTGACTGAAATAGTCTTTGGTAGATATTAGCTCTAGAAATCCTACAAGGGAGGAGTAGAGGGAAATGGACGATGATCTTGGTTATTTTTTTGTTTACAATATTTATGCTCAAATAGTGAATAGATTTGGAATATGTGTTTGAAAATTTCACATCAACACAATAATGCAATTGGAACAACAATATATTGATTAAATATATGTCAAAAGCCCCCTCACGTTGCCACAGACATAACACCATTTGGAATCAATGTGGACAACTGAACATAGAGAATGTAATCAGGAACAGAAAAGGATTAGCATCAAATAACTTTGGCCCCAAGTACACCTCTTTCATTGAGATAATAAAAGCTAAAGTAATATTTCACAAATAAATGGCCTTTCACAGAATCGTACTGAAAGACATATGTTCATCAAATAACAGCCACTGGAGGATCTGCATCAGAACCTTCAAGTAAGTGCGCCTGACATATGCATGATGTGTCTCACCTAGTTGTTGCCAAAGAGCATCATTTAGGTTTTTAATGTAATGGCATAGGAAAATAGTTTTTAGCAGCAGATTTCAGCACATAACTATTCAAATATCTCCTTGCAGCAAAGGCAATAATTTTGAAGCGGTGAGAAAGAAATGGTAATCTAGTTAGTTCAGTCAATATAAAACTTGAAGGCAATATACAAAGTAATTAAACTTTCTTTAGTTAAGCTTCTCATACTTCAACTGTGCTGCACACCGCATCAGTGCAATTATGCACAGCGCACGCTTAATGGAATAATGGATGGATTCATGAATATAACTATCAATTACTCCCTCCTTCTTAAAATATAGCTACTTCTAGCATTCAAATTTGTCTCTACTTCTCCACCTATTTCCCCATCTCAATCAATCACAACCATCTCTCATTTAATTTTTTCACCTACTTTCTCATCTCAACCAATCACAACAATTTCTCACCTCAACCTTAATCCCTCCAAAAAAGGACGTAAGTAGTTATACTTTGAGACGGAGGGAGTATGTTTGTAAAATGCAAACAATAAAACTTTAATTACAGCTGGGTTTAATTTATAAATTTCAAGGAGTTGACAAGGGAAATACTTCTGGACAACACTATAAAAAAGAGGTGTTTCTAGGACAAACCGTTCATTCCCCTGACATGCATACAAAAATGGAGCAAAATCAAAGCGATTGCCAGTAGTGCCATCCTCCCCGCAGGCTGTCTGTATGTGTGGGTTGTCCCTTGCTGCTACGTTCTGTCAGGCACTAAAAATTACAGGAAATTAAGTGGTTGACTTGGACAGTAGGCGGGTTACACATTCCACTGTGCCGAGATGTGAGGTGCAGGTGGTGATGATCACCCCGGAAGGGATGATTTGGGTCGAATTTGTAGGGTTTGGGGGCATACCTGTCGCCGTGTCACGCTTTGCATGTGAGAGGATGGGGAATGGGGTGGACCGGTGGAGGCCAGCAGTTGCGAACCCAGGATTTTTACCCTGGGTGCGCCCACACAGTTCTAAAGAACTAAATTAAAAATTTAAGGCGCACAAATATAATTAAGTCTTAGTTTATCAAAAGTACAGTACAAATAATTCAAACAAAGTCTTAGATAACTCAAAAGATAAAATTTAACAACGTTTATCGTGAAAATATGATTACCCTAAATGGACCTTTTGTTGTAGTGGCTTTTTCATATCATAGAAACAATGAATCCTGAGGTGGAACCAGAGAAGAAGAAAATAACACCAATTGCAACTCTTTCCTACTTTCTTCAGTGGCGGCCATGTCCAATCCAGCCATATGCCACCAACCAAACACACCCGTGCCCTTCCTTCCTATCCTGGAGTTTCCTCATCCCATCAGAAATGTGAAGCCCTGTCTGCCCTGGACGTGGCCTAGGTGATGCAAAATCTGAATTCTTTGGTGCCTTGCTAAAGAAAGAAAGAAAGCCGCATGTTTCTCTTCATATCTGATTAATTCAGCTTGATCCCTGCCTTCAATTTTTGAACTCTTCTCAATTGACTTCTCAATCAAAGTGAAAGAAAGAGTATACCTGGAACACTGAAACCTGGTCGCTGCCTGCCTTGCTGGACGCCGCTGCCCCCTGCACCTCGCCGACAGCCTCCACCCTCCGCCAGTTGGCCCTACCGCTGTGGCACAGTCGTGCAGCACTGCAGCCACCAGCCGCTACACCTTCCTGCTCCTGCCTCCGGCTCGTTGCCCAGCTGCAGCACCGTGCCCGCCGCCCCGTTGTGCTTGCCGTGATGCCGCCAAGCGCGAGCCATCGCAAGCCCGCACACGAAAACTCTTCCACGAGCCACCAACACACAACCAACAGGAACGCACGCACACCATCCTTGGGCCTTTGTCTTCTTTTAATGAGGCACCCATCTAGTAGTGTTTAGGTCCACTTAGGCCTGGTAATGGGCCAACGCCCATGAGCTCAACGGGCCAGCTATCTAGTGCGCTGAAATTTTAGTTTGTCAAAGAAAAGGGCTGGATTGAATCAGGTCTCGGCACGCGGCTGAGGGTTAGGGCTCAACTCAATTCTCCATAGCACCGGCAACTCGGCGTGGGCATTCGGTCAGACCGACAATTTCGGTCTCGGTCTTCAGTCTTTAGGGCAATTCGGTTACCAAAAAATGAAGACCGAAATAGTGTGTAAAATTCTCAAGACTAACCAATTTCGGTCTTTTCGGTCTCGGTTATGTCAGTTCCAACAGATAGATTTTTCAATACTACATAGATCAGATCACAATTCACAAGTAAAACAAAACCAAATGCATCACTATTATGCACTGGATTCAAATGCATCACTATTATGCATTGGGCGTCGGGACTAGATCTGTGGAGGAGGCAATCAGGCGGCAACCAGCAGGAGGCGGCGGCGGCGCAGCCGTGCAGGCTATCAGAGACTAGGAGGGGTGGCCGGAAAAGGGGAGGCAGCGGCGCGTTCGTCGCTCGTTGGGGACGATGCGCCTTGTGGTCGCCGGCTGTCGGGCTCGTGCGTCGGGAAGGGGAGACAGCCGATGGGGATGACGGCCAGCGCTGGAGCGGTGGAGGCTATGCGCATCGGTTATGGGAAGACGCCGCCGACGCTGGGCGCCGTCGACGGCCACAGCCCGCAAGCAGCAGGCGGGACTAAGTGGGGATTGGAGTACTAGACGAGCCGATGAGGTGGAGTACTTGCATAGGGTTTTACCTGGCATTGGACTTGGGCCTATTAGGCCAATTCGGCCAAAATTCGGTATGTTCGATCAATTCGGTTAACCGAGGGTGGTAACCGAATTGACCGAACAAATTTCGGTCATCTAACAGCCGAGACCGAACTGATGACTGAAATTTCGGTCGTGGTCTATTCAATCTCGGTTTTGTTCTTTTTGGCTCGGTCTTTCAATTTGGTCTTATTTTGCTCTTCGCGCTCATCCTCGTGCACCGAGTCGCCCAGGACCATGTCCAAGTAGGGCAGCCGCCACTCGCTCCCAGGTGCACTACACGTAGTGCCGGCCGCCATGCTCCTCGATGCGGAGAATGGCCTCGGGGAGCCCCTTGTGGTGATTGTGGTGGTCTAGGCAGGCAGCGCCGCAATGGAGGCAGAAGGCGTCCCTGGGGAGTTGCGTGACATAGTCCTCCCCAAAGATCATTGCCTTCTTACGCCAGTAGTGGAGCTTCTCCCCGTTTTCATTGGAGAACGCGGCGAGAGCGGGACGACCGCTGGCGGCAGAGTCAGAGAGCTCGACTATGTGGATGATTTCACTACTACAGAACAGATTACTAAATCTGTAACAGGTGTATATTTTAACAGTTATAAATAGTAGTTTGAGCCAAGAGCCGTTACTGATGACAACACATCCGTAACGGTTATAGATGTCACATCGGTCATCTCTAACGGCCCATAATGAAGAGCCGTTATAGATGACTAGTCATCACTAACGAGTCGATAGGACCAACCATTATAGATAACATCTTACATCTGTATCGACTTAGCCAGTTCTCCATCGACTACATATCTCCCGGCCCGATCGAAGAGCCAATCTGCTAGATCCAGTCATCGCTTTCCTCCCTCCCCACCTCGACGTCGTCTTCCCCTAGTTCACTGCATGCCCCTCTCTCTGTCATCATCGAGGTTTGGGCAGCCAAATCCGACAGTCGTGGCCCTCGGGGAGACTGGACCTGGCGGCTACATACTGAGGCCGTCAACCACCACCATCGCCCTTGACTCGCCCTAGTCCACTGCATGCCCTTTCCCTCATTGTCATTGAGGTCTAGACGGCTAGATCCGGTGATTCATTCTAATGGCCAGCCTTTTTTTGCTGCGCTCACCGGCAAGCTCCAATGTCAAGGACTGGAGGCAGGCGAAGACCGGCGGCCGAGGGACACAGCCTACTCACATCAAGCAGGTGGGTTTCACTGTCCCTCCTGCTGATTCAGCTTGTTTTGTATGCTTGTACTGCCTTCCAAGCTGCTATGTTGTGTTCTCCACATCGAGCTTTTCTTCCCCCTTGATTTTCTCTTCAATTCCATAGCTCATACGACCCCTTGATTTTCTGTTCTATTTTGATTTGGTTGCTTTGTTTTTATCTAGGGGAAGACACCGAGGAGCGGTTGGGGTCATGAAGCTGCATTTTTGCAAGATACCAACAACCTCCACTCAGCGGCTTCGACAACGAGCATGTCAACGACGGCAACAAGCATGGTGGCCTCCTCCTTACTCTTTTTGCTCAGATGTAGCTCGAGCACGACGACTGCGACACATGGACCTAGGAACGGCAAGCACGGTGACATCCACAATCGCACTCCTAGCTAGCGTGTGATTTTGGCTTTTTTCTTTCTTCGGATTTTTGTCATCAGTAATTGCTCGGGATGACTGAACCGACATCACAAACAGTTCATGGTAGCAGTCCGATAGAGATAGGTTTATCACTAATGGCTCGGTATAAAGACCCGTTATAGATATGCGATATCTCTAACGAGCGGGCAGCCAATACAATTAAGACTCCACATCACTGACCAAAATTCTGTAACTGCTAGCTCGCCCGTTACAAATGATAATTTTGAACCGTTAGAGATGATGGTTTCGGTGGCAGTGTTTAGTACCATGGATGAGGATGACTGTGATGGTCCATCCAGCAGCAGTGATCGCAGGAGGCGTGGCAGCAATCGATGCAGTAGTACTCCTGCTGGCACGTCTGTGACAAGTCCTCATCTCCAATAGTCTACCCATTTTTGACTCTCTAAATCTCTATTTGGGTAACTAGCCAAAAAATTAGAGTTAAAATTGCTGCGTGCTCCAACAGAATGGCTATCTGTCAATCTCCAAATCCCAACAGAAAGCGGGACCTACATGTCAATGTCTCTCCTTCTTCAACTCCACACCCATCGCCTCTAACGCTCCACTAATGGCAAGAGGACAATGCCGCCACCGGTGCCAGCGACGGCCGTTCTTCCACCGGCGCCTGCGCACACTGGCTCGGGTAGAGGGGGCAAGCCATCGGTGATGCACCAGCAACAACAGCCGCCGCCACCCACCGCCCAAGCCGCCGTCGAGCTCTATCCGGCAGGTCGCCACCAAGCTCCACCCCGGCCGTCCCCGAGCTCCACCCCGGTCGGCGTTGGGCGGAGGGAGAGAGGGAGAGAGCAGGGAGGAAGAGAGAGTGCGGGGTGGGATGGAGGAGGTAGGCCTAAGCCGAATCATCCAAGATCGATTCTCATTTTTATGAAGGCTGAATCGGTGGAATGGCAGCTTCTCCCGAGAATCAAACCAACCAAATATAAACCTCCCCATAACTTCTCAAAAAATTACCTGCCTGCCACTGGCTTACATCCCGTCCCGCCCTCTCTCTCCCTCCCTGCTCTCTCCCTTTCTCTCCCTCGGCCCAACGCCGGCCAGGATGGAGCTCGGGGACGGCCAGGGTGGAGCTCGGTGGCAGACGGCCAGGGTGGAGCTCGGTGGGCGGTCAGGGTGGAGCTCGGCGGCGGCTTGGGCGGCAAGTGGCGGCCTACTATATCTTAAACCGGTTCTTGCGGCAAATTGCTCAATGACTTCGTCATACCCCTGATTTGATAGATGGGTATTTGGACGATTACCCGCTGCTACTTGATCAGCAAAGATCTCACACACAACCCTAGTGTTGTAGTCATTCCAATCAGCAGAGTCCATGTGCATTCTAACAGCCTTCGATGGCACATTTTGAGACATGCCTGCCATCCACTCACCCATACCAATCTTATGTTAATAGTGATAAAACCATAGGGCATATATATACCAATGAGCAATTCCAATATAGTTTCCATGGGATGTCATTCTAAAACATTAGTCAAGACAAATCTAAGAACATTGTTTGATCATGTATCTACAAGGTATAAGCAATCAAGCATTACTATTGTAATGAAACACTATTCGTACTGTATTTCCTAATTAACCAAGAAAACTAATAGTTCATTAGGCAACCAAGCAAAAAAAAGAGAAAAGGACAACTACTAGTTATGCCACTACAATGTAAAATGGAATGGAGTTATGGAAAATTTCACCAACTTCAGTGTACCTATTTGCCTGCAAAGCTATCAGTGTACCTATATGCAGTGTACCTATTTGCCTGCAAACCAATCGGGCAAAATTTTGCTGATGTTGCCCAGTTTCGTCCATATAATTTCAACCTCGACATTTGAACTGTAGTAGGCTTGCATCCCTATACTCAGCTGATATATAATGTCTCTTGAACCCAGAAAAATCCCAACAAAGCACGCTATAGTTTAATTACTGCGTTAAGTGCACACAAGTGGCTAAGGCTTCTAATTCATTTCCACAGATCTGAGGATTGCTAGGTACAGGCTTAGGATTGCTAGGTTCACCAGGCAAAAAATTCATTCATTCCCACAGATCTGAGGCAAGAATAGAAGGGAAGATGTAGGGGAAATTTTAGGGTTTGGATTACCTTCAACTGTCGGCTGCCGTCACACGCCTTGCACCGCCGTTCGTGCGTCGCCGCCGTACGTCGCCGTGCTCCGCCGCCGTCAGCCGTCCGCCGCCGTGCGCCCGCAGCCTGCTGCCGGCTAGGTCTGCTCGCCCGTGCCCTCTCTGCGCTCGGGTGTTTTCGCGAGAGGCCGAGAATCCCCGCCAAACACACACACCCTAATAATCGAGAGACATCCGCCGTCGCCCACGGTCAAATCGACGACGCGAACACTGCACCTCCGGTAGGCGAGAATGGCGAGCTGCCACGCCGCTACACGTGGGCCTTTTTCATGCGCCGAGCACATCAGCTTGGGCCCACTCCTCACGTCAATGAGAATCCCGTTGGACCCGGTCCATAGATGCCCAGTGGGCCCCAGAAAAACATGCGTGGATGCTGCCATGCTGAAAAACGAGAGTCCGAGGAGAGTCAGTGATAAGGGGCCATCGGTCAATAGAATGGTCGGCCGAAATGTTTCTTGCTCACTGTAAAAATCGAAGGGGATCAGTTCTTGAGACAATCGTTTCAAAGAAAATATATATTTTGATGCCACGAGAATAGACCTCTTAATATAGTCCGCACATGCTAAATACACGCCCAACTAGTAGGACAACTAGACTGTACATCACACATAGCCTAGACATACTTAAGTTGCACACCTGAGCTGACTAATTATGATCACGAGTGACATAAAACCCTTAAAAAGCCAGGAATAAATGAGAAGCTAAGTGCGAGCTATTATAGGCTATGTCTACGTCCATGCATTACGATGAAAATATATAAGAAGACTATATTAGAAAAGAATACATAGAAAGACTATGTTGGAAGACGGATATACAGGAAGTCTATGGTTTTACAGAGTTTATTTATATGAATAGCAAGTGTTTTATATTTTTTTGATGAGAAGGGTGATTTTTTATATAAGAAAGTACAGTTATCAGTGAAGAGAGGACAATGACTTTGTTTTTATAGTGTAGAGAAATAACAATTTTTCAGACTAAACAACAGTTTTTCAGCGTTGTGCTGTCCGGTCTCTCAGTTGTTGCCGGACTGTCGCGCGGCGTGCCTTGCCACCCGGCGCTGCCTCCTCTCCTCGATGGTCCGTTGGTCCTCTCGGAAGCAATGGAGCGAGCAACAAAACCCAACCCGGAGCTTCCCCTTCATGTCAGCACCGGGAGCAGCTCGTAGTATCTCCCCTCCTCGTCGACGCCGGTCAGCACGAGGTCGCCGAGCACGACGCCCATAAGGTCCATCCACCACTCGGACCCCGTGCACCGCACGCCGTGCTGCCCGCCGTGCTCCTCGATGCGCAAGACGGCGTCCGGGAGGGGCTCGCCGGTGGTCACGTCGGTGAGGACGTCGTGGTGTGAGCAGAGGTCGGCGCGGAAGGACGCGCCGCAGGGAACGCAGAACCTGTCCCTCGGCAGCCGGGACGTGTAGTCCTTGGCGGCCATCCTGGCCGCGACGAAGCCGGGGAGCACGTGCCCGTCCGTCGTCCGCGTGGGGAGGACTGGCCGGCCGTCGGCGTCGAGGTCGACACGGAGCAGCGGGTCGTACCACTGCAAGATGCCGATGTGTTCGTGGTGGAAGTGGCAGCAGTGGGAGCAGAAGGCGACCCCGCACCGGATGCAGTAGGAGTCCCTCCGGCACGTCGCGGAGAGCAAGTCCTCTGTCTGGAAGATCTCCCTCCCTATGCGCATCAGCTTCATGTCCTTCGCCGGCGCCGATGAGGACGCCATCAATCACTCCCGAACTTGATCGGTCGATTCGATTCGATCGCCGACGTATCTATCTTGGTTGTTTAATTTGAGGAAATCAATGGTATGGTACTATTACGTGGTTATATATATGTACGCGCGACGGTTTCTGCGGTTAGGATTCGGACTCCATGTATGGTACTAGTATGTCGGTCTGCTGCTGGGACCAACCACGAGCCGGTCCTCCACATTGTCTTCCCCGTCGACGTCGGCACGTGCAAGCACTGCGGCGGCGAGTACTACGGCACACTGCGCTCACCTGCGGCGGTTGCTCCGAGAGCTACGAGCGGGATGTCGCCGTGCGGAGGCGGCACCGAGGGGAGAGGCAGGCGGCGCGGAGGCTAGCAAAGCTACAAATCGGCGCAACATATTAGGCAACACGCTCTGATTAGACCAATGTAATTATTACCAGCAACATTGTGCTACTAAATAATGTATAGAAAGCCAAAAGGGCTGCCGCCTGGCCCAGCCCTAGCACGGTAGCGGTACGGCACTATTAGGCATAGTAGCTGATCGTGTCGTCTACCGGTACGGCACTATTAGGCACAGTAGCTGATCGTGTCGTGCTGTGCCGACACACCGTGTTCGTTTTCTGACCCAGGCACGGTCCTACGGCCCCAAAACCGTGCCGTGCCAGTCCGATGCCCCGCCAGGCCCGTCGCACTTAGTGCTGGCCTAGGCACTAAAGGCATCAACCACTCAATCAACATAGTACAAGTTCAAAATTTTGAATTATTCCATAAAATTCACATATTCAAAAAGTTCTCAACAAATCACATCACATCCAAAACTTATCAAATACTTAAACAATTTCAACAGATCACATCACATATTAACTTTAACATAACTTTCATAGATCACATCACAGACATACAAGAACATAGACCACATAGACAATTTTTTTAAGTTTGAGCTGGTGCAATGGCTACCTCATTAAAAACTATTTGGGTAAAACTCATATCTCGTGAGAAGCCCTAGATAGAAAAAAAGAGTACAGCCCAGCTCAATCAATTCAAATAGCTCATTATTATTACAATACAATTCCATCATAGATTACACATTTGAATCATGATCAAGATACAACTTTTCAAAACTAGCTTCAAGTTCCTTGTCCTCCACCATATGTTGTAGTATTGCTGCTCCAACCTCCCAATCCTTGATGCAGGAGAGCATCTCCACCATCTCAGGGCTCAGCCGACGCCGCCACTCCTCGATGATCCTGCCAGTTGTACTAAAAGCAGATTCGGAAGATATGGTAGAAACAGGCACAGTTAAAACATCTTTAGTTAAAATTGAAAGAACTGGATATGTAAATTTGTGCTCATGCCACCAGTTCAAGATGTTGAAGCTATTATCATGATGGTTGATAGTGTCACTGTCCAAGTAGGAAGAGAGTTCAGAACAACCAATACCAGCTGTTCCAATGCTTGCTGCATGCAATAAGGTATTAGCAGAAGTTCTTCTAGACAGAGTAGGAGTGGAGGTGCAGAAAGAACTCAAAGAAGTACCAGGAACAGGACCAAATCCAAAGTCAGGTGTATCATCACCAGCACCATCAGAAAAAATGTCATCCCAAGCACTTTTTTCTTACCAGAACTAGAGAACTGTGAAGGCCTTTACAACTTAACTGCACCAAACTTGTCATCATACCTCTTAAAGATGGTAGAAAGTTGAGCTCTTACCTCAGTGAAGTAAGCTAAATAATCAGTACCAGTGAGATTAGATAACAACCTAAGCACATTGCTAAAACATTTCAACTTAGCTCTAGGATCCAAGATAAATGCAATAGAATAAAACAATGGAATGCCCCTCTAGTACTTAAGATAGTAGTCTTTCATAGGCACAACCACATGTCTAAGCAATCTATCATTTTCATAAATCTTTAGGTGCTTACATATCAAAATAAGATGATGCAACATTAGTAGAGATGTAGGATAATAGACACCAGATAGTGCAACAGTTGAATCATAAAACAGTTCAAGAAATGATAAAACTTTCTCTACAATATACCAATGATCTTCTGTCAAAAGTAAAGGTTCATCTTCACCCCTAGGATAGTGAGTCTCAATGAACACACCAAAAGTGTGCTTATAAGGGACTAGATGCTTAAGCATGAGGTATGTAGAGTTCCACCTCACATCCATGTCCAATCCAAACTTTCTTGGCCTCATATTAACAGCAATGCAATACCTCTTAAATGTAGCAATGCGCTGATTAGAAGAGTTTAAGAAAGAAATTGCAGTTCTAAATGTTTCAAGATATTTCTTAATCTCAGACAAGACAGACTTTACAATTAGGTTAATAATGTGATAAGCACAATGCTGATGCAAGAACAGATCACTAACATAAATAGACAGTGCAGGTGTAAGTTTATCAATGGCATTAGTATTAGTAGATACATTGTCTAAATTAACAGAGATCACCTTTACACATAAACCATACTCCTCAAGCACAGAAGTCACACGATCAGCAATGTTCTGACCAGAGTGAGATTCATCAATGAGCCTCATACCAATGATCATCTTCTCTAATTGCCAATCAAAACTAACATAATGAGCAACCACACTAAGGTAGTCTTCCTTATTATTACCAGACCAAATATCAGATGTAATAGCAACAGAAGAAACACTAAAGCTTAAAGACTCTATAAGCTTACCACGACAATCATTAAAGTATTTTACAAAATCTCTAGTGGTGGTTTGCCTCAAGACAGAAGCAAACCTAGGATTATATGCAACCTTAATGTACTCCTCAAATGCATCAGATTCACCAAAACAGAGAGGAAGATCTAGTCTAGCAATCAAACGACAAAGCTGTGTACATGCAACAGCAGGATTGTACTCCTAGTGACGAACATTAACATCTGAATCGAACTTAAGCAAAGACTTAAAAGCCTGTTGATGTCGCCTAGAGGGGGGTAAATAGGCGTTCCTGAAAAATTCTCCAAATGCAGCGGTAAAATACTGGTAGGAACCTCCGACCAAAATGGTAGGAGGCTCTGACCGGCTCTCTCGGGCTGGCCGAGAGGGCTGGTCAGAGGTTCCGGCCAAGAACGCCGGAGGTTCCGACCCTAATGTTCTGACTCTACCAAGATACTTTAATAACCGATAGATTGACAGAGATCAAGTGTAGGCAAAGAATAGGGTAGGAGATAAATGCAGCCAAGTGTAGAGACAAATTAATGCAATAACGAGCAAGCACAATTGAGACAAAGATTTTTCCCGAAGTTCGTATCACAAAGATCCTATGTCTCCGTTGAGGAGCTCTAAAGAGCCGGGTTTTGATTGACCCCTTGCCTCACCAAGCGACCACGAAGATCAACTTGGTATCTACTAAAATTTACCTCTTTTCCTTGCGGAGGCGAGATTAACATTTACAAACTTTCCCGGGACAATCCACAACTCGAGAAAGCTCGCGGGAGACGCCTAACCGTCTAGGAGGTTTCCCTCCAAGAGAAATAAACTCCAAGCAGCCAATCCGCGTCCTCCTCAAGTATACAAGATCCTCCTAGCCTTCTTTCAACAACACTTACTCAATTTTCCATTAGATCCTCATAAGAATCACAAAGGATGCACTAGAACTAGTTGGGAGAGCTTAAAGAATCTTAAGAGAGGCTGGAAGTCTGTGGAAATGAAGTGGAATAGCCAACCAACGGCTAGAAACTAAGTTTGGCCTTTATAGGTATTAGCATACGTCACTTAGCCGTTACTCACAGATTTTGACCAGGAGGTTCCGACCCCAGGGGTAGGAACCTCCGGCCAACACTTAGTCTCTGGCCGAGAGATCTGGTCGAAGCCTCCGACCCCAGAGGTAGGAAACTCCGGCCAACACTTAGTCTCTGGCCGAGAGAGCTGATCGGAGCCTCTGACCCCATGGGTAGGAACCTCCGACCCTGACACTGAAACTAGCCAATCCCAAGTGTATGTGTTGTGCCAAAATAATGGACTCTTAGCTATTTGGATCTGAAGCACTTGAGTGGTCTTGGAACACTGCTTGCAACCCCTCTTGATAGTACAGTTTTTCCTCGACTCAAAAGAAAATTCAAAAGAATTTAAAATAAACTCCGAGTCGCTTCGCTGTTTTGCGTCATGTCTTTGTGGGGGTCTCCATGCACCACACCAAGCAATCTGGGACTAATTCTCTGTACAATTCTCGATAAACTCATTAATCCCTTAATCGCTTTGTCATTAATCCACCAAAACCCACTTAGGAGTTAGATGCACTTTCAAGACTGAGACACGCGAGACTTTTTCTTTCTCGCTTGGTATTTATCAACATGCCACAAGAGATGGCCAGTGCCACCAGAGGATAAGGCAGAGTACTGATTGCCACAATGAATGCACTTGGCACCAACCCTTACTTTCTTACCATTGATTACCTTGAAGATCTTCTCGAAATCATTCCAGGCTTCAGAGGTGGATGGACGGGTCCTCTTGTTGCCCCCTGTGCTCATGGTCTCTGGATCGGCTGCCGCCGCAGCAGTTGCAGCACCAGCCCCATCATCGCCAACAAGGTCAATGGGATCAGCTGCGCTGCGGCCGAACAGCTCATCCCGTCCATCGCCGTGGTCACTCTCATCATCTCTAGTCTGGCCCATCATCCGAAGATCATCGTTGATGGAGTGCCCCTGGTATTCGTCGTCGCCGTCCTGCTCGAGCCCGTCCATCGTAGAACCGGAGCACTAGAGGGGTCCTCTGGTTCTCAACGGCTGCGCGAGGTGGACGAACAACGGCTCCAGCCCGGCCCTCTGGTTCCTCAACGGCTGCGCGAACAAGAAGAAGAAAGAGAGGAAGTCAGGAAGAGCAAGAACTCATGAACAGAAGAACACATGAACAGATCTAGGGTTAGGGTTTGGGGTCTGAGCACTTACCTGCAAAACCGGAGGACCAGAAGCGCCGGCGAGGCCGACGAGTCACGGATCTAGGAGACGACGAGATGGAGACTAGGGATTAGGGACGGATTCGAGGATCCGTTCACCAGAGATTAGGAGAGGAAGTAGAGAGGGAGGAGACGAGAGGCGCTCTGTCGGAGTGTGCCGTGCCGGCCGACAGCGGCGCAGAGGCGGAGAACCGCCGACGGAGATGGAGAAGACGGGAGGAGCTCTGGATCTAGAGCGACGCGTGGCGAAGCGAGCAAGGAGAGGCGAGAGGGAGAGGCGGGAGGAGCTCTAGCGGAGTGTGCCGTGCCAGCCTACGACGGCGCTGAGGTGGAGAGCCGCCGCTGGCGAGGGAGAAGACGGGAGGGCTCTAGATCTAGAACGGTGAGCAGCGGAGCGAGCGAGGAGAGGCGGCTAGCGAAAGGGAGCGAGGAGAGGCGACGCTAGGGTTTGGGAGGGTCGGGAGCGGAGAGCCGGTAGCGCCAGCTTATATAGTCCCGTCCCTCCTCGGCCTCCAACGGCTAGCAGGCCAGGGCTGTTGGCAGGCCGGCCAACGGCTACCTTGGTAGGCTAGGCTGGAGAGCCGGGCCACCATCGTGTCGGCCCAAAAATCGGGCCGTGCCCGGGCCGGATTGGTGGCCCAAGCACTGCCCGATGGATAGGGCCGAGCCGGCATGGGCACTATTCATATCGGGCCGTGCCGTGTTTGGGCCGGACTTTTTCAGGCCGTGCCTCGGGCCGTCCAATGGGCCTGGCCCATCTGGCCAACTATAAAATAATGAAATTTTTACTGTTACTAATTTAATTTTTTTTTAATTTACAAAACTAATTTTCGATTTGGGTCATTTGCAGATCTACCCTCTTGCCGCCGTGGGCCACGGCGGTATTTAAAAACTGCCGTGGCCCAGGGCGGCGAATGGCATCCCCGTAAGGCGCGGCTAACGGCGCCGGCCGCCGTTAGCCTGGGGAGGCCACGTGGATTCGCCACCGTCCCCCACGGCGGTTTTTAGCATAGTGAACGGACGGTCCGCACAAGGATCGGACCGTCCGAATCCAGGGGGCCGCCTGCAAATTTTTTTTTCTTTTTTTTGATATTTTTTTCTCAACAAGCAACACGAGAATAGCAAAATCTCGTGAAGGTACAACTCAAACCGATGTAAGATGTGGCCTGTAGAAAATTGTGAGTGTGCTTTAAAAACCGTGCTGAAATTTTGGACCTCAAAAACTCAATCTTCCCGGCCGAATTTCGCAAAATTTTTTTAGACAAACCCGACAAAGTCGGGGGAAAGCGGATGTAAAATTTTCTGTAGATGTCCGTAGAGTACTTATTTGCCCGATTCCGAGACCGTATGCGAAAGTTATGACTGTTTTAAGGTAGGTAGCGCGCGTTACAATAATTTGCCGTGGATTCGGACCGTCCAATCGCTGTGCGGACGGTCCTATGCATTCGCCGCCCCCAGGGCGGCGAATCCACGTGGCCTCCCCGGGCTAACGGCGGCCGTCGCCATTAGCCGCGCCTGACGGGGATGCCATTCGCCACCCTGGGCCACGGCGGTTTTTAAATACCGTCGTGGCCCACGGCGGCAAGAAGATAGATCTGCAAATGATCCAAATCAAAAATTAGTTTTGTAAATTAAAAAAAAAATAAATTAGTAACAGTAAAAATTCGACAATCCCGTCCGGAACACTTACATGTGGGACCCACATTACTCCGATATTGCACCCACACAGCACACTGGGGCCCATGTGCCAGCGAAAGAACAAACGGCCAGTGGGCCCCAGAAAAACATGCGACGCCACGTTGCCACGCACCCAGAAACTCCTATCCGGAACCTGATTCCAGCGAAACCCCAATCCCACCACCACCACCATGGCCGACGACGAGCCCGCCGCCGCCGCCTCCCACTCCTCCTCCCCAGGCGACGAGGACGACGAGGGCACCGACAGCGACGAGTCCAACCACGACCACGCCGCTGCTTCCCAGGATCCACCGCCCCTCATCCCCGACGCCTCGGCCCCGCCTCACCCTCCCGTGTCTTCCGCTCCAGAGCCCACCGGCACAATTCCGCAGCCTCCGCCGGCCCCGGGGGCGGGTACGGAGGACTCGAGGCGGCTGTTCCAGCGGCTCTGGACGGACGAGGAGGAGCTGCTCATCCTGCGCGGGTTCCTCGCCTTCACGACGCGGAGGGGTACCACGTTCGCGTCGCACCAGTACGACACGGTCCCCTTCTACGAGGAGATCCGGCGGCGGCTCTCCTTCGAGTTCACCAAGAACCAGCTCATCGAGAAGCTCCGCCGCCTCAAGAAGAAGTACCGCGTCTGCGCCACCCGCATGGCCGCCCAGGGCGGGGCCTTCTCCTTCAAGAGCGCGCACGAGGGCGCCATCTACGACCTCGCGCGCCACATCTGGCCGCCCGCCCTCAAGCGGGACGGCGCCGGCGGAGGTGACGCCTCGGACGAGGACGACATCAACCCCGCCGCCGCAGCTGCCACCGCGGCGGCCGCTGCCACGACGACGCGCGGTGCGATGGAGGATGGTTTTGGCGGAAGCGCGCCTGCGCCCGGGTCCACGCCCACGGCGAGGGGCAGGGGAGGGCGGCGCGTCCGGCGGAGAACGGCGCAAGAGCAGGAGGCCCCGGCATTGCCTTTCACGCCTGCGCCGAATTTAACCGATGGAGCTCATTTAACCGATGGAGCTCATCAGGAGCAGGTTGCTGCTGCTATGGAGAACTCAATTCCGCAGATTGCACAGCTGCCGCCGGTGTTGGAACCTGTGCCATCGCCAGTGACTGCCAGTGGTGCCAGTGAGGAGGCTGTCCGGAGCATTCTGTCACCGCTATTGAAGGAGTTGATCAGCTCAGTCGCTGTGGGTGGGCAGGCTGGTCCAGGAATGGGCTTAAACATGGGATTTGGGGGTGCTGGATGCGCTGATACTGCTGGCCTTAGTTTCAGCATTGCTGGTGTGAACCCAGGGGTGCCCAGTGTTGATAAGTGGAGGCAGCAGCAGATACTCGAGCTGGAGGTTTATCTGAAGAGGATTGAGCTTGTGCGCGAGCAAGTCACTGCCGCACTAGAAGAGCTTAGGTCATCAGAAGGTTGATTAGTTCTCTCGTTCCATAGTATTGTCTATACTTCTCTCATTAGGAGAGTACTTTTAACTTCCTCTGTTGTAGAGTGTGGCATTAGTTGATGCATGTTTTATAAAATTCTGATTGTATACTTGGATCTGGCTTAGCTGCCGGTAGTTAAGGTTAGAGGTGGGAACTTCGATGTGTAGATGAAATGAGGGTCAAGGCTGGTCAATACTTGTAGCTACTTTATTCTGTGTCGTGATTGATCTTATAATTTGATAAAATGCAATGGAGAATTCCGAGACAGGAATTTTACGATCCAAATTTTTTTTTAGCTTGATCAATGTAGGTTGCTGACTGTGCATATGTTGGTGTATTGTCAGTGTTGACAGAAGAAATTGGAAATTGAATAAAATATACAGCAACTATTAAATCCACAACCTTTGCTTTATTGTTTTTTAAATTCATCGATATAGTTTGCTTCTGTGGATGCCTGGGATGATATATCATTCACACAGAAGTCTTGTGCTATCTGGAGCACAATAATGCTTTCAACCTCTGTTAAGGCTGATTGTTGATACTTGCAATTTTTCCCCCCTTTTTTGAACAAAGGTTCTTGGTGCCTGTCATCTTTGGCAGCTTCTGCCATCAAGTTTCACTATCTTATATTGAGCACTTGGTGAAGTTTGCTAAACCTTTTGTGAACATTCAATATTTCAATGTGGCAGATAGTCTGCCTGTTCCATTGGGTCGCATTGTGCAAGCCAGTGTTTTCTTGCAGAATAACCGTGTAATTTGCAGCAATCTCTTTGCTTGATATTCTTTGCACTACTATCATTGAAGAATCAAATATGAAGCAACCATGGAGAATCCATTTTGTTCAGAGATAAGGAAGAACAAACTAACCAAATGTAACATATGCATTAAAAAAAAGGCAGATACCAAATCTGTGAAGCAAGAACTGAAAAGTACATGCTGAAACCCATATACAGTGACATGACTTTCTGTTATATAACCAACCATTCTCCTTCAGATTTTGTTTGCAGGTCCTGGCTACTGGATGACGCATTCTCCCCCAGGATATCTCTCCTCGTAGTAGCAGCCATACCCTGGTGGTGGCGGCGGCGGCCACATGCCGCTGGGAGGGAAGGAGCAGGGGCTGCTGTGGGGGAAGCTGCATGGCGGGCAGGGGGTAGGGCAAGAGGAGCAGGAGCATGGCTTGATGTTGCACTTCTCGCAGACCTCCTTCCAAGCCTTCTCCAGTTTCTCCTTGGCCTCCTTGCAGGGCTCCTTCACCTCCTTGGGCTTGTCGTCCTCCACCATGACGATGCATGCGGCGAAGCACTTCTTCCTCAGCTTGCGCACAATGCACACCGGGTCGACGGTCCCGACCACCGTCAGTGTGCACTTCTCCGCGTCAATGTCCATGGACTTGATCCCTGAAGAAGGTGGTGACAGCATGTTAGGCCCATAGAAAGGCAATTTGCTCTGCAACCTCATGCAGACGACAGGTTGGCTGTGTATGAACAGCCTTCTTCAGCTCAAATTCTGAACAGATTAAGGTATGGATAAAGTGCTAATATTTAGTGACAGATTAGGATTTTCAATTATTATCATTATTTTTTTTCATGATTTGCTTGTGCATGTAGGCCATAGCATTGCTGGAGAGACAGGAGGAAATACCTTGGAGCGTGGCAACAGTCGCCAAAATCTCACTCTTGCATGCTTCGCCAATGAGGTCAGCTTTGATCACAGTTTTCTGCAAGAAACTAAAAACGATCAAATCACTTGGGACAAATGCTTCATGGAACTAAAAACGATCAATAAGGTCAGCTAAATGGCTGCACAAAGATTCATTCATGCTGCTGCACAAAGATTCATTCATGCAAACAATCATCTTTGTTTCAAACAAGAATGAGCAACTAGAAGCTAACATGGTCACCACTAACCTTCGACATTGTGGCCAACTCAATCAATCACTGATTTCCTATGCCTGTGTGGAGAACAGGAGGCTGTTGGAATGGAAGGGTTTGAAGTTTGCAGAGCCTGTCTAATCTCAAGGTGTTTATATAAGACGAGCTCAGTGTTGAAGTCAGATCAGCAACTGCCATGGCGCCATTGGCTGGGACTAAGTCATGGGGAACATTTCCGCGTTTGTGTCCCACAGGTGTGTATACTAATCAAGTGTGTGTGTAAACTAATCAGGTAGTTACTGGTCACGGAATTGTGCTATGGAAACTGCAAACAGGAGGTTGCAAACTTGCAGTTGTTAGTTGCAGTGCCTAGTCAATTTATTCAGTTGATTAACTATCTGAGATGGCAATGATTAGTAAAGAGGGATTGGGCAGTTTTTGTGCTGGTGAACATGTTAGGACGATGAGGTGATGAACAACTATATCATAGCACCCAGTTGTTAGACTGGTCAGTCTACGTTTTGTTCGATTTGTTTTTCTTCTGAAGAAGTTTCAAAGAATCAGTGATTTCTCGAGATTTCATATCACCTTCGTGTTTCGGTAGTAGCTCACAACACTAACGTCACATTGTCCTCTTTGTTTTGTTTGATTTATCCAGGTTCCGCATAAACTACATTTACTTAAGAAGATGACAGGTCGTCAGAGTTCACCGGCTTTGCCTAACTTTTCTTTTCCTTTTTCCCCAAAAAACCAAGGATTCAGTTTTGACAGATAAAAGAGGACACACTAAAGTAGACCATGAAAAGGCCGATACCTGTCCATATGCTTTGCGCGTGTCACAATTCGTTACCACTGTGACTTCTCGTTTGCTCGTATTTCTAAAATATGGAGCCTCTTTTCCGGTTTGACAGATATTTTTTTTATTTCTTATAACTAGTGTTATAATCTCTTATATTGTTTAATATAATCTTCTCTTGTTTTCGAAAAAAAAATAGACCACGGAGATTTTGAAGCCTGGACGAAACCAACTGGCGTACAACTGACCCCTGTATCGTCCGACACCAACAGCTGGTGTGCTTGCTCTAGTTGCCATGTGCCGGCGAGCCCGTACGTGCGGCTGCCTACGGTCACCGGGCACTGGCTACTACACTAGAGTACTGTGCACACTAGGAAGCCAAATGGTGACCGAGCCCAATCTCAAAAGTCAAAGCCAAAAACAGCAACCTGTGAAAAACTTCCGATCTTGCACATGTGCTAAGGTTTAGTTCGAGAGTGAGGAAACGTAAAGCGAGATGAGTTATTAGCGGATAATTAATTGAGTATTAGCTATTACAGATTTGAAAAATAGATTTATATAATTTTTTTAAGTAACTTCTATATATATATTTAAAAAAAATACTGTTTAGCAATTCGGAAAACGAGAAAAATTTTCACCGCAACCAGCAAATTCAAACGGACCTAAGTAGTACATGTATGCAATCCAAGGGTTGGACAAAGACATAAACGAATCACAAAAATACATATTAAAATCCAAGTACTGAAATTAAATTATAATAGGGAATTAAGTAGGCATGAACCGCCGAGATGATCAGATCATGGATCCATCCATTCCTAGTTACCGAGTAGCAGGATCAACTAACTTTGAAGTCACGTGACTTTGTCACTAACATATAGATCTAATAAACTCTTGGATCAAAATATCAGTGATAAAGTTACGCTGACTTTTTCTTGAGCTCGTGCACGATCTTCACCGGGTCGATGGAGCCGAGCACCGTCAGCGTGCAGTTCTCTTCGTCGATGTCCATCGACTTGATCCCTGCGTGTATGCACGGTAGACGGTGACATGCCAGGTGACTGCTAAGTGGGCCCCCCCTCTATGCAAAATCGTCATTTCCTTCGTTCACTGGATCAACCTCGATCTTACCTTGTAGCTCGGAGACAGCAGACAAGATTTTGGCCTTGCAACTGTTGCCAGTGAGATCAGCTCTGATCACCGTTTTCTGCAGATGTCAAAGTAACAAGACACAGTTAAGCATGAATGGTCAGAGAAATGAATGGTGCATTAGCTAGCATAATCTATCTACAGCTTACTATCACACTAATTAATTTTCTCTGGCAAAATTGATGCAGAGAGGAAGACCAAACCTTACATTGTCATTCTGAGCTATGTCACCATTGAGGTTTGAGATCGACAGGTGGACAGAAATTTTGTGTAGCTAACTGGAAAAAGGGGTGTGTTGTTCTTGTCACTAGCTGCTGGAATTTATAGATGATTTCCATAGAGCTCCAGTAGAATATACTATAATATACTAGTGGATTGTATTAGTGATTCAACGGTTTAGATTCGTTCTATTCTAATAAAACTTACACTTGTAATATACGCAGTATACATCACTAGTATAACTACTATAAGGATATTATGAAAAAATAAAAAAGTAATATATGCAATTTGTTAGTTATTTTTGGTTGATTATTATATATTTTTATCATCCGATCGCATGGAGATTTGTTCTAGAGGAGATGGCGTCGCGTCCGATCGAACTGATTGGAATAAAAATATTTTTTCTGGACTAAAATACCCTCAGTAACAATATAGTTAATTTTTATAATTAACACGTCATTTACTAATAATCTCATTCAAATAAATGGTTAGATTTCACTCGTGCTACCTCATCTCTATCGCTAGTATATTATACTATAACTCTGAATACTATTTTATACAATGGCGACCCAACAACTCAATTGGCAACAATGTATAGTGCGCTACGACTTGCCCCTTCCAAGCAGTATGCCACTAGTTTGTGATTGGTCACTCTATTCTGCAAATGTCCATGTTTTATTCTGAAAATATTGCAAGTAGTCTTGTTAAATTTGCTAATTATAGGAGGAAATATGGCAAGGTGGTGCAAGACTTCAAGCATGACTCTGAATAGTTAGCTAGCTAAGTATAGACTATTAGACTTTGTTTATAGTCAGACTATTAGACTGTGATGAACTGGATCAGTTGACAAAGGAAAAGTCAGCAACAACAAGAGCTGAAATTTCTATTCAGGGCCAATAATTGATGAGATGTTTGAGGTGCAGAGACCTCGATCCGGACACGTCAATGGCCACAGAGTGACCAGGCTACCATGTATACTAAGAGGCGAGCGTCAGTTTAAAGACGACATGTTATATTTTGGTGTCTATGAATTTATAGCTCTACGTCGTTTTAACGGTTTGTTTCTAAAATAAATTTTACTGAGTATTTATTTATAAAATAAGTTTTATAAAAAAAAAGCCAAGATAGAAGAATTACAGTACTAGATGGTTCGAGATCACATGCGAGCCTTGAAAAAAATACATTTGAATTCGTCAGTTTCCCTGACGTAAAAATCGTCCGGAAGCTGTTTTTTCTTTCCGACGTAAGAATGGTCAGAAGCTGTGATGCATGCCTTCATTTCTTCATTAGAAAAACCTCACCAATTAAAAATTAACCAACTCTTGCTGCTTGCCAACGGTTCCATGCCTACGTGTGATCAACAAGTTGGGAGGTAGTAGCTTAATTATTAGTCAGGTACATTAATTTGGTACTTGTTGTACCTGTCAGCACAAACCCTTATTATTTCATTAGAGAAATGCAAATGTATACCGGAGTACATGAAAGAATATACGTAGGCCTTTTAAAGAAAGAGAATATACTTAGGCACTTACCCTCCATGCTAGTTGAGCTGGTTACTGGTTAAAAAAATGAAAACCAGCTATACTCAGTCCAATCTTAGTAAGCAAGTTGATTATTGATGTTCTTTTTTTTAAAAAAAAACAAAGACAAGCTATCTTCAGTCCAATCTTAGAAAGCAAGTTAATTATTGATATGCTGGCTGCTGATTAAAACCCGCCTTATGGAATTTCTTCTGGCAAGCTATGTCCAGAGGTTGCACTTCTCATTAATTTGGACCGGTTTCGGAGAAAAACAAGAAATATGTGGGATCTTTAATTTTTGCATGTAGATTTTCTAATCTACTTAATTAAGTGCTTAGCCTTAACATGATCACCATAATGTGGAATTTTAGAGTAAACTGATCAGTATGTTAAGAAACCGGCAATGCGATCCTTGTAGTCTTCTCTGTGAAGTCCAGAGTGGATGTAGAGAATGAAGCCCCTCGAACCGCTTCGGCGATCGTCGCCGTAGATGAAGTAGTCGTAGCAGTGATGCGGATGTTATAGGCGGGGTCATCATCTTGACCCCGAAGGGATTGCCGGCGATCAACTCCAAGGTGGTGGCAGCCCTCCAGTCACCATCTACACTGCCTGGGACAGCCACACGTTCTCCCTCCAGCGTCTAAGTGATCGGGGTTAGAGTTTTAGGGTTTCAGGGAGAAGATGATCATGAGAAAGACGTCCCTCCTCATGGCCGGTCTCCCATATTAATATGGCATTGAGGGAGATCAAGGGCAATCCAAAATTGAATAATTTGACGTGACCGATCAATGCGCATAATTAGCGATTGTGGAAATCAATGCAATTCGATTGCGTTGATTGCGCAAGCAACGGGTGGGAATGCTGTGCCCGATTGCTTTCCGGTTTTCATGCCGAGAGATAATTTTCCAACACTTAGGACTTTTAAAGGAAGAGAATATACTTAGGCACTTACCCTCCATGCTAGCTGAGCTGGTTACTGGTTTTAAAAAAATGAAAACCAGCTATACTCAGTTCAATCTTAGTAAGCAAGTTGATTATTGATGTTCTTTAAAAAAACAAAGACAAGCTTACTTCAGTCCAATCTTAGGAAGCAAGTTAATTATTGATGTGCTAGCTGCTGATCAAAACCCGCCTTATGGAATTTCTTCTGGCAAGCTATGTCCAGATGTTGCATTTCTCATTAATTTGGACTGGTTTCGGAGAAAAACAAGAAATGTGTGGGATCTTTAATTTTTGCATTATCTTTTTTGCATAAGAAGCTATGGGCAGATTCTTGGTCCAATTATATAAAACTCATCAAATATGACGGACTGAATCTGTGATGAAGCGATGATGTTCGATGCAAACAACCGATCAAATCATTGCAACCCAAGTACGTATACATTGGCTGGCTCCTGATCCATATAAACAGTCGTTGTCGTATTCTAGGGCCATCACAGTTGCATTGAGAAAACAAACATCAATCAAAGAGTTGGTTAAGAAAGTATTTTTCTTTGAAGTAGGTAGGATGCTGTCTTGATATTCAATCTAGTCTAGATAGCTTGCTTTTCCCCCCATAAAACTCCTATGACAGTGCTACCTCCGGTCAACAGAAAAATGACGTTATACATCCGTGCAGACAACACAAAATAACTTAAACTATACTTATTGGTAAACTATACTTATTGGTTAAGATATTAGGTTTTTGACATATGAAAATTATATAGCTAGGTTTGTCGCAGCAAACACATTTTCACAATATCAAACTTGCATTAACTTTTTCGTATTTACATATATAAAAGAAGTAGTCAAAGTTATATGTTGTTCAAAAAAAAAAATCCAAAACAACGTGATAACTTCCGCCTCTCTACTTTTCTTCATCTACACCGATGCCCAGTTCTTCCACCCAAATGGATGAATGGGTGATAGATTATCTAATTTTTTAATAATATTTAAGGGTACAAATAAATTAATTGAGTTTAAAAGTTATTTAAAAAGTGTTCTAAGAAACTTATATGTATTTTTTTCAAAAAAATTATACCGGTTAAGAGCTTAGAAAACATGCCATCAATAATCTTCATCCATTCGTTATATATAGCATAAGTGCTTTTTTAACGTATACAGTACTAATCATCCTACTAGAATCCCTTGGAAAGAAACATAGTTCTTTTGCTTGTGTGAGATCAAGAAAGCCCTGCTGTACCATGTAAATTTTTAGATGATTAAAGTGATAACTTCCGCCTCTCTAGTCTGTACTATACTCCATCAATTATAGATATGCACACAAACGCATGTGTGACGCAAATGATAGGCTTCGAGTGAACTTCAGTTAGCTCGTGCATGTCTTGTCTTGCTAACTAAAATATTTCAACCAGAAAATATATGCATGTTCCAGTAGGAGCATACATTAAGCGTAAGCTGGAAAGAGACAAAAAGAAGATTAGTGACTTGTCAGCTAACTGTGTTCATGGAGAGCCACTTCTCTTCCACGTTTCATTTCTTCTCGTTTGTTTTTTGTTCCGTAGTTTTTCAGAGCAGCATTGTTCTATTCCCGAAATTTCATATAATACCTTCCTTATTTTAGTAACAGCACACAACACTGACGTATGTTATTCCTCTTTATTTTGTTCTGTTTGTTAATGTTTAGCATAAATTAACTATACATTTACTTGAAAAGGTGAAAGGTGAGATGTATCACCAACTTTGTAGACATGACCAACTTGCCATACTTCTTTTTTCCTTATAAAACCAAGCATTATTCAGTAATCATCAGGATGCAAGTTAACTGATCATTTTTCATTGTTGAAGTTGGTGAGATTCCCGGGCAACAATCTTTGAAGATTCTAAGGGCCCGTTTGAATTACTTTCTAGGGCTAGGCTAGTGCCTCGTTTTTCGTGAACTCATTTTTAAAACTGATAAACGATATTTTTTTAAAACTTTATATATGAAAGCTTCTTTAAAAAATTAAATAAATCTATTTTTTAATTTTATAATAACTAATACTTAATTAATTATACCCTAATAAGTTGTCTCGTTTTGTGTGCCCCAATAAGCTTAGCTAAACAGCCGATACGACTGGTGCCTAAGACACTGTTCGAAGGTACAGGTTGAAGATAAAAACTCTATCGTTTTTCATGTGTATGCTTTCTGAATCACTAAATATGTGTTTTTTTAAAAAAATTTCTATCTAAAAGTTGCTTTAAAAATCAAATAAATTCATTTTATAAATTTATAATAATTAAAATTTAATTAATCATACGCTAATAACTTATCTCGTTTTACGTGCGCTAAAAATTTCAGCCCAACACGCAGCTCCTAATGCTGCCTAAGTTGTTATACTCATCATTTGCTTATATATGTAATGCATGCATGCAAGATTAATTGCTGTGCTGTAGTGAACTAAACTTTACATAAGCCGTAAGAATGATCAATGACGAGATGTCTGTTGTTAACGGACAAGCTGAGAATTGAAACAGGATTCATGAAACAACGATCGTTGCAGTCAACAATATACCCTAGTCTCATTTGAGTTGATAGTTTGAGGACTGAGTCACACCATCTTCAGTTTTCACTGATGAAAGAGGGCATAGTAGAGTGTACTTTGGATAATGAAAATCAATTTAGCCTATACAATACACCATGAATAATCTTTTATATATATATATATATATATATATATATATATATATATATATATATATATATATATATATATATATATATATATACATACATATATATACATACACACACACACTATCCACCTTGATTTCCGGTTTGTATAAATTGGTAGTACACAAGCTTATGAGGTAGGTGCAAGTTACTACGCAAACTTGTAAAATCCC
This sequence comes from Oryza meyeriana var. granulata, assembly GCA_003991445.1. Lineage (NCBI taxonomy): Eukaryota > Viridiplantae > Streptophyta > Magnoliopsida > Poales > Poaceae > Oryza > Oryza meyeriana. Next base: position 187,103 of record RYFJ01001918.1, read on the forward strand.
TGTTCTATTATATAAACTTGTGTAGTCCGTACAAACCCAGACCAAAACAATACACCGTGGCTAATTTTATGGAGTTAGATGCTGACTAGTATGCTATGCAGGCACATGAGTGACGAGAAGGGACACGTAGGCACATATGTGTTCAGTCAATTGTATAATAATACGTGATAATTGTATAAATAAAAGACGTTGTATAGAAATAGATAAAGAATGGGGGATAGAAATAGACGAAAGACAAAAAAGAAATACATGGAGTTATTTGATATGACATGTAACATACGCTCCTTAGGTGTACGCGTGACATCCTTCTAATAAATAATCAGTGTCCATGTCATCAAGATTTGCTACCATATGCCGTTTTGGACTTAATTCGCATATACGACACAAGTTTGTACCATCAAGGCGGGCGTTTTTTACAAGTTTGTATACTGAATTGCATCCACATCATAAATTTGTGTATCGCCATCGCAATTTACTTTTAGTTTCTTTGGCAAAATTAGTTCAGAGATGAAGACTTGTATATAAATGGGGGAAAACCAACCTTGTAAACGGGGAAAACCAAAGTTAGACATCCTCAGCGTGAGCTTTGCCACCCTTGAGTATTGGTGATCTGAGATATACAGAAATTCTGTGTAGCTAACCGGAGACGTTGTTCTTGTCAGTTGTCCCTAGCTGCTGGAATTTCTGCGGATGCTTTCTGCAGCTCTATTCGAACTAGCTTTTGCGCAAAACGAAAAACATCATTAATATGTGATTAATTAAGTACTAACTATTAAAAACTTGAAAAACAGATCTATTTGATTTTTTTAAGATACTTTCATATAGAATTTTTTTAAAAAAGTATTATTTTATGTTTTGGAAAGCGCGCTAACAGAAACCGAAACAATAAGAAAAGCTATAAGTTTTACCCAACACATCATCTGGCTATCCAAGATGTCAAGTGGCAACAAGATAGTCTCTCTGGTTTTTAATAAGTAATGTTATTAATTTTTGACGTGATGTTTAATCATTCATCTTATTTAAAAAATTAAGTAAGCATGATTTATTTTATTATGACTTAGTTTATTATTAAAGAAACTTTAAGCATAACTCATATTTTTTATATCTGCACCAATTTTTAAATAATATGAATGATAAAATATTACAATAAAAATCAATGGTGTCATTTATTAAAAATCGAAGGTATTACGATGCTCGCCCTTCCCAAGCACACTAGTACTAATTACCTTGTGATTAATTAACTGGTCGGTCCGTTTTGCAAGTAGCCACGCTTTACTATGAAAATATTGCAAATAGTCATGCTAAATTGATGAGTAATTAGCTATATAAGTATGAACTTCGGTTATACTCTCTCCATTTCAGATCATAAGTCGTTTTGACTTTAGTAAAAGTTAAATTCTTTCAAGTTTAATCAAGTTTATAGGAAAAATATAGTAACTTTTTTAATACAAGGCAAATATGCTATAAAAATATATTCAGTTTTGGATTTAATAAAACTAATTTGTTGTTGTAAATGTTGATATATTTTTCTATAAATTTGGTCGAACTTAGAGTAGTTTAACTTTGACCAAAATTAAAACGACTTATAATCTGAAACGGAGGGAGTAGTATCGAGCCTAGCTAAGTAGTTATACATGAGTCCTTAGGCTGGGTTAGAATCTAAGTGAAGAAGAAAAAAAACTCCTCGTTTTCCATAAGCACATTTCCCAAATTGCTAAACATTGTGTTTTTGTAAAAAAAAATTATATAAAAGTTGCTTTAAAAATCATATTAATTATTTTTAAGTTTAAAATAATTAATACTTAATTAATCATACATTAATGGCTCATCTTTTTTGTGTGATCTTCTTCCTTTTTCCTCTTCCTCACCTTCAAACTATACCTTTGTTTTTATATAAGTACTCCATCAGTTACATACTGTAAGTTATTTTAGCTTTTATTTAAGTAAATTTTTTAAACTTTGACTGAGTTTATAAAAAATATAGTACAAATAAATATATTATCAAGATATATTTTACGGTGGATCTAATGAAACTAATTTGATGCTATAGATGTTGATGTATTTTTCTATAAACTTGATCAAAGTTAAAGAAATTTGGTTTAAGTCAAAAGCTAAAACAATTTATAATATAAAACGGAAGGGAGTAGAAAACAATGACACATCTACAGTGTTCTAGATGGATGATTACGCTGTGATTAATTAACTGGTTAGTCCGTTTTGCAAGTAGCCACTGCTTTCAAGTTTGAACAAAACAAGAGGATGCCAACGCACTTGACCTTCAGGACAGCACATGAGCACGTATCTGTGACGCGTTCGTGTTGTTACCAAATACGGAGTACCAAGAGATCGATCATATATGAGTCTCGTAAAATAATTGCATTTGAAATCGTCTGAAGCTGTGATCAAAAAGTTGGGAGGCAGGAGCTTAATTATTCGATGGAACTACATTGGTACTTGTTGACCAAACCCTTAATATTCCACTGGAGAAGTGCAAATGTATACCGGAGTACAAGGAAGAATATACTTGGACACTTGACCCCTTTTTTTAGTTTAAGACCAAAGACTATGCTTTTTTTATGCCAGAGAAAGGAATATGCTAGTTGAGTTGGCATTAAAAAAACCAAGTATCTTTAGTCCATTGTAAGTTAGCTATCAGCTGCTGATTAACCTGCCTTTTGGCATTTCTTCTGGGCTGAGATGGGCTGGGTTATAACCAGAATAAGCCGCATTGGTGTTGCACTTCTCATTCATTTGGGCCGGTCTCGGTGAGAAAAAGAGAGAAATATGAAGATCTTGAATTTCGCATTGAACACTTTTTGCGCATTAAACTATGGTTGATTTTCAGTCCAATTCTGGAACACATCTAGTATGACAGACTGAACCTGTGATGAAATGATCAGAGGCCGATGATGTTCCATTCAAAACAACTGATCAAATCATTGCAACCCAACCAAGTATCCATCGGCTGGCTCATTGTCCTGACCATCAACCATTGCATTGGGGAGACTTGCATCAATCAAAGGTAGGTTAAGAGACGATTTTTCTTTGAAGTAGGTAGGATGTTGTATTGTTATCTTGATGTCCAATCTAGTCTAGTTTGCCTTTCTTCCATAAAGATTGCCATTTCGTTTTCGCGTTAGGTCTGACAGATCTACTTGGTTGATCATATTCACTTCTGTCCCAGAAAATTAATTTACAGTAACTAAGCCATACAAATGAACTACTAAATTTGGTGAAGCTTCTTTCTTTTCTTCATTTGCAGTGTATACCATAAGTGCTGTTTCTAATCAGCCTAATTAAGTTAATCCTACTGCTGCTCCCTTGCAGAGAGAAACAGAGTTCTTTTGCTTGTGTGAGATCAAAGAAGCTTGTGTTATGCAAAGTTTCAGATAAGGAAAGTGATAACTTCAGATGTCTACACCAATTAAGGATTCACGCAACCATACGTGTGTCATGCAAATGGTAGGATTGTAGTGAACTTCAGTGAGCTCGGATAGGCCTTATCTTTCAACAGGAAAACGTATGCATTTTCTAGTAGGAGCATATGCATCAAGCGTCAGGAGGACAGAGACAGAAAGAAGATCAGTGACTTGTGAGCTAACTGTGCTCATGGAGAGCCATTTCTCTCCAACCATTGAGGTGAAGTGGAAACCAGAGGGCGTTGCCTAGCTCTTTCTACAGAACGGGTGCCTGTATTATGAAGAAAACCGGAGCTTTCCACAAAGATTAAAGAGAAAACGCCGGATTCATCACATCACATGTGACTACGGCCATTCAGACAAGGCTTTTCAGTAGTCCTGTTCCCAGCAGCGTAACGGGACATTCTGATCGCGAAGCCTAGCAGAATGTCAGAATGATAATTGTCGTACGTAATTATATATGTTTTGAACTGAACCTCTATATATATATATATATATATATATATATATATATATATATATATATATATATATATATATATATATATATATATATATATATATATATATATATATATATATAAGATGGACTACTATGCTTTATGCCGCACAGCTCTATCCGTGCGGTATACTTCTGTCCGTTAGATGGATTGTTATCTACGGTCGCGGGCGCGGGCGGGCGAGGGGCGCGGACACGGACACCGTAGATAGCAATTCATCCAACAGATAGGAGTATACCGCACGGATAGAGCTATGCAGCATAAAGCATAGTAGCTCACCTATATATATATATATATATATATGTTTTTTCAGATGGTATATATAAACGCCTCTGAAAATTTGGTCGGAGCAATCTCCTTGATTTCCGAGGTACGCCATCTCTGTCTTCTCAAGATTGATTTATCTATATGGATACAAAAGTGAGACGCGACGTCTGAAAATGAAAGAAAAGCGGCACACATAGTGTCGCTATAGCCATATAAAAACGCAGGAATTATATGTACTCATGGTATATAAATTTACATAATAAGTATTTACAACAACTTCTAAAACATTCGCTATGATACAACAACAACCTACTTAGTTGATATAACAACCTACTTAGTTTGTACCAACCACGTACGATCGAAATGGCTTTAAATTTCTGTACGGACAACTCACAGGTTCGGTTCCAATGACATTTGGCAAAATCTATTTATAAACTGTGTATACGTGAGAAATGACAGAGCTGATAGACTTTCTTTATTCGTTTGATCATGCAGTTAATCCCGGTAATCAGGCAATCAATCTACTGCCCAGCGACCAATCACCAACCCTAAATCTACACACTTTGCTTGGCACGAAAGTACTTGCAAAGCACACACACGCACCAGCCAGTCAGCCTGCTTGTCCTTGACCCACACGAACACACACACACCCACTCACCTGATCAATCAATCACTCACTCACTCACCCCGGTAATCAAGTCACCAGCTCAATCTTTTCTTCTCGTCTCACCGCTCCTCTCCCAGCTATAAGTGCCACCGGATTCTTCCTCTCCGCTTGCTCAAACTCATCAAGTGAACAACACACAGCATCAACAGAGGCAGAGGAGCAGATCGAGCACGATGATAGCCGGGTCAGCTTCGTGGTCGTCCTCTGTGCTCCTAGGAGCGGTGGCGGTGGCGGTGGCGCTCGCCCTCGCCGCCGCGCCGTCGTCGCTCGCCGCCGACCCGGACTACCTCCAGGACATCTGCGTCGCCGACCTCAACTCCGGTACGTACGTACGCCTCAGTGCAGCTTCGTCCTCGTTAATCGGCGCTAGCTAGCTGCTTGTCCGAGTTTGCGCGACACTTGCGTCCTGAGCTTACTTTCTCCAACGTCAAATATCCTTGACTAGTGGTTAGTGTCACTGTGCCATTGGAGGAAATTAAAATCTTGGCAAGATATCTGATGTTCATGTTTTTGGCAAATATGATTTGTCCGTGTTTTTGGCAAGATCTTGATTTGGTGTGTGGATCGAAAGATTGCCGGCCGATTGACTGCTGCTTGTGCGTGTGATCCTATCTTCAATTCTCATGTTCTGCTGAACGGGAGCGACCTGGTGAGAGTTCAAAATTTCAGATTAAACTCAGGGTTTAACTCGTTTCAATTTTTTTAAAATGTTTTTTGAAAAATAATAAAAAAGAAGAGTCAGGGGCTTTGATTCGCTAATCGATAGGTAGAATGTCTCTACCAGCGTTGGTTTCGCATTGAGTGCGTACGGATACAGAGTACTAGTACTACGCTTTTGTCATGTCTTGCGTAGGCTTAGTTCACGTTTCGTAGTTATTGCTGAATCCAACGCCAGCTCATTTTCATGGTTGGATATGTGCTTACAAGTGTATTGTTTCATTTCAATTTTAGATTCATTTTCTTCTGAAATTAAAAACACATTATCACCTACGCATTCTTGCCTCTCCTTTAGTCCTTTTAGATTCTGGGAACAATTGGTCAATTGGATACAACTAGATTCATGCCATCTGCTAGTGGAGTATGTACATCCAGAAACTAGTTTAGAGCATATTAGGACAAGCCATCAATCCATCCATAATCTGCCAATTTATTAGCAGCGCATCTGCTAAAGGCGTCACTGCACCCTGCCAACTGAACACGAAACTGTACAAACCATGTGCAGACCAGAACTGCAGATTTCTACCCTCACTGTATTTTTACTCTCACGGAGTCGAGGTCACTCTCCCCAACTAGGCCTGTATTATGCTGTGCGTCTAATCTGAACCGTCCATCCTGTCAATCATACGGCGTGCACACGAAGCAGATGCATGCACACACCTGATCCCATTGTTATTGGGAAACTCTTTTAATTTCTGTCCTATCGTATCTTACATGTCATATAAATAATTAAAAAAAATAAAAAAATTAATAAAATAGATTAATATACAATGTATCACTCTATAAATATACAAGTTCAGTTATAAGTTATAAAAACACAAATATAACTCTGAATATACGTATATTAGTTAAAGTTTAATCTCTTCTTTTGTTACAACAGGTAGAAGTCGAATTTATATTTATATTTTTTGAGTGATATATTACATATTAATTTATCTTGCTAATTTTTCTCATGACTATTAATTGCCATGCAGAAAATGAGGAAACATCCCCTCCGGTGATTATAATCTATTCCCTATGTTATCCACAAGTGGATCCTCTCTAGTTATTGGTCCCACTGCTGTGTAGTAACTGTAGGCAATCCCGTCGATGTTACCCAAGTCCCACTGCTGTGTAGTTCTCTTCAAAAAATGTTGAAGGATGTCACTGAATACTGCTCCCAAATGGTTTTGTCGATAACCAGTGACATCTGAACTAATTTTGCTGAAAATTTGAATTTTAGTTAGAATTTTTTAAGTTTGCCGGTTTACCGAGCGGTTCGTTGACTCACATCAAGTCGATAGAGTTGATGGATAACATCAATAAAATTTTCTCCTTGAAAGTTATTGGAAGCTACCAAAATTTGAGTGTAAATTTTAGTATCTTCTAGTATTGGATTCTCGGTATAATATTTATATTAGAAATGGTGATACCTTCCAGTATCCTATCTTAGTTTCAACCAGTTTTATACTCTTGATAATAGTGTATACTACAAGTGGATCCTTCCCTCTCTCTTCATAATTATGTTATTAAGTTACCAAATTTACTTACATAACATCTTATTTATTGAGAATAAAGATTCCTATCAAACTACCAACGTAAAATAGCTCTTTTTTTTTCAAACCGTGGTGTTAACAGAGGTGAAGGTGAACGGGTTCCCGTGCAAGGCGAACGCGACGGCGGACGACTTCTTCTCCGGCGTCCTCGCGAAGCCCGGCGCCACCAACACCACCACCGGCTCCGTCGTCACCGGCGCCAACGTCGAGAAGGTCCCCGGCCTCAACACCCTCGGCGTCTCCCTCTCCCGCATCGATTACGCGCCCGGTGGGCTCAACCCGCCGCACACCCACCCGCGCGCCACCGAGGTCGTCTTCGTCCTCTACGGCGAGCTCGACGTCGGCTTCATTACCACGGCCAACAAGCTGTTCGCCAAGACCATCGCCCAGGGCGACGTCTTCGCCTTCCCGCGCGGACTCGTGCACTTCCAGAAGAACAACGGCGACAAACCCGCCGCCGTCATCTCCGCCTTCAACAGCCAGCTCCCCGGCACGCAGTCCATCGCCATGACGCTCTTCGGCGCCTCGCCGGAGGTGCCCGACGGCGTGCTCGCCAAGGCCTTCCAGATCGACGACGAGGAGGTGGACAAGATCAAGGCCAAATTTGCCCCCAAGAAGACCTAGACGACCGATAAATGCATGAAGAGAGTAAAGTTTCAAACTTTTATTAATTAAAATTTGACATGATTTGTCTATGATTTGATAACTAAGTACTTATGGATGGTTTATGTCATCTTGGTGACATTTGTGCAAGAGTGACAAGACATGCAAAATGTACTAGAGAAGTTTATTGTAATAAGTTGGAGGGGAGAAGGATTTGTTTGGTCTTCATTAGCTCAATTATTGTCTGCAAGATGAGGAAGATTCTATCTGTAAAGGATCATGTGAAAAATATACCTTTTTTCTCTTTAGTCCAGCTCAGCTTTTTTTGATCATTGCATAGTTGATTAATTTCATGGCTGTCTACTGCTCCTGCAACACTGGAATGTCTGAGGATCACCACATAATCCTTATCTTCTGGAAATGATTGAAGTAAACGTGTCTTCCAGTTACAGTTTGTTTATTACTTGAGGATAACTGAAGTACTCTGAAGAATTCACGTATCTCAGTCCAGTTGCAGGCTTGCAGCATGTCTGAACTTCTAGATTGTTGAACTTGCAACGCCAAAAAGCTGGATGAAGCATGAAGCATGTGAACTTGCAATTGTGAGCAAATGTGTCGTACAATTGCTTACCAAAATAAAAGAGGACCGAAGGTCTCATATGAATTTTAGATATGGCTGATCGATGTCACGGACTGAAACTCTACACGTCTGAAACTGTACAATTCCTAGAACGGCCGCCCGTGATCAGCACAGGTGAAACTCCCTTCCAAGAAACAACCACCTGGCCATGACATCGATCATACTCTACCCACATCATGGTTCACGCGAAGGATTAATCATGTCACATCAGAAAGATTCATCAGCTGATCTACTGATTAATTTCCCCCATATGCTGTCCTGCGTGGGATTATTAGCCAGCTAGTTGCAGAAGCATATGTGACCATGCGTGATGATCCATGACGAGTTGACAACCACCATGATTGATCGAAGAAAACAGTGAGGCCACATGCATGCGGATTGCGCATGATCTCGCCGAGTCAACCGTCGGCCGTCGTTGCGTGCTTATAAGTAGCAATGAGACGTGCTCGTCTTCTGCACAGTCGAAAGCGATTAAGCTTCAGATTTCAGCGAGATGGAGAAGGTGTTCGTCGTCTTGTTCCTGAGCTTGTGGGCTTCTCAGCTCGGCGGCGAGGCGGCTCAGCAGTGGGCGGCGGCCACCGCGACGTTCTACGGCGGCAGCGACGCGTCGGGCACCATGGGTAACTGTCGAACACTGGACACATCACTGTTTGATCCGGCCGACGCAAGCACCGCTTAGTCGGACGTTTGTGCAGGGGGCTCGTGCGGGTACGGCAACATGTACAGCGCCGGGTACGGGACGGCTACGACGGCGCTGAGCACGGCGCTGTACGGCGACGGCGCGTCGTGCGGCGCGTGCTACCTCATCACGTGCGACGCCACGGCAACGAAGTGGTGCAAGAACGGCACGTCGGTGACCGTGACGGCGACCAACTACTGCCCGCCCAACTACAGTGAGTCCAGCGACGACGGCGGGTGGTGCAACCCGCCGCGCCGCCACTTCGACATGTCGCAGCCGGCGTGGGAGACGATCGCCGTGTACCGCGCCGGCATCGTCCCCGTCAAGTACACGCGGACGCCGTGCAAGCGGAGCGGCGGCATCCGGTTCGGCATCAGCGGGCACGACTACTACGAGCTGGTGCTCGTCAGCAACGTCGCCGGCAGCGGCGCCGTGACGGCGGCGTGGGTGAAGGGGTCCGGCACGGACTGGCTGTCGATGAGCCGGAACTGGGGGGAGAACTGGCAGAGCAACGCGTACCTCACCGGAGAGGCACTGTCGTTCAAGGTGCAGGCCGACGGCGGCAGCGTCGTCACGGCGTACAACGTCGCGCCGGCCAACTGGCAGTTCGGGTCCACGTACCAGTCCGACGTCAACTTCAGCTAAGGCCTGTACAGAAATTTCTTCTTGGACTAAATTAGCTTAATTCAAATGCACAAATTTGATATGGCCTAGAAATCCAGCAGATTGGGCTTAGTTCAAAGCCTGTTTCGAGATGTAGGAAGAGTATTTCGTTTGGGCCCCATGGCCCAAGTGAGGTCGCAGCTGTTCGATCTTGATTTGCTCAAAGCGTATCAATCCGTGCTGATTTCTCACCTACTAGCACAAAATCAAGTCCTCTTTGCGACGCAGAAATATTACTGACGTGGATTGCTAATTAGCGCATGTGCGTTCTCAGAACATACTTCTTTTCTTATTTTTAGTAGCACTTTCATATGATATACTTTTAACTCAAAATTATACAAATTTTCAATTCAAATTATATGAAACTTTCACATGTGACCTCAAAACTTTTATCTAAAAACTTTCATTTAAAAACTTCCATATAAAATCTTTCACGTGAAAGTATACGCTGGAAAGTCACGTGCGCTAATTAGCAATCATGATCTATACGTACCAATTTAACTATACTCCAATGTAATTTCTTCCGGTAGAACAACTACATTGGAAAGGAGCTTTTCTATTTTCACATGGATTATGTTATCTATAATGACAAACGCTACTCTGTACTAGACTCGCTAATCGCTTGGATGGAGCAAAAGGTAGACCATATTATATCTGCGGTTTATCATGCCTGTTTAGAATAACTGGAACAGAAATTTTTTTATCTATCTGATTCTGACCTGAAATGTTCATGCTTATGACTTTAGCTTACCTTGATTTAAATTAAGGATGTTTAGCATGTTGCTCCTGTTAACAACCTGTTTCAAAACAAAACATGTTATAATTAGTTAACAACAAAGTGCGCAGAAGAATGTGTGGCACATCAGTAATGCCCTAAGATTAAAAAAAACGATTGTATCTGATCCACCCTAATCACCATGTAACAATGAGATAAACCCAAGAATCGTATCAAGTTCAGAAAAGAAAAGGCCGTCTCACCATCCAATCCGTTCGTCTACCATCCCAACGAAAAGTAGTTCTCAAATATTTTTTTTAGAAAGGTAGTTGTTCTCAAATATTGAAATATCCGATACGATAACGTGCATATGGTGTCGCTTATATATACTGAAATCTTTGCGTAATTGACCTTAAATCTCTCATCCCTGAGCGATTGGCAGTTGCACGGCAGCAAATTAAAAATATCTTAAACCAAGTCATACCCAACGAACGAACTACTACTAGCTTAGGCGCATGGTGTTCTATGTGATGAGGCTGTGCAAGCGGATGTTTTAGATCGTTGTGACCGCCGCCTTAAGGTCCCCGACGCTGTCATACCTGCAACTGCCGCTGCCATCTTCGACGAGTCGGATCACCAACTTGCCTCTTGCGGCTGTCATAGGATTGTAAGAGTAACAACAGCATGGCTAAATAGCTTTTTAAGCTAAAATTTGATAATTTTAATCAAAATCTAGTCTCTAATAAACTGGTCATCTGGCTGACCAAACACTCATGAGCTAGCCAAATCTGACCAGCTATAACCACTGGCCAATGGTGGGCCCACACACTATCCGTTGGCCAATGCTTCCCACACGCTATCCGTTGGCCAACACTGCCCCATACATGATGTGGTAGTCGTCCATGCTCCTATAGGCCCTGCAGCAATGCGCCGTTGGCCGTGACGTCTCCACGCTCGCCTGCACCGTCGCCACCGAGATTCTATCGGCGCCCTCCTCCAACGTATGCAAGCGCCATCTTTGGACAGAGCAACCGCCATGAGAGCAAAAACCACCGCAAGAACAGTAGCAAGAAGAAGGAGAAGCAACCACAAATGTACATGGGAAGAAGAGCTTGGTAGGCGGGTCGAGCTGTAGGAGGCGACGCGTGGGCAGCAACGATTGGATCACCATTGCGCCCCCGTCCCTGCCTCCGCAGGACGACGAGCGAGCCCCATCCCCTCCTCCTCCACCGGTGCTGTCCTTCGCCGTCGGCGTGGACGACCATGTCCCCCACAGCGGCATGCGGCATAGCCCGAAGCTACCAGCCCCCGCCGCTGGCCGTACCGTCGCCCACGCCGCCGGCCGCCCTATCGCCTGCACGCCCCTGTGTTGCCCCTATCGCTGGCCCTACAACTCTAGTAGAGAGAGAGAAAAGAGGGAGAGAAAAAGAGCGAGACATTGACATGTGGGACCTAGACTATACGAAGGGTGGGAGATGAAGAGGATGTTGGAGTGACCGGAATATTTAGAGAAAAATCTTTTTAGATGACTGACCAGATAGATAAATAAATAGTCAGATTTAAAAAAACTGATACTCTAAGAAGAAAAATACTCTACATTGCTGGTGGAAGACACAGGGACCTCGTTGGCAAAAATTACAGGTCTTGGAAATTTTTTTGCAAAAAATACAGAGGGCTGCCAGAGTGGGTTGCGTTGCTCCAAACTGGCGTCCACGTCAGCATCATGTCACTCATTTTGATTGTGCGGCCTATTTTGGTCTTGGTTCGCACGGAATACGTAAGTTGTTATACCGAAACAAATATTTTATAAGTTGTTGTAACTATTTGCATCCAGTTTGAGTGTAATTTAATTATAAAAAAAGGGAATTGGGAACGACAATTACTTCGGGCTTCGCCATCCCAACTAAGCTAGCAGCAGCGCGCTGGGCTGCTGGGCCGGGGGTAGGTGGGCCCCTATGATCTGGGGGCCCAGTGCGGCCGCACTGCTCGGCCCCCTCAGGGCGGCGGCCCTGGCTAGAAGCCTTTCGCCTTTCTTGATTAAGAGCGCGCGCTGTGGCTGCTCAACCAAGAACCAAGAACCAGAGAGTGAAACAGCTCAAGAACCAAGAATCAGAGAGAGAGAATCAAGAAACTCTCCCAGAAACTGCCCAAGAACCACAAAGATCAAGAATCAGAGAGGGATAATCAAGAATTCGCCAAAGAAACCCTCAAATGAATCGAGCAGAGCATACGGGCTCGTCAGAGGCGGCGGAGGCGGCCGGAGTCCAGCGCCATTCCTCCGCATTGGCGACGGAGGTGGGCGGCGTAGCGGCTACGACCTCGCCTTCTACGACGCCGACCGGGGCGACGAGGCGTCCTCCCGCGGGCGTCGCGGCGCCATCGGCAGCGGAGGCGGCCGGCGCCGCGGCTACCGCCTCGCCATCGGCGGGCGATATGGACCGCGCCGCGGCCACGTCTTCGAGTTCAACGGCGATGACGACCGGCGCGGGGGGCATCTTGCAGCGGGAGACTCGCGGTCGGCGGGGGAGGAGCCCGGCGTCCCGGCCACCTCCTCGCCATCGGCCAGGCCAGCAGGGGAGGTGGCCCGCGTCATGGGCAGGAGTTCGGCGTCGGGGCCGACGCCGACCGATACTGCGGCTCCGGTCGCCGTGACTCGGTTCGTGTTTGTGCCCCGACCACTGCGGCTGCGTTCCCCGGAGTACAGGAGCGCCGACTTCGTGCCTGTTCGTGATTTGACGACTCCTGCGCAGGTACCGTATCGTGAGATTGGTGTAGTTTCCTTCTTTCAGAAAGACGGTCAGGATGTATCTTGTTTCTGCATGGAGTCGGTGGATGCAGCATGCGTATGCTACCATGCGGGCATACCTTTCACAAGAGATGTATAAACAAGTGGTTGTACTGATATGCGAAGCAACCAAGTTGCCCTCTTTGCAGGGCTGTTTTCGCGTGAGTCCTAGGATTGTTTAGTTTAGTACAGAATTTCAGGTTACCTGTAAACTTCAAAGCATTCTGTTGGTTTTACAGTTACAGGTTTACCAGTAAACTCCTTTTACAGTGATTACTGATCAAAGTCAATATCTGCCATTTACTTACTGTTTATACAAACTGTGAGCCTGGTACACCAAGGTAATTAGGCATCACAAAATCACTTTAACAACTGGGAACTGGGCATTTTCAACAATTGTTTCGCTATATTTCTGTCAACACATTTCCCGTCCGTTTTCAGTCAATTTTTCGAGACAAATGGATCAGGACAAGATACATCAGGAAGCAGCTAACCATGCTGGTCACTACTAAGTATTGTTACACAATTACACAAAGTACAATAGCAAGCAAAATCATCACTCAAGCTTGCTCCTCAACTGCTCAGGCAGTGAAGCCCCAAACACCTGGGCCAGAGTAATCTTCTGCCTCTTATTCAGCCTGCACAGCTCCTGGCCCCCGCATGACTTGCCAGTCAATAGCTTGCGCCCGTCGTCTACTGCTTTCCTTCTTAAAGAGCACAGCTGTGCGGATGGTTCAGTTGTGATCGCATTATCTGCTTCAGCATCGGCTTCGTCTGCTCCCCAGTCCAACTCATCGTCGGTCATACCTTTTGAAGCCTCGTTTGCTGATTCAGGGGCTTCACCTTTCTCGTCTTTCGCTGGAGTGGTCTCTGTGTGGCTGTCAGTCCCCCACCATTTCATAGTTTCCGAAGACAAGCCAGACGATGGAAACCCGTACTTGAAGTCGTCCATGTAGGTTGGGATGGTTTTGGTTTGGGTACCATGGGCCAAAATTGCTGATCCACTCAATGCATTTTGTTTGCCTGGGGGTGAGACTTGTCCTGCCTTTAAACTGCCCTGTTGAGATTTTGCTACTCCTTGGAAAGCGCCTGGTGATCTATCAACATGTCCAAATTTAAGTGTCAGAACAAATGCGGCAAACTGCTCCTTCAATAGTGACAATAGATCATCATATGGTGCATGCAAGATGCAGAGAAGTGTCAGACACCAAATTAGATTACCATAGTGGTAACAACAGAGAGAATCCATCCAAAGAAACAACACAGAGAATGTTAATAATAACATTCAAGTGTGAAAACATAGAACAATATATAGAAGGCATTGGGTCAGTGAGTCCCACAGAGGGATGATCTAAACCGTTGACATGGTCAGGTTTACCTGGTAACCAACCCAGTCTACTGCCCAAGCGTCCATGACCTCAGACAGCAGATGGTCAATTGAAACCCTGAGCAATGAACCACTACAAAAACACACTGTATGCAAGTATTGCACAAATATTTTCCAATTGACATTCATAAGCACAATTATCCATTTTCAAGTGTTCACAGCTCAAAGCAGCCATAAAAGGAAAATTTTTTAAAAAACTAAGCGTCAAGAGACCAACAACCGAGTTTGAGCAGTTAAATCAGGCAACCCAAAGCCGGTGGCAGTAAAAGTGTACTAGACAGAAGCTACAAGTATAATCAAAATAGTCATGTGCTTTTAGATTTAGAATACAGATAACGATGAGAAGGCAAGCATGAGCATGTCATCAACACTTTGTTTTGCATTACGTGAGTTAATGGTAATATTGTCTACAGTAAAAACTTAGATATAATTCAAGTTATACAGGATCCAGAGCAGAAATCTTAGTAGCAGGTGAAAATAAAATAACTTGGGTCAAATTCTTCTCAAAATTAATAAATAAATTTATGAAAAACAGATTGTCCTGTAAATTAGTTCCATCCCTTATAATGCATGTATTAGTGGCACATACAGGTGCATCACTGTTGTTTACAACATAGTGCATTCACCATAACTTGAATATGTTGGCAGTACAAGCTAGGATCGATCGCAGTAGGAATTACCATAGGACATTGGTGCCATAAAACAGCCAATATTACAACTGGGATGGTGTTGGACTGTAACAGAAGATCCAGATCTACCATAGAAGAGAGTTATCATTCCAGATAGATAAGAGTGCAAGGTAATGCTGTAATTTCAAGTACTACTTTCTTCACATCTAGAAATTGAACTTAATGTCTTGTACAGTGGTACTAGTTAAACGTGATACAACACTGAAATATTCATGTGAGTAGGAAAAGCTTTGAATTATTCCATCAACTACTTCAGTGTACTCTGTTGATTCAATCAAGAAAATAACACCAGCCGGCAGTTCTATGTTCATGGCTAACATTCAGTGAGAGACAAGTGTGTCTAGTTAACATTTGCAGAAGAGAGAAGACATATTTATTATTGCATAGGAAACAGGAATAAAGTATGGGCATCAACACACAATCAAGGCAAAAGCTCTACTCACACTGTTGATAGACCAGATGCACTTAGAGCCTTCTGTTTTGCAATTTTGGAGATCTCAAGAAGTTCCTTGGCTTTCTCTCTTTCAGCATTTTTTGTGTCATCACCGGACTTCCCGGAGACAAGCTGCAAGCACGAAGATTTAAGAAAAAAATATACAAATGATTGGATTGCAAAGAAGAAACTAAGAACAAAGCTAGGGAAATACACCGAACAGCAATATGCGATTGCGGAAGAGAAGACAACATGGGGAAAAAATAGCTTTCAGGCTTTAGGTGTTCTCTGTTTGCATCAAGAATAGGGTAAAAATTATCTTAGATAACAGTTGGAACCAACTCGCTATGGCAATCGAGCAGCCATGGAACAAGCTTTAACCAATTATGCAGTTAGTCAACAGATTTCAGTTATCGAATATTTATGACCGGAAGGAGTATTTCACTTGGGAAAATTAACTATTCGCCACTCAACAGTGGTGGCTTTAAGATTTGCCATTTTACAGATGCCAACTAATTATTTGCCACTAAATAGACGTACACTCTTAATAAAAAGCCATGTTAGCTATTTTCCTTACAATTTCCCGCCTAAACACTAGGTTCATCTATACTCCATTCTGTTTTATTCTTCATCCCACCATGTCCTCAGTCCATTAATCCGTTTCCTCCGCGGCAAGGCTTTCACATCTAGTTCTCGATCAAGGCACGCACCAAGCGCATCTCAGAAGCCACAGGTGACATGATTGACGCTTCTGATGGTGGTCTTTTGTTTCTTAGCGGCAGTCCTACTAGCAGCTGATTGTAGAATAAAATAATTCATCCATGTTAGTAACTAGTCAATACCAAGGATAAAAAGACTTATATTTCTTTGGTGGAGATTATACTTGACGTCTTCGGCCTGTGTCAGCAAAAGCAGTGAATTCATGGATTAATGCGAGCAAAGAGAGGAAACGGAAGGGTGGACAGGATGGCACTCAGAGACTGGTCGCCCAGCGGAGTAAGGGGCCGTGTTGCTGATCTGGTCTGGTCAGAGGCAGCCGGAAGGAAAGGGTAAAAAGGGTAAGAAAGAAGATGTGGGGCCAGCATTTAGGGAAGGATCACAAAGAAAATGGATAAAGTGCCATTTTATTAAGAGTGCATGTCTATTAGTAGAAATAAATTAATTAACACTTCAAGCAGTCAATATCCTACGTAATTCATTCTTCTCCTTGCTTACTTTTGAGGGTAGTCTCGGCTAATTCAGCTATTAATCTAAGCCTTTGACGAGTATGATATGAGTTCCTAAAGTAGTTAACCTTGTAAATCGTTAAAGCCACCGATTAAGTGGTGTTTTATTAAGAGCATATGTTTATTTACTTGGATTGCTTTATTGCTGCAGAATATAATAATAAGCAAAGAGAGCACCAAATTTACATATTAGGATACAGCTACTGCATATTTCTCTCTGCTCAGATATTCCCTAAATTAGAACAACCATACAAGTTCTCATTGGCAAATGTGATTTCACTCTTCCTGCTCACACGGCTGAATTCCTCATCAGTTAGACACTCAACAATAACTCAAAAACACAGCAATCAGCTTCTGATCTGCCGCTTGACAGACTAACATACCTTTCGATACGGCCATCGGACAATACCGTGGCTGCGGCATATCCTCTTCAACACGCTGGTGCAAACACCTGCAAAACCAGCAGGCCCCCAAGTTCGCGCTCAGCTGAAGCATAACTACTCGGCGAGCCAGCTACGGATCCCGCCTGCACCGGAAGAGAAAGGGCAGAGAGCGAGGCGGGATTACCGAGGATTGAGGCCGCCTCGGAGATTGGCAGCGAGAACAACTTCGAGATCTCTTCATAAGACAGCGACACCCTCGTAGGCTTCTGATGCTGCGCCTGCGCCTGCGCCGGCTGCGCCACGGGAGCCGCCGCCGCCGGCGGTGGCTGCTCCTGCTGCAGCTGCTGCACGGCGGGCGGCGGCTGCTCCTGCTGCACGGCGGGCTGGTGCGGCTGGGCGCCGGAAGCCATGGGGAGCCGCGTGTATAATACAGCCCGCCTCGCGGGGGTTTGATTCGGCGCGCGGGAGGTCGAGCGCGCGAACCGAACCGAAGCGAAGCTGACGCGAAGCGGTACGGAGGTGGAGGCGGCGGGGTGGAGTGGAGAGTGGAGAGGCCGTAGCGGTGGCGGCCGGATGGGTGGTGGGACGGATCGGATCGGCGTGTGCCTCGGCTGGGTCGATTTGGGATTTTGGGGGTTTCGCGTTCGGTGCGCGTGTGTGGATGTGGAACTGTGGATTCGGGGGCGGCGGGTGAGGTCACAGCCGGTCAGGTCGCGATGGATTCTGGGGTTCGGACCGACACCGGCAGGTGGGCCCTCTGACCGTGGGGAAATAATCGACAGGATTTTGGGGCCGAATTTTTGAACTGGGCCGTAATTTGTTGGACCCCTTTGTATTGATTGCATAACAAATTGATAAAGTACTTCAAGCATTGAAGGACATAATTCTAGGTTATTCAGGTGCATATGAAAACAATGTGACCAACTTTCAAGGTGTTTAAATCAGGTTTTAGCTTCTATCTTGATTTCCGTTACCGTTAGTACACTTCTCAAAACATAAACGGTGTATTTTTTATAAAAATATCTCTAAAGTTCAAATAAATTATTTTTTAAGTTTATAAAAACTAATACTTAATTAATCACGTGTTAATGATATTTCTCGTTTTACGTACGGCTTATAAACCATATGGATAAGCCAATTCCAACACCCATCGTCACGGCTTCTCAAGCTAGTGGGTCTCCAACCAGCTGCTTGGTCCACATGGACCTACAAATTGCTTGACACGTGGAAAAAATTGCTGCAGTAAGCTACGCTCCCAAGCTTTCTTGAGCACGGTTATTCTTGAGACTTCCAAGCTCATATGGTCAATAAATTAAACTGAGAACATCCGCAATCTTCCGGTGATTGCAATAATACTACTAGAATAAACATTACAGGCTCCCAAAAATTGCAAAGAAAATTAGGAAATACTGGGAAAAACGTAATAAAAGAGAAAAAAAATAATGTGTTAGCGGTCAAAAGAAAAAAATAGAGATCAAGACTTTCTTAAGAAATTAACAATTCAACATCATCTAGAGTCTAGGGCTTCAGAGTAAGTCTCTAAAACCAAGTTTAAAGAAATAGAGAGCACAACTAAAGGGTTATTTCTTTTTTTAATACTATTTTCACCAAGTACCAACTTAAATAACCCAGGTCATAACGCAATAAATTATAAGCCCGTTAAATGGTTGTTTCAAATAAATTAATTTTATAGAGATTTTACAACATTTAATTTAATTATGTAAAAGACTTGCAAAATTGTTCTGCTTTAAAGAAGCTTTAGTTAGGATACAGGATAACACAGGCTATAAATTATAAAGTGCGCCAATTGACACGTTGATTTTCTGGTAACTATCTAAATAGAAGCATTCATAATGCGGCTGAGCATAACTCGGTTGGTTGTTGTCCTTCTGTTCGCACCAAAAAACCACCGGGTGTGCCAAGAAGCTTGTTGATGATCTGGTTTGATGCGATTGAACATACGAAGGCCTGGGAGATCTGCTTAGCTCCAGTGCAGGTCCTAAAATCTTGAGGTTCGCAGGCGTGCCAGTCAATTTGACCTCGCAATTGACAAGGAGATGAAGAAATTTGATTACTGATCCAATCGGCCAGCAAGCCGATACGGATTCCTTCCAGCCGATCGCCGCTATGCTCGTGCCCGGGCCCTCGCCTGTACTTGCGCTCCCGGGTCCTCGCTTGTGCTCGCGCCCGGGTCAGCAGCAACTGCACATCGGCTATCGGCCGATACGGGCTGATATAGGCTCCTTGTAGCCGATGGCCGATGGCACCTGTGTATCGGCTAGGAACCGATAGCGCTATGAGCAAATAGACAAGATGTCAGTATAACATGTGCATCGGCTAGGAGCCGATGATAAAATAGATAGGCAGAATAATAAGCCAGCCGACTGCCGAGGAAACACATGTGCATCGGCTAGAAAACCGATGATAATATAGATGACAAACAGTAAGGATAATACAGTCGGCTTTATAAAAAGATAACCTATCGGCTAAGCACTCCGATAGAACGTCGCATATACACCGATCGGCTCGGCAAGGATAAATCTATTATTATCGATCTAGTAGTTCAAACCTAACTGATGCAGCACAGATCGATAATAGTAAAGGAACCTCAACGAGCCGATAGACCTAATGCAACTGTGATGAAATACTTACCGGTATACATTCCGATAAGACGCTTGCACAAAGAATATCAGCCTAACAGGAATAATTTATCGCTAGCAGTTTAGTAGGTCGGACCC
This sequence comes from Oryza meyeriana var. granulata, assembly GCA_003991445.1. Lineage (NCBI taxonomy): Eukaryota > Viridiplantae > Streptophyta > Magnoliopsida > Poales > Poaceae > Oryza > Oryza meyeriana. The sequence goes on from RYFJ01001918.1 coordinate 207,149, forward strand.
AACCGATGCAGCACAAACTGATGATAACTACCCATAAACTGATAAAATCTATGCACGCGTGATGTGATATACCTGACCAGCCTAAGAGGTCGGACGAACCGATGCAGCGTAGACAGATCGATACACCGTGGTAAGCCGACTACCATAGACCGACTAGAATATCGGACCTAACCGAGAAAGTCCTAGCCGATTGGTAGTCGGGGTAACGAGACTTACCCTCTCGCAGGAGTTCGGACCTAACCGATGCAGCCCCGCTCGAGAAGCAAGAACCCGTTGGTAAAGGGTGACGATGCGCCGAAGTTGTATTGATCGATTGGATAGATTACAAGGTCCCCGGGCATACGTATATATACCCCGAGTTACAATAGTCCTTATAGGACACGGTACAGGACTTTCCTAACTAGAAAAAGGAAAACTGACAGACCTGATCGGACAAGAGATCAGGTTTTCTAAAAGATAAAACTATCTAATAGATAAGATAAATAACTGCCATAACGTGGTCTTCACGATTCCTTCCAGGTTTGGTCTCTTCCAGATGAGCTTCCATTGGCTGACATGGCTTCTTTCCTTAACCGAACATGGATATGAATCGTGCCAAATTTTGGCATTAACACCTTCCTATGAAACCTATCCACCCGGATTTGCTTTTGAGACTTGCACGGATGCTTACATCTTATTGGGATTTAATTCCATAGGTAGCATATTTATATGTGTGTTTTCCATCGATAGGGAAATTGAATAGTTTTTCGAATGTTATCATCAAGGTTTTTCTTACCAGGAGAGTAGTGGTTACTACACCCTAGCGGTAACCCAGTAGTAAACCGAGAAAAAACAAATAAAAATTTAAATTTTTGTTTATTTTTTTTAAACTTAGAGTTACCTGCCCTTATCATTACCGTATCTCAGCAGTAGAGTCGGCAACCCTGGTTCTCATGCCATCCTTTGGAGAGTGAGGATTGCACCATAAGAGAAGTTGACAATTTTTTTCATTTACCATTTGGACCATATAAAATTCAAACATCAGCTAACACATCATCTTCCCCCTGGTCAAGGTCCCAAGGCAAATCAAGCTATATGCAAGTCCAAATAACCCTAATTTGATCACAACTTTAAGGATGATGGAAGAACATTAAGTTTTACTTCTTTACCAGATTTTACGGATTCACTCCTACGATTCCAAACACACCATCTCATTGCTGTCATATGTTTCGCCAATCCTTAGTTGAGCTTGTGCACTACTATCACATTCTTGTGGTTTTCTCCCCTATTCACAGATTTCAAGTCGCCAACCGTGGTATGTAAGTGAAATGAGGCCCAACTAGAAATTTAAACAGGCCAGGTTTTTCTGGGCCGCATCTCACTCGGCCCATTGCGTTAGACACCGGTTAGCTCTTCGCGCCCAGCTTCTGGCACCACCCGCACTGCTGCTGCTGCTGCGGCGGCGGCGGTGGCTGCGCACTGCACCGCCGACGTCTGGTCACGCCATGCACGTCGCACCCGTATGCATTCTCGGAGTCTTCCCCCTTCAGGAGCGGCAGCCTGTCGAACGCCGCCGCGATGAACGTGGCCAGAATCACCACCACCGGCCCGGCGGCGACGAGCCCTCCCGCCGCGACGGCGCCGCCAAGCACGCTGCCCCGCGGCCCGGCCAGGAACACCGCGGCGCCGCCCGGGGCCGCCGCTCCCGTGGCGGGGGACGGGAAGAAGCACCCCGCCAGGCTCAGTATCTGCATCGTGCCGCGGAGCACCAGCGCCGGCGGCTCCCGGAGCACGACGTCCGTAACGCGCCCGGACGCGCCCAGCACCAGCGCCCCGCACCGCGCGCGGCGCGCCACCGCGGCAACGCACGACACCACGTCGCGCCCCGCAGGGACCTCCACCACCATGGCACGCATCGCGCTGGGGCACTCGTGCGCGATCACCACCGGCGGCGGCTTCGGCCCGCGGCCCCTGCATGGCCGCCGGAGCTTGTCCGCCGCGGCCGTCGCCGCGTCAGTCGCGGTGACCATGCCCATGCTCGCGTCAAAGATTTCGTCTGCGGCGCGTACTTGTGCAGGTTAATTCCTTTGATTTTGGAGCGTTTTAAAGGGTAGAAGCCCGTGTTCATCGAAGTAGCTCGGCTGTTATGCGGGGAAATATGCGTGATGCGTTTTAATAAATGGTGAAGTATTTGAACATCCTAACAAGCTCCCAACTGTTACCGTGTTTATGTTCTGCAAAGCATTTTCTGCAACATCCAAGTAGGTAGAATAGATGTTGAACTCAACATTTGGCATTCATCATGATCATGTCTATGAGGGTTAAACACCTCTTCTGAGTATCCTTTCTGCAGGAGAAATGTAAATATGACTACAAAAGAGGCAATTGGAGAGACCATTTTCAAAAGTATGTTCGGAGGGTTCTCCTGTGTGTTTCTGGATTCCGATACACTCCCCTTCATATGGGCTGATCCAATTTGTGTTTAGTTGTTGCAGTTTGAAATGGAGAGGTGTTGGTTGATGATCAGACAACAGGTGAATGATCATAACTTGTTCACTTCAGCATTCACTGATTAACAGAGTTGTACAAACGGGTACAAAAATGTTGTTGAACAATAGAGTGTTAACCTAAAATCAACCAACTGATTGTGATGAAGGCATACGGTTTTTTAACCACTTAAAAGGAACATACTGAATAGATCTGATCTACATTTGGAGTGCTTGTTTCAAAGTAACTGATGGAATCAGATTAGAACACTGAAAACAGTTGTGGAAGCTGAAGAAACATCAACTCTTTTCACATTGCAAATGACTGGCATGCTTTAGCCGGTTACCATGACATCTCCTGTCAATACAGTTCATGAATCAGGAGTTTGCCGATGACAACAACGGACAACCTAAGCAGCAGAATCAGACGACCATGTTGACACTGTTAAGTTCAGAAAGTGCAGAACTACTGTATCAGTAGCCATCGCCACTGTCATGTTTCAATAATTGCAGTCAAGACTCCTTGAAGTACAAACATGGCTACTGCTAGTACTAATTTAGTATCCTGCCATGTATCAGTACTTCCAATCCCCCAAGATCCCTGAATATACAATACACCCGACACACTTGTTTTCTTTTATAAACCTGACACACTTGATCAATTGATCCTCCTACTGAATTATTGTATTCCAGCAGTTCAAGCTACGGCTGCATAGCCCAATAGTCTGAACAGTGACGCAGATACATGCAGAAAACTCGACACATTTCAGAGAGTCAGTAAACAGAAAGCGGTTGCTAGCTAGTAGCTCTTGACAAAATAGTTGCCCATCCTTTTCTCCAGACTTCACAAATTCAGAGAAAGCTGTTAATCCTTTTCTTTTTCCAAGCTGCAAAGACCCGTGAGCCATGTTTTCTGAACTAATACTCCAAATCATGACGAATTTATTTTTCTCTTTCTCCGGCCTCGAACAGTCGTCGACATCGCCATCACGCTTATAAATGCAAGGCAAAAATCGATCGATCTAGGTAGAGAGACAGAGACAGAGACAGAGAGAGCTCTCGTCTATCTACTTACTCGTCTCTGCAATATTCGTCTAGCTGCTTGTCGCTTGGTGACGACGACGACGACGACGACTAGTGGTGGTGGATTGGTTGGCAACTCTCGCGCCCACGTGGTTGTAGAGACCAGAAGAAATATGGGGGCGTGCATCACACACAGATAATCTTATCCCGGTCAATGCCGTCCATGCTCTTCAACCGGTTTCCTTGCATCACCTGTACATCAAAAATCTTTTCTTCTATTCCGACTTCCAAATAGATATATCTTTCCTTTCCCTAGTCTCATCAAACACCCCATGACTTGATAGTTGGTACCTGGTACCTGTATCCTTCCTTTTCCATGTGACGTTTTGTTGTGTATGTACAGAGCAGCACGGCTTTGAGTGGGCAAAAAACGCATTAGTTTGTTTAATCAAAATCGAATTTGAATTCTACAGTTTGATTACTAAAATAATTTTAAAGTAATTTACACTTTGGGCCATATATTCTTACCAAAGTTTCACTTTAAACCATCGTTAAAGTATTTTTTTCACTTTAGACTTATTATTTTTGCAAAACTTTGCACTTTGGATTGAGTGACACACATGAAAGTGACACGTAGAGAGAAGGTATGGTTATTCTCGTTGACATGTGGGCCACCAGTCCAATGTATAACTTTTGGTAAAAATACTAGTCTAAAGTGAAAAAAAAATATTTTAAGGATGGTGCAAAGTGAAATTTTGGTAAAAACATATGACCTAAATGTAGTTTACTCTAGATTAGATTTTTTAAGCGTCTTTTTAGCAATAATGAACATAGAGCTTGAAAACGAAAGTGAGGGAAAAGAAACCCCTAAACCTAATAGTAAAATCAATTTCTAATATTTAAAATCAGCTTTGGATTATATCCAAAGTGCAACCAAGCACCGCCTGCTCGTAGGCTTGTAGTAGCTACCGACAGCATGTAACAACTGAGGATAGGAAGAAGAACATCGGCATCACTACAACGAGATTCTTTTTCTACGTTAGTCAAAAGAGATTGATTCTCATGTTTTTCACATTTCCTTCTGCTGGATAAATCACAACAAAAGATACTTGGAACTTGGAAGTGCCCGGTATATGTGGATTCCCTTTTGGAAAAAGAACAGGCCTTTTTCTGCATCCGATTTGAAAGCTTTTTTGCAGCTGAAGCTCCCAGTCCCAGCTCTCCTAGCATAGCCTTTCCCAAAGCCAGGCTTTTGCACTTTGCACGCCCGGTTAAGTTTTCCTTCTCCAGTTAGGTGCACTTAATTAGTACTAGCTTTGATTTTAATAGATAATACCGTTTATTTTTTACATGCATTTGATCATTTATCTTATTTAAAAAAATTATAGAAATATAAAAACTATAAGTTATACTTAAAAATCCTTTAATAATAAAATAAACTACATTAAAATAAATTAAAATTACATAATTTTTAATAAGACGAATAGTTAAACATATATCTAAATTTTAATAAGACCAACTATAAAAGTATAGGAAATAATAAACTAATAATCAATTTCCATATGCTGCATGGACAGAGAGAGGGAGAGGGGTTGCTGAGTAGGCACGGTGCTTCTCTGGTCTACGCGGGTTCAATCGCCGGCGTCAAAAAGCACCGGTCCAAGAAATCAGCTGCAGAAGACGTAGAACCGTGCATCTCCATCCTGCCCCGGAATTCACACGTCCAGTCTGCTAATTTTCACGGCATCTTCTTGAAGCAGATCACGGCTTATAATATTGCACGATTACTTTATGATTATTGTGATTATTTTTATATAATAATTTTTCAACTTTTAAAATCTTACGATTTTTCATGATAACTTTATAGTTTTTCACAGTTACCATGATAACCATGATATCGTCAAGTAGCGATAATTATTGAAGTAGGTCCAGACGCCATGCCCTCAATTCAACCGACACTTAGACAAACACTGACAATTTTGCTTGCCAGGCATAGGGATAGCAGAAGCTATTTGATCCACTGGGAGAGAAAAACATTCCGTCAGGATGGAGGTCGAGAACATTTTCCCTTCGGGAGAGACGAAATGTCAATGGCGAAAACAAAGCTTAGTATCCACGCTAAGGAAGAAATATTCCCCCATGTCACGTGGGGGACCAGCCTGGACCACTCTGTACAGCTGTCTCGAAGGAGCCTGCAAATCTAAGTGTATAATATCTAAATTGTTCTTAGGATTAGCGATCTTTCCAGGCGTATTTCTATAATCTCGTTATACGGTTCCAGGGTTATAAAAGACGAATAAGTCCCCTCGTAAAGAACAGAGAATATTTGAGTAAACAATGTTTTAAGTGTATTTAGTCCTCAAATTGTATTTTGTAAAGATAAACGGAAAAAAACTTTTTCCCTGCTTATTCCTATTTCTTCTTCGTGACCAAAGATCACAGTAATAACCACTTTCAAAACGGTGAAAGAAACCCTACTACTGATCCACATCTTCAACCTGTTCGGGTTTCCTACCTGATTAGAGCAAGAAGACTCTAATTTCCTCCTGGCTTGTACGTACTTGCATCTGGTCAAAGGAAGCCATAAATACCTCACTCAGATTATCACGAGATTAATACTACCGAGTCAGTCGATCCCGTGGTTTGTATTGTGATCAGATAGCCGGTTATTAACCCGGTATGTTAAAACAGAAAGGGACAGGTGTTCTTGTCTATGCTATCTGCTAAACCTAGACGATTAAGTTAGTCTAACTAATTAATCAATTAATCAACGGGGACACGTTGTACGTAGTACGTGCTTGCAGGATGGATGGGAAGGTTTTGGCGTATACTCCCGCCGTACAACAATATAAATATTTTTAGATTATTTAGTAAAAATTAAAATTAAAAAAAACTTTGTTGTCTTTTAATAAATAAGGGTTAGTTGTAGATGGAAGGGTTATTGAGAATAAGATACGAATAAATTTAAATGAATAGTGATTAATGAGATGAACAGTGGTGTAGTAATATTTATATTTTTAAATAGAATTTAAATGCTTGGAATGTTTATATTATTGGATGAGGTGAGTACTAATTTAGCTGCAGCAAGTCTAGTTCCAGATGACTACATGAAGACCAGATCCACCAATCAGGGGGTGCCGCTTCGAGGGGGCAATATGATCTTCCATTTTCCAACCGTACGACGTGGGCAGTTCTACCCTCTGACCCTTTTCTCTTCTCTATATTCTTCTTTGTTGATTGGAATTTGGAAAAGCGTGGTGCGGACTCAGGAAATTTTAGTTAGCATTTGAATTTAATAAGCATAGCAGCTTTAAAAACCTCTCTTTTATAATATGAGCAAATTTCCGTTTTGGCTTGTAAAGTCTAGGGTACGTGTTTCATAGGGACTTTTTTTGGAAACAGTTAAGACTTGAGACATACGAGTTTCGTGGGAATTTTCGCTGTATATAAAAAGTCAATATTATTGGATGTAGGTTACTTATGAAATTCATGTGCAGTCAATGAGTCTTGTATCATTCCAAAACAGGGGCTAAACCATTGGGCTGCACTTTCAATCATGATTATTTTGTTGAAGAAATTACAAGCGTTGATGGTGCTAACCTCCAAAGGCATGTGCAAAATAAGTAGTAAATAAGTTATTTTTAAGCACAGCTATGTAAAATATTATCTTTCTGAATCTAAGTCCAATAGCTGGTCTAAAAAAGAGGCGATTAATATCCCAGAAAGGAGGAATTTGTATGATACTTAATGCACCCTATAGCTTCATTCCTCTTGGGAAAACAAAATTTTTGAAAGATCCAGTTTGACCGGCTTTAGTTTAAGTAGGGAGCAGAATGTAATAGCACGAAAAGTGCTATAAGGTTACAAGAGTGTACATTAACACGAAAAGAGAAAAACATCCGCAATTGCTCTGCTCAGTGCACTTTCTAGGACTAATTTGTGTAGATTGATACTAAGTTACTTCTCACCGCCGCTGGGAGCATTTCTTGAAGCTATATTCCTCTTGGGAAAACAAAATGGTATAGGAACTTTGGAGATTTGGATTCTACATGAACCTATGTCTCTTTTAGACAAAAACATTTCTCCTAAAAATACATTTATATTTGTATATATTATTCTGTATGAATTTTGGAGGAGAAAATTTGATGGCCTTATAATTTTCCCTCGTCCGCCTCATTACTCCCGATATACTTTACTCATTTTTGAAAAAAACAAATCCAATGTATTACACTACACCTTTTGTAGCAATTCTTAAGCATCTATATATTATTCCTTTATAAACTTGAGCAAGTTATATATAGCACCCAATTCCTGTATGTTTAAAATCGTGTGTCAAAGAGGACCGTGACGATACTCTAGTTGTTAATAAATGTTGCGTTTTTTTTTATGAAATCAACCGCCAGATCCCAGATGCCTCTTCCAACAAACAAATTAAACAGCTGCTTCATTCATACATATTGCAGTGTTGATTTTGTTTATACTAAACGTACGGTAGGGAACTAGCCAACAAGCTAAGTGCTGCACAAAAACCGTGCATGAACGTGACAGTGCACCACATGATTCGTCAGCACACTCGTGCATGCAGATCGTTGAAGAAATCAACTAGAAATGTGAAGACGAGAGAGAAAGCGAGCGGCGTGTACGTTAAAATACACACATAAATCCAGCTGTACCTGTAGCCTGGACAATGCACTACTCAAGTTAAACAACTAACTAATCTAGCTAGGTCGTTGCTACATACGTGGTTACGGTGACAATTGGTACGTGGAAACTTTTTTGTCAACGGGCAACCGGTTGCTTACGCTGACATTTGTGTCCTCCATGGCATCACGCATAGATCGATCGAGAGCAAGTTAATTACGCTAATTAAGATGTATAAGGGGGAGGTAATAATGAAACCTCCATTGACTAGCTTCTCCATTGATTGCTTGATCTACGTTGGCGACCAGGTTAAGTCAAAGAAGGATCAATTTCGATCTGCGGGTAATTAAATCGCCCAAAACTGTCGATCGATCGATCAATCGGTCCGTGCAGACGTGCAGCCCGGCGTCGAAGAATAACTAATCCTCCACGGTAGGTACGTGGTTTAAACTTGATCGCTTGTTTTTGTTTGATTTTATATGTAAGCTGCGTTTCGTGTTCCACAATCGCCAGCGAAGTAGAATTCTTTCCCATGGGGAGGAGCAGCTAAGGGCTTGTTAGGGACACAGGAATTTAACACGAAAAGATTTGTATGTAGACGAAAAATTATTTCCTGTGTTTTATGTTAAAGTTTGTATTGAATATATGTACATAGTTGATTGCAAGTAGAACTTAGAGTTGTAATAGGTGTAACATCAAATTTGAGTCGGACTTCTCCTAGCCTTTCTCTTAAATAAAATCATACTTGATGTAACCGTATGATAACTGTAGCATAATTAAGGGAGCGACTGACCGACGGCGTATCGGTTCATGGTCGTGGACACCGTGATACACTGTAATTACGCTAGAGTGGGGAGGAGCGTCTATAACATGTGCCTCAGGGATGTAGTCTTCGGCTGAACTTCGTTAATAAATATCATATCTCGGTGCTGTCATTGTGTTATGACGTTCTTTCGTGTTTGGTTATTGATGTTTTATCGGTGTTGGTTTTATAACATTTTAGTGAGACATGTATATGAACGTTTATACTGTGTTTCACAAATAAAAAAGAAGTGGCAACCCTATCATGCGCAGAAGTGTAATCTAGTAATGATCATTCCGCGTAGGTCAAGATGCATGGCCCAACGACACTGCATGGGCGCATGGTACACAATAGCTCAGTATAATTTTCGCTGACTATACGTATTTTTGGGTCTATATATTTATGATGTGACTCGCTTTGAACCATAGGAGCACCGAACAGCGTGCGCGTGCGACAATCCCTATCTCATGCATGCAAGTGGCACCGTTAGACGGTTACACACGCGAGTGGCTATCCTACAAAATGAGAATTGATGCAAATGGCTTGATCCGCTCTAGACCGGTTGAGCTCAGTTAGTTGCCCATTTTGGTGGTAGTTGACTCCACACGGACCCTGAAGTTACTACTCTTTTTATGTAAAACTATGCTCTAAAACTAAGTCGGTCATACGGTTAGAAGCTCCAATAAGAGCAAGCCCAATCGGACCCTTAAACCAACCCTCATCTCAAATTTAGGAGTTTGTAGGTTAAAAATCGTCTCCAACCGAAATCCTAACTGAACTCTCATCTGGAGAGGGCCCTCATCTTGGGGGAGGCAACCTCCTAGATGTAGGAGGTCCTCATCCCCTCCAGCCCGCTTCTCTCGCCTCGAACCACCCCGCCTCTAGCCAGCTTCGCGCAGGCACGCCGCCGCCCTCCCTGCCCCTCTCCCGACCCCCTTCCCCGCTTGCGTCGGCCCCCTCGCCCCCTTTCCCTTCCCCTCGGCCACTAGGGTGGGACACTGGCGACCCCTGCTCGCCCAAGGTGTGGCCCGGCGTGACGTGCGACTCAGAGGGACGCGTCACCGCCGTGCAGGTCGGGAACCGCAGCCTGGCGGGAAAGCTGGCGCCCGAGGCCCGTAACCTCACCGCGCTCGCTCACCTTGAGCTCTTCGAGAACTCAATCTCCGGCGAGCTCCCGTCGCTGGCGGGGCTCGACGCAATAGGCCCTCCTGCGCCCCGCCGATAGTCTACGAGCGCAGCGATCTGGATAAGGGACCGCCGCCGCTTCCTTCTGGGACTGCCGTCGCCGCCTCCTCCTTCTAGAAGTGCCACCGCCGCCTCCTACTGGGACTGCCGCCGCCGCCTCCTTCAGTCTAGTAATTCGTACGACCTTAGCATGTAGGCATGTACATTGTGATTCATATTGGTTGATTGATCTGTAGCTCATACTCAGCACATGCTACTGCTGTTCCGTCCCATGTGCTAGCTTGGAAGAAAAGGGTCTAGATTACATATAATTTACAAAATATGCCCAAGTATCACTAGATGCAAGATGTACACCTAAAAGAGGATTGATGTACACTTGTGCAGTTTACCAATACCATCCAGTATATTCGATTCAGTAAGATATATTCCGATCCAACCAGTAAAACCTTGTAATGTAATTTATGGTAGGAATGAGCAAGGGTATTGCTGTTGCATTAGAAAGAGACCTGGGGGATGTAATTTCCATATTGCTTTGTAGATTGGTCAAGCCATGATTTGGCAAAAACATCATATCAAAGTTTACAATAAACCTATCAATCAAATTAAATAATGAAATGGAATTGATTTTAATGCATTTGTTCAAATTTATAGTTGACCTTAATCTTTGGAATGTAGAAATGAAAAGAAGATCATTTTAGCTATTTCACTGATTTGCCTTGTATGCTTATTTCAGCTATGTTTGGGAGATCATTTCTTGAAGCAGGGTTGTGTTTCCCATTTTTTTGTTTCTCTATATCCGTAAGATGGTGTTTGAGCTGTGATGCTGAACTGTCAGGAGATATTATTTAGGTTCTGTAGTATTGGTGTTCAGCTGAGGTTGTTAATTTAGATCTAATTGTTCTTTGATTAAGGGCAATGCACTAAGAGAGATTGTGATTGCCCAATGCTGGTGCTTTTTCCCCCTATTATCTTTCTGACTTTAACACAACCCTCTTCTTTGCAATGTTGATAGTTAGATGGATAGCTACATAAACCTATTGAGTAGAAACGTTGTGGGAAGTAGCGAGTTCAGTTGGGATGAATCCCAGTTTGGGAGGCCCACTGAGGAACAACCAATTGTGGATGGTAATCCTATTGGGAAAGGAAGTAAGAAGAGATCAAAAAATTTCAGTGTGAAGGAAGATCATTTGTTGGTGTCTGCATGGCTAGAAATTAGCCAAGACGCTATACAAGGCAATAAACAACCTCGTAGCACATATTGGCGGAGAATTCATGATTACTATCACGAGCACAAGGACTTTGAGTCCGACCGCAATGAAAATTCTCTTGCTCATCGTTAGGGTATCATTCAAGAAAGTGTTAATAGATTTTGTGGATGGTATGCCTAGATTCAAAATAGAAGACAAAGTGGTTTGACTGAGCAAGATAAGGTATACTCATATATGCTTCTTTGAAATTTTCTAATATATATATATATATGTTGTGTGCATGTTTATTAATCACTCATCACTTGTTTAGATACAGCAAGCATGCGAATTGTACAAGGAGAAAGACAAGAGAGGGAGATCCTTTCCTTTCTTGCATTGTTGGAATATCTTGGCGTATGCACAAAAGTGGAATGATACATGCTCTCAGAAAAAGCAAAAGACCTCCTCCACTACAAGTCCGAGGTCATGCACTCCTGGTAGCAATGAAAGCCACCACGGCGATGTAGAGCCGGGTCTCACTCAAACTTCGCCAAGGAAACCACGGCCAGTTGGTAAGAAAAGAGAGAAAGACCAACAAGATAAAGCTCCTGTCTTTAATGTAGAAAACCTGTATCATGATGCATTAGAAAACCTTTGAGCCAAGAAGGAAAAGGCCGATCAGTTGAAAGAGCTTAGGAAAAAAGAGCGCAATGATGAAAGAATTGCAGTAGAAACTAGAAGGCTTAATCTCAAGCAACTACAAATAAAGATGCAACAGAGGTCTGACGATGAAAGAGTAATGAATTTAGATCTTAGTGGTATGAGTGAGTGACAACAAAAGTTCTATATGAGCCTCCAAGATGAGATCATTGCTCGACGTTCTCGTGGTACAAATAGTTAAAGATCCTAGTCCCAGAAACGTGCCGGCCCACGAATAATAGCAAATCGGGATTGTAGAACACCAAAGGCTCGTTCCATATCCTTCCTAACTGCTTCCTGAGCTTTGGCGAAATATTTCCTCTTATTTTCTAGCAATTGTGGTATTGTCTTCACAAATGTTGCCCACTGAGGATATATGCCATCAGCAAGGTAATACCCCATTGTATAATTATGACCGTTGATACTATAATTAACTTCAGGAGCTTCCCCTTCGGCTAGCTTAGCAAATAGATGAGAACGATAAAGAACATTAATATCATTATGTGATCCTGGTAAACCAAAAAAAACATGCCAAATCCAAATGTCTTTTAAAGTAACGACTTCAAGAATTATGGTTGGCTCATGAGCATGACTAGTATACTGACCTTGTCATGCTACAGGGCAGTTTTTTCACCTCCAGTGCATACAATCTATGCTCTCAAGCATTTATGGAAAACCTCTACTCTCTCGTATTGCAAGCAATCTAGCAATGTCATTCTCGTTTGGAGATCTAAGGTACTCATCTCGGAACACTTCAACAACCGCTCTCACAAACTTTCTAAGACTTTCAATTACAATACTTTCACCAATACGAATATATTGATCCATAAAATCTGTAGTTACTCCATGACTTATCATTATGAATGCTGCAGTAATCTTCTGCAAACATGATAACCCAAGGCGTCCGGCTTTATCTCTCTTTTGCACAAAATAATCATTATTCTGCTCTACAGCTTGCACTATGTGAAGAAATAGAGAACGAGATATACGAAACCTGAGAATGCAAATAAAATTAAGGAAAAATACGAGTGCAAAGAAGATGAATACATATTACGATCAAACGGAATATATGAATGACTACACACTTTCTTCAAAACAAAGTTGGTCTATAGGTCGGAGCTTCCAAAAAATAGTCGTTGTACAACCTCCAATGTCCGACTTCTCTATCGCGATAGATATACTCCCGCCCAATCACAGAACCACCCCATCGTGGAGCATATATAGACTGATATTGCATGTGTGCTTGGTGTAATGCGGTAAGAATGAGTTCGTCTTCATTATCATCCGACGACGAAGACGATGAATCTAAGCGAGAGAGGAGACTCATTTTAGCTATAGAAGGAACAACAAGACAATGGTTATGTGTAGGAGTCACAGGAATCGTCATGTATATATAGAGAGGTGGAAGAAGTAGCCGTTACAAATATAACTGTTAAAAATATAGCCGTTGGAAATACGAGGGATAGGTTGGAGTATACAGTGAAATAGAAGATTGAATATGGATGAAAGAACCTCTATTCTAAGTAATAGGAGGTCAAATTTGAGAGCTCCATTCGAGTTACTTTAAGATTGTTGAAATGCAACCTGGAGTAATTTGCCGTTCCTTGATCCCCAGGCAACGCAACGACGATCGGTGCTCTGAAACAGGGGCATGTGCGCGCTCTCCCTGGCCAGTAGAGTCCGCGGTCGGCCCGGTCGGCCTCGCGTGGAAACCGGAATCATCAGTTGCACTTGTGACTTGCCCATGCCTCGCGTGATTCTCTCTAGAAGCTACCGATCCTACGGTGTAACCCGCCCTGCCCGTACGGTACGTCCTCGTGCTCCCGTCGCCTCGCGCCTGGTTGGACACCGCGCGCGCGCGACGGCAGCAAAGGGGCTGCACGGATTTGCAAGCGAGAGCAGCGCCGGCTACGGGTATCGGGCCCGGGTCGCGTCGCGCGGCGTATCCGGGCGCGTGGGCGGTCAACTGCCGGCGTGGCCAGCTTGCCGGTTGGGGCAGCTGGGCCCGAAGGCGTCGACGCGAGTCATATGGCGCGTGGGTCTCCCGCGCCGCAATCCGCACCAGGCACGCACGGTCCCTTGGCCCTTCTCCTGTAGCGCATTTCTTCGGGCGCTGGTGGGTGGGGACGCGGAGAGGCTGGCGGACCAGCCATACACGTATGTGAATCGTAGTCGCCACTGCATGTATACTCGCGGGTCATGCACGCTAGCGGCATCCACTTGTCGCTCCTCTTTCACCGATTCACAAGGGGTATTTTAGTCCTGAGAAAATCAATTTTGCAGAAATTTCCATGCCTTCAGAGTTCTGATAAGTCCTCACTAAAATAAAATCAATTAACCATAGTATTTTTTACAGTAAGAATTAACTCATTGTTTAAAAAAATAATCGAACGGCGAAAAGTTTGACTTTGTATAGAAACAAGTAATGGTCCAACCAACGGAAAACATGAGCAACATGTGAAATTAAACAAGGAGCGGTTAAATATCAGATAAAACTTAATAATCTCTTGGAACTAATAGCCAACTATGATCATTTTTTATGAATAATCAAAATGGTTTGTATTCCCACGGCCTCAGCCTTGTGACACACAATCAAACCGACGATTATGACCACTAGAGGACAAATATTGTTACACGTTAAGCTGTGCTCACTTATCATTAATATTAGATATGGAATTAATCCCAACAACATTTCCCAGCTCGATCACATGTTTTTTGAAAGATACCGCATCTCATATGTTGATCCATGTGTTTCCTAAATGTGCAATCCTAGAGAGGTTCTTGGTTTCCAGACCATTCGGTTCTGATATCATTTGCTAGCCAAACAATAATTCGACCGGCGTGCTTCTGCGGCACCTTTAGTTAACTGTTTCAATCCAGCATAAGTACATAGGCACATATGAAATTGCGTTGCCTTGCTTTTTGGACTTGTCATGCTAGCTTCAACCCTTAAACTACCTTCTCATCGTGTTTTCTAAATTGGCAAACAAAGGGCGTTGAAACTCAGCTAGGATTAGGACCAGTTTGGCGGACTTGCGAGAGAAACTGCAACCTCTTCAAGCATGTGCCTTAATACATCCTCCACTCTCCCACAAAAATAATTATTTAAAAGTAAAAAAGCACAAAAGCTTTTGTGGCTATATATATACATACACCCTACTACAACACAAAGTTCACACATGCCATATTGTCCAAGCATACGCCATGCATACAGAGACTTTATCCCAATTATCAAAAAGCTATGAGCCGACTTTTAGCTAGTGTTCGCATCTTGGACCGTTCCCACAACATGATAATTCTGCTAAAAGTTGTGCCCTAAATATCCCCTACTTATTTGCTTGCACAGACAGTTTCGACATGCAACTACGATGGATGGATCAGCGGCGACTACCGTGACACTCTTATCCGAAAACGACTCCAAGAAGAAAGAGAAAAAAAGGAGGCTGCGTACTTGCAGCTCGGGGGTGTGGGCCCGGCGTTTGGGCGGTGGGGGCCGCCGCGAGTCAAGGGCGTTGACCTTTTCTCCACGTGGAGTGGCCCGGCGGCCCAATCGGGGGCGGAGGTTTCGTGGAACTGGTCCCTGCGCCCATTGACCCCACCCCCCTAACCCTCCTCGAACTCAGAGCAAAATACATCTAAAAGAAACAAATTTATTATGCGTAACTGATGGCCCAGCCAGGCCATAGAAGAATACTCCTATAGAAGATCTCGGCAATTAAGAAAAGGGGGAGATCCGAGTCGTCTGTGTGGACTCGCGACCCTGTTGTATGTAGCCGATCAATCAGGCAGCAGTTGTAGACAAACACCAGCCCGAACTCGTTTCTGACCAATCCAGACCTGTCCTTTTTCTTTTTCTCGGTTTGGGGGCAAGTAATCTACGAAGGAACCTTCTGACCGTGGAAAAAAACCACCCTCGTGCAGTACATGCTGACCTCAATATTCCTTCTCTATTGCATCGCAGCATCGGTGCTCGAAGGACCGGTGTACTAGCGATCAAGCGACACGCGGAGTGGCTGCGTGTACGTGCACGCTGCACCGTCCATCTGCCCGTGCAAATGTACAACAACCTTTTCAGCTTTGTGTGCGTGGCGACATGTTACGTTACGTGGTGTGGCGAGTGACAGCGCGCGCGCGCGCTCGTGGATGGATGTTGAAAACCGGTGGACCGGGGCCCCGTTGGGAGTCGCCGTTGCGGGGCTCGCTTTGGCGTTGCGCGACGGAGCCAGAGGGCGAGCCGGCAGGGGCGGTCGCTTTCCGCTCCCGGAAAATTTCCCGCTTTCTTAACGAGTTGGGATTCCGATCCGGAAGGGAAAAGTTGGGAAAGCTGAAAGTGTATACACGCACGTAAACGGTATGGTGGGGCGGGGACGAGAGGAGAGCCGTCCCCGCTGCTCGCTGGAAAGGACGATCCGGTCGCCTAGGCTATATAGCTCGAGTCGTCGTCTCCTCCCGCGGAGGCCAATGGGGACTCGCCACGTGTGCGCCACCACTGACGCAGCTCCTGATGTCAGACCCGAGGGGGCTGCCCTTTTTTATACGAGCCTCGTCCCACCGTGGAGAGACTTCAGACTCCCCCACTCTTGTCCCCCTCTCTCTAGGCTCGTTCTCTCTCTCTCTAACACGTCCTCTTCTCTCTCTCTCTCTCTTCCGGGAAGAAGAGGAGGAGGAGTTCCAGTTGCATGGACAAGGGCCACCTGGTGGGTGGCGGAGGAGGAGGTGGGCTGCTCGCTCTGGACGCGTCGCCGCGGCCGCTCGGCTTCTTGAACCTGCTCTCCCCGCAGCCGTTCCACAGGAGCATGGAGGCGGACGACGGCGGCGGCGGCGGTGGCACCGGCGGCGGAAGGGCACGGAGGTCTGTCGAGGTGGACTTCTTCTCCGACGAGAAGAAGAACATGAAGAAGAGCCGGGTCTCGGGGGGCGGCGCCACCGAGGCGGACGACGCCAAAGGGCCGGCAGCCGCCGGCCTCGCCATCAAGAAGGAGGACCTCACCATTAACGTTAGCCACCGCCTCCTTCGCTCGTTGTGTGATTGTGTCAGCCTGCCAGGCACCTGTTTACTCACAGCGATCTGCGTCCGTGTGCGTGCAGCTCCTTCCCGGGAACAACGCGAGGAGCGACCGGTCGATGGTGGTCGACGATGACGCGGCGTCACGGCCGGATCACGAGGAGAAGAACCGGAGCAGCAACGAGGTAGGTAGCCCGGCCTTGCCGGTGACCGACACAGCCTAGCTAATTATCGCGATCTCGATCGACGGGTTGACCGTGATAGCTGAAACCGTCCACGCGGCGAACATGGTGGATCTGACCTGACCCCAGCTGACCCGACCGGTGGTCATGGATCGCTCGATATTTCCGTTCTCTCACGCGCGTGTGTTTTTGCAGCTCGCCGCGATGCAGGCGGAGCTGGGCCGCATGAACGAGGAGAACCAGCGGCTCCGGGGGATGCTGACCCAGGTGACCAGCAGCTACCAGGCGCTGCAGATGCATCTCGTCGCGCTCATGCAGCAAAGGCCTCAAATGATGCCTCCGACCCAACCGCAGCCACCTCCGGCTCACCAGGTAAAAATTACACGCGGAAAAACGACCCTATATTACCCCAGTTATTACACAGTTGCATACCAACCTAGCTTTCCAAAGTGGAAATAACTGGATTTCCCACTTTGGTGGTTTCAGGATGGCAAGACCCAGGGGACGGTCGTCCCAAGGCAATTCCTCGATCTTGGCCCGTCCGGCGCCGGCGGCGAGGCGGGAGAGGAGCCGTCCAACTCGTCGACGGAGGTCGGCAGCCCGCGTCGGTCGTCGTCTACTGCCAACAAGGATCAAGAACGCGGCGACAGCCCGGACGCCCCGTCGACGGCTGCGGGGTGGTTGCCAGGACGCACCATGGCGCCGCAGCTAGGCGACGCGGCGGGCAAGGGCCATGACCAGCAAGCCCAGGAGGCCAACATGAGGAAGGCCCGCGTCTCCGTTCGCGCACGATCCGAAGCTCCGATCGTACGACCAGCCCACCACTAGCAGTCACAATACATCCATTTCTTGCATAGTATGAAACGTGCTGAATTCCGAATCGTTTTTCGGTCTCGTGCAGATCGCTGATGGATGCCAATGGAGGAAGTATGGGCAGAAGATGGCGAAGGGAAACCCTTGTCCTCGCGCGTACTACCGCTGCACCATGGCCACCGGCTGCCCGGTGAGGAAGCAGGTAACCGGACACGACGACTAATTAAGATACGGGTCAAAAGGGAGAGTACAAGGGGCTGGGAGTAGTGGTAGTACCGTCTCGGCGAGGGTGTGTTTGATTGGTCTAACTTTGTGTACGTGACGGACTTGACTAACAGGTGCAACGGTGCGCGGAGGACCGGTCCATCCTGATCACCACGTACGAGGGCACGCACAACCACCCGCTGCCGCCGGCTGCGATGGCGATGGCGTCCACCACGTCGGCGGCGGCGTCCATGCTGCTGTCGGGGTCCATGCCCAGCGCGGACGGCTCCGCGGGGCTCATGAGCTCCAACTTCCTGGCGCGCACCGTGCTGCCGTGCTCGTCGAGCATGGCCACCATCTCGGCGTCGGCACCGTTCCCGACGGTCACGCTTGACCTCACCCACGCCCCGCCGGGGGCGCCCAACGCCGTGCCGCTCAACGCCGCGCGCCCGCCCGCGCCGGTGCCGCAGTTCCAGGTGCCGCTGCCCGGCGGCGGGATGGCGCCGGCCTTCGCCGTGCCGCCGCAGGTGCTGTACAACCAGTCCAAGTTCTCCGGCCTGCAGATGTCCTCCGACTCGGCCGAGGCCGCCGCCGCGCAGTTCGCGCACCCGAGGCCACCGATCGGCCAGCTGCCTGGCCCTCTCTCCGACACCGTTAGCGCGGCGGCGGCGGCGATCACCGCTGACCCCAACTTCACGGTGGCGCTCGCGGCGGCCATCACGTCCATCATAGGCGGTCAGCACACGGCAGCCGGCAACAACAGCAACGCGAACAACAACGCCACCACCACGTGCAACCAGAACAACACAAGCAGTAACAACACGACGAGCAACAACACCAACAGCGAGACGCAGTAGAAACGAGTTCGGATCAGTAAAATTCACATAGATTTCAAGTTTTTACTCTTCTTTGTTCAGGATAGGTTCTTGATTTCTCTCGTTTTTCATAGCTCGGCCGAGCTGAGCAGTGGGCACATGGTATACACTTCCATTTTTTTTCCTTTCCTGGTTTTGCAGCAGCAAAAAAGTTGTATTAATTCATTGCTTTTTCTTAGTTCTTTTTTCTACCGCAAACAGCTGTTGATACTTCACAGTAATAATCAGTACAATAATAAGTATAATAGCATCCTCCCCAGAAATTTTTGTATACTTGTCAAAGCAAGGAAGAAAAGAAACAATGACAGCTTACTGGAGCCTTCCCTACGTGTTTGTTCATATCCTCAGATCTTTTTATTATCTAACATTTTTCATCGCTTGTTTTGTTTTGCTTTCTTCTCATTGGCCTTTTTCAAACGAAGTCACGGCCAGGCCCGGGCCGGCTAACTCTCGGTCTCTCGGATGTGAATGCGATATATGTGAACCGTAATTTTTTACTCCCAGCGTAGACCCAGTCAGTATCCAGCAGCTAGCTAGCCTGGCTCGTCACGTATTATACTTTTACTATTACCGGTTCTATTGGACCGTATATATACTGACAACGTTACGCATACGTTGGCTTTGAACGCAGGATATGTTAATTCCTGTATTGACTGTATTCCGTCCACATCCCCATCGTCATGGGCATATCCGTTCGAGAACGCGGAGTTGTAAGCTCGTGAGACGTCGAGGTGATGGTACTACGTACTGGGCACTGGTCAGTTGAGTAGTTGAGTGATTTGATGAGTCGTCCTGGGCTTTTTCCTCCCCGGAGGGCAGGCAAGCAGGCAGGTGGCAAGCACGGGGAAAATGTGGGGCGCGGCCGTGCGGGTGCGGGAGAAATCATGGGGAGATCGGCGTTGTGGCGCACCCGAATTTGACACGGAAGCCGCGACACGGGCGCCAAGTCGGCGTCGCGTCCGTCAGCTTTGGACTATCGGCGCGTCCGTCCGCGTGAGGAGGTGGCTGGCTAGGTGGGGTACCGGTTACGTGACAGTTCGTTATTTGACGCGGTCGCCATACGGCTGGGGTCTTCGTCCGGCACCGTTTGTAACAGAGGTAGAGGTGAACTTCTATACCGCACTCTAGACAAAAAAATATTATTAGTATATAATTAATTAAGTATTATTTTATTATAAATTTAAAAAATAGATTTATTTATTATTTTAAAGAAATTTCTATATAGAAATTTTTTTAAAAAATATGTTGTTTAATGATTGAGAAAACATGCTCACGAATAAATAGGGAAGCAGCTTAAGTCCAAAAGGGTGCATTCTTTCCTCGCCGCGCGTAGCCGGGCGTCGTGTTCGCGTCGTCCTAGCTTGCTGCCGCGCGCTTGCCGTCCGCGACGGCAACCGGGCGGCCACCACGGGGTCTGGGTTGATTTGGCGTTGCCTGCACGGTCGCTTGCGTCGTGGCCGGTCGGAGTTTACGGCGGCGCGCGTCCGTCCACGCGAGATTTTCCAAGTCACGTCTACGCCTCGCGCGGGCGGGCGAGGGGGCTTCACGGTTTCGGGTTTTCAGATGCAAGTAAAAAGGAAGCTGCACGCAAGGTAGTACCGATCGATCGGCCGAGGTGCATACATGTGAGCAATGGTCAAACAGCGTGGAGAAGTTTTCATGTACCGTGTAGCGCTTTCGTCCTGATCTATTAGTTATACTTAGGAACAATTATACTTTTATCCTATTTTAAAGACTAATTACTAATGGGGTTAGAATATTTTGACTTTGTTCCGTAAATTCAAGTTAATGGGGTTAGAATCAAGACCAAAATATTGTTTATGCAATTTTTTATTTGACTCTACTTTCTTAAAGGTTTTATCTATTTATCTCAGTTTTGTGCACTTACTGTATATAGAAAGTGTGGTGGAAATTATGTCAAATATAAGTCAAATTTATCACAAATCTTTTAAATCTAAGTCAAATCTATCACACATATACTAAAATTTCTGTCAAACATTTTATATACATTAATTGCACAAATCTAAGTCAAATAAACAAAACCTAGGGTCAAATATGAAAGGGTATAAACAATATTTTTGTGCTTAGTTTAACACCGTTAATTTGGCTTCACGCAATATGAACAAATCACAATTTCGCTTTTGAAAAAAGAGTTAGATAAACAAAGTTGAAAAAACAAGATGAGATTAATAGTTAGGCTTTAAAACATGGTCAAAAGCGCAATTATCTCCTATACTTGAGCTCCTCCGGCCCGAATCGACCCTACGGTGAAATGCAGGCGCTTTGCAGTCGCCGGTATTTGATTTTGAGTGAACTAGCTTGCACGTGTTGTCAGCTGATTGATTAGGAAATAATTACACGTAGCTAGCTATATACTCCCTTCACTTGCAAGGAGAAAAAGAAAGACTTTATATACTCTTCAGCACAAAAGCATATCATGTTATCTCCGCAGCGTAGTTTGGCCTTCTGCCTATGCTCTTACATCAACAGTTGCGCTCTACAACGATCAAACTTTTAAATTTTGACTAATGTACACAATAATGCTTAGATCTATTGACATGTAATATTCATTTTTTTCAAGACTTCTTATAACATAAACGTTGGCAGTAAAAATACTACAGTGCTGGTGGGCAAGAATTATTTTTCTTTTTTTTAGTGTAAACTCGTACTATCTCATTTGTTTTTCATCCATTGGTGGACATAAATACGCTACCATCTTGTCTTGAAATGGTCATGGGGCACCAGAAGTAGCACATATTTTATTATTGCCATTTCAAAAGGATGGTGAATTTGCCACCCCATCCCCAACTCCTCCAATTTTGATATGTGCCACTTAGGCTTAGTTTGAAGGTGAGGGAAGAGGGAGAAGAAGAAGATCATATAAAACGAGCTAAGTCATTAGCGTATGATTAATTGAGTATTAGCTATTGCAAGTTTGAAAAATAAATTAATATGATTTTTTAAAGCAACTTCTATATAGAATTTTTTTTGCAAAAAACACATGGTTTAACAGTTCAGGAAGCGTGCTTACGGGAAATAAGATGGATTTTTAGCCAAAGTTGTAGATTCGAACGCTACCTTACCAGGGAGAAAATGCTGCACTCCCATAATTTTCAAAAGTTTGGTTAGACTCTATAAAACGTATGGACTAACAATTTCTTTGGAATTCCTATGGAACCAGCTATTCTAGAGAATTTTTATAGGAAAATAAGCGCAATGTCTCATCTCATATGTTTTCTTCCTCCTATATCTCAAGTTTATGCTCATTTATGGGATTCGAGAATTGATTTTACATGCATCCACTCTAATAGTGAAAATTTCCTTTTTCTCTCTACAATATGTAATGTGGTTCTCCCTTTTCAATTCCATTACTACAGAGTACAAACATGCATTCAACCAAATAGCGTGTATATTTATAGAGGTGAGTGTGTGCGTGTATATAATCACCAGCGTCTATAATGTGTTTCGCCAAAATTTATGTACCCTCTCGCTACCTAGTTAGTGTTGAGGTATAATATACACTAATAATAATCATAAGCTAAAAGAAAAGGTTTGAACACATCATACCGATAGCTCAACTTTGTTAGGTTATGGCATTTATTTTATGGTGGCCTTTGTTCAAACCATATTTATACTTTTTCTTTCGTAGTTCAAAATGTTTTGCTAAGTCTCATCTACCTTTCCATCAATTTGGAAAATGACATGTGAAGGCAAATCGCAGGCTACATGCCAGAACTGTCATCTGTAGCAACTGTGAACAAGCTGAACCAGATATGTCTTGGCTCTTTTTTCCTTTGCAGAAAGGAACATTTATCCGGCACAGAACGACCAAACTCGATGTTGCCGACAAGGCAAATCGGAAGTCACAGTTTAGTCGTCATCCCTGTCTAGCACAAAGTTGCCAGTTGGTTGTGTCAGCCTGATTTTTTTAGAAATTAAATAAATGTGTTATTAAAAGTATTTTCTAGAATTTACCTCAAAGTTCAAAGAATTAATGAGGGAAATAAAATTTTCCTCAATAAATCAAGGGTGGATTTATTTTTAATAAATTCTCCATGTTAAATAAAACCCTCTAGAATTTTCTTGGAATTTTTAGAGTAAAAGAGCTAATTTTAAAGCCACAAAGAACATTCCAGTGATATATTTAAATCGAAAAAAGCAATAAAAATCCTCGGCCTTGGCCCAGCTCGCCACCGTGCAGGCCTACCTTTCCTTCTCCTCACCAGTGTGGAAGCCAGGCCCAACCGGCACAACTCCTTGGCCCAGCGCCGCGTCGGCCTAGCTGGTCCCCGAGCTGACCTCTCCTCTCTCACTGGCGCATGGTCAGCGACGACATCGTCTTCAACCTCCGGCTTGGTTTCCTCTCTCCGCCCGACGCCGATTGCAATCCCGTTGTGATTTGGCCGTATCTTCGGCGGTCTCCTCAAATTGGTTGAGGGGAGTTTATCCCCTTGTCCTCCTCTTCCTTTTCCCCAAGTTTGGCGAAGAAACCCGAAGGAAAATGGCTTTGGCTCGAGTTATAGTCGAGCCCGAGAAACCCTAGGTTTCCATCACAGTTGCTTGCCACTGTGACCTCCGGACTCGAGTCCTCGAGCCCTTAAATAGAACCGCCGTGGCCTTCTCCTTCGTAATCCCTCGAAACCCAAAGCTCGCCAAGTTCTTTTTTGCCCTTTTCACCATGAGATCGAAAGCCGCCACCTCCGCCGAACTTCAGCCACTTGTCGCCGCCGTTTGGGTCGTTGCTGGGCTACGTAGCTATAGTCGTTAGAACCGCCTGAGCGAGTAAATGACCGGCTACTATCTCCTTGACACCAGAACCCACCGGCACGCAGTTGGTGTCGTCTTCTCGTGGTGCACCGTCGGTCGCCACTGCCCCTCTTTCTTCAATCTGAGCCCACTACTGAGTACGTTATCTCCTCTCTCTTTTAGTGTCCTTACCGCCCGTCGGAGCGCCGCCGTTCGCCAGGGACCGTTGATCCCGAGCTGGCCGGCCGTCGAGCCCACGTGGCAGCCCTAGTCATCACTTCGTTAGCGCCACCTCCTCCCATCTGCCCCACATAAGTGTCACATGTATGCCATGTGGCATCCGTGTGGTCATCCGGCGGGATTCAACCCTAATTGTCCGGTTTGGCGAAATCGATCTTAGCCATTCACCTCCTTTGATCCAAATCCAGCCGTCCAATATATCATGCTTTGATCTCAGCCATCCATCCTAATATAGATCTAATCCTAGCCGTCGATCTTGATTTGATCTCATCTTGGCCCTTCAATACTTTCAATGTACCATAGATCAAATCCTAACCGTTGGATCTTTTTAAAGACCTAATCACAGCCGTCCATCTCTCTTAGACCTTTTCTGTGAACTTGGTCCACCGTAGACTAGTCTCTCCTCTCTCAGTGACAAGTGGGTCCCACTTGTCAATGACCTCGGCTCTATCCTCTCTCTAGGGCTGATGTCATTGTCCCTCTTTTCCAATAAAAAATGATTAAATATGACGCAATGAATTATTTAATCCTTTTAAATAGGCTTTAATGAGATTAAATCTTCTAAAATTCATAACTAATTCATACGAACTCAGAATGAGGTCGTTCAAGTCTCAAAATTCATCTAAAATCAAGATCTACATGTTTGTTTAATTTTTATATGCTGTTTATTTGGTTTTTATTAGTTTTTTTCCTTATTTTGCATACAAGGTATAGTTTTTCGTCGTTTCGGAGTGTCAGTGTGGGAACACCAAATGCAGGGATCCGGAGGGACCCCTTTGTGAATTCAGCCAAGGAATAATGAGTTCGATCCAGCGTAGATTGCTTCGTGAGTAAATGAGGCAAAGAGATTACACAGGTTCAGGCCGTACGAAGGTGTAATACCCTACTCCTGTTGTGTTCTTGGTTCTTTTGAGATTGCTCGTAAGAAGAGCTCACAAGACTTAGGTTCTCCAAGTTTGGTTTTTTTTCCCTTTTTCCCTATGGCTTTGGCTCTCCTCTTATGTTTCTTGGGGGAATACCACATTGGCTGCACAATAGGAGTTACAACATTCGGTATGCTTCGTCTTGTCTTCTGCTGACCAGTAGGCCCGATCACTTGTCCTCCTGGGGGTCCCTCTTGGAGCTGGTTCAGAGAAGGGCAATGGCCGCTCGCCACTAGTCCGGGATTAGCCGTTGAGAGATTGCTGAGGAAGCTTGGGTTCACCACGCTGGCCGTGCGACCCCTACGCCAGCCTCCCACAGAAGTAGATGGAAAGGAGTACGTAGTGGGCAAGTAGCCTGATAGACAACCGCGCCGCCTGCCAACCCACACCCTCTGACAGAAAGGAGTGATGATGGCCTGCGGCAAGGGATGCAGAGCCATCTTGTCCCCCACGCCACACGCTGGGTAGATATATGTCCCATCACCTTTAAGTGGAGAAGCACGAGGAGACCGAAGCGAGGCAACAGGCTCCATCGCGTTGTCACTAATGCTCCTACCTCCATGTTGTAACACCCCTGTCCTGGCACCACCTATAGTGACACCAGAGAGGGAGCGCCGCGGGAGATTGGCGTGAACCAACTCCCATGGAACCGCGTTGCCGGTACTAGTCCCAGAAAACTTTGCTGGTACTTGCGGCCAACCGAGATGTATCATAACTACTATATAAAATATATATATACATATTATATCTTTATAAGTTACAGCTTCGGGCAAGCCCTGAGCAGCAACCTTCAAATAGAATAGCAGCAGCGGAAAGACAGCACAGCGAGAACACAATCCACAAGCAACGGCTTAGGATTAGGAAAGAAACCCTAATCTTCACTTTGACTTCGCTCTTCCTGAAGGGAGGAAAAAAATAATGGATTGAGTACTTACGTACTCAGCAAGTCACAGGAAAAGTATGAATGTGCATGCCACCAAGGAAGGCTAGAGTTTATTTCGCAAATATTTTATTTTAAAACATTTTCCAAAACCTAAGGTGTGGGTTGATCCAGTTGTAACTGGAAAGAGGCTCTCGCCTCGATCTTGTCCGCAAATTGCTTTGCAACAACTCAAGCGGACGAATAAATTTTTAATTGATTAAAGTTTCTAGTTTACCGCCTGTCGGACCATGATAGCGATGCAGTCTATATCATCTATTAGTTTATTTTTATTTTCATCCTCTTCAGGACCAAACCTTATCTCATATTATTTTCCTTTCACTTTCGTCCTTTCTAGAACCTCATTCATCTCATTATCTCGACTTCAGCTCCTAGAGCCATCCTTAATCTCCATCACACTGCTTCTGCTCAGGAAGCCTAAACTATGATGCCATCTGACATCCCGATCTACACAGGACCGTTTCAGATCATGTATTGGTCATCCATCAGCCGACCTGGCCGATTCGGATAACGGTTTCCAACCACAAACTTGCTTCGCAAACCTTTTATAAAAACAAAGCTGTGCAAGAGGAATCACTTCACATCGCCCATAACCGTGGGCACGACTGTTCGAACAGTTCAATACTCTACAGAGGTGTATGCTTTGCCCACATGACACGAGCTTACTCCCTCACTGATCAGGTGGGGGAGGCTTGTGACAAGGCCTTTCAGGAGCCATCCCAGGGTACCTCATGTCCGATAGATGGGCCAAACTTAGTCAAGCATTGGGCTTGCAATTTACCCCAAACTTCTAGACCGAGTATTGGGTAAGCTTCCATTCCTTGCTCTTACTCAGAAACCCGAAGATACCTCCAAACACCTTATCCTGGCGTTACACATCTAATGGCATGCAAGGTAACCTTGTTTTGGCTAAATACTTAGCCAGGGGCGTCCCATATCGCCCTTGTAGTCGCACTGTATTATGGTCAGTGCAATTCGCCAAGGAATCGGTCCTTATATGCGAATACAAAGCATCCCTGCCCAGTTGATCACTTTGCATCGCTGGTTTTCGCAAAACATTCTTTATTTCGCAACTATACCGACACTGTGTGTCGGATCGAAAAGGTTTTATAAACCTAGGTTTTCCCATTTCGACAACACATGTGATTTGGGTGAAACCGTCGATACCTATGCTCATAGAGCACGGATGCCGAGGTTACACTGGGGTGGAGGGATAAGGAATAGTATTTTTCAAGCCCACTGGATATTGCAACTGCTAGGTAGGTCCGTCGGTTCGTCTGCACGAACCGAGGCCGAATCAATTTAACGTGCGCACTAAAATACAGTTTGACAAACAATAATATTTTGTAAACTGGGAGCAATATGTTCAATGAGTGACTTGCCTCTGACTTCGTCTTCAGAACTCGCGAAAATCCGACGTCCGAAGAAATTCCATCGTCGTCGACTACGTGTAACGAGAGAAAACATGCAAAACCCTAGAAATAAAATACTATTATTAATAACTAATACTGCCATGAGGTAGATCTCAATTTTAGAAAAATTTTGAGACTTGAACGGGGTCAATCGGAGTCACAGTTGAAAAGATAGGAATTTTTGAAGTTTAAATGGATTTTCTGGGATTAAAAAAGATTTATTTGAATTGGAAAAGGAATATTCCGAGGGAATATTCCTAGTGATAGGTGGGGTCCTATGTCAGTGGCTTGGAGAGAGGCTGAGGGGTGTGGCCCACTTGAGAGAGAGAAAGAGAAAAAAGAGGGCCACAGGTTAGTGGGGCCCACTTGTCATTCATACAGGAGTTCAAAGGGAGGGGGCCCATATGTAAGTGAGATGGGGGTGTTAAGCAGTTGGGCCCACATGTCAGTCGGGGCCCAAGTGTCATACAGGGGAGGAACAGGGCCACTGGGCAGAGAGAGTCAGAGAGAGAGCGAGATAAAGAGAGAGTGGAGGTGGGCCACACTATTAGAGAGACAGAGAGAGAGAGAGTGGCCGGGGGATCGATAGCCGGCGCTGGCCCGAACCAATCCGGTGGGTGGCGGCTCACCGGAGGGGGCTGTGTCCGGCGGCGAGGAGTAGGGAAGTTGGGGAAGCCGATGAGCAGCTCGGATCGTCGGATAGGGGCGCGACGACGGCTGGCGATGACGACCCGAGGGTGGGAATGGGGAGCAGAGCTCGCGCGGCAGTGGTGAAGCGAGGCCGCCGGCGGTGGGGAGCGAGGCGGGTCAGAGGGGCTTCGTGGCTCGGTCTTGCAACGATTAAGAAAAGGGAAGAGAAGAAGAGAGGAGACGAAGGAGGAGTGCACACCGAAGAAGTGTGGCGGCGGCGCGGCGGCGCTTGAGCTCGATCTTGAGCTCGGACCGAGCGTGGCGGCGCGAGGGAGGACGTGGCTGCGGTGGGGGAAATGGAGAAGAGGCGATGACGGCCATTTATAGGTGGGAAGCGGTGCAAGGAGACAAAGGACAGAGGCAGTGCTCGGTCCTCGAAGCAGCGGCTATGGCGGTGGCATGAAGCACGGTGGACAGGCGGCAGGCAGGGTGCGGTGGTGTGGTTTGGGCGGCGGGGAAGGGCGGGGAGGCCGAGGGCGTCGGGGCAGCGCCGTCCTCGGGGGCGTTTCCTCGAGTAGCTATGGGGCGAGAGAGGGAGAGACATGAGGGAGACGACGACTCTGACACGTGGGTCCCATCTGGTAGCGGCGCGGGCTGAGGCACGGGCAGGGACGGTCGCTGGCGCATGGGCTCGGGGTGGCAGCGAGCGCGTAGGGTGAGGGGAGAGGCCGAGGGGGCTAGCGGGAGATGGGCCGAGGAAAGAGGAGGGGAAGCCCACGGTGAACAGTGCAGTTTCTCTTTTTTTCCAGGGATTTTTCAGGATGATTTCACATGGAATTTGAATGCAATTTTGAATATAATTTGGTATTTGGACTTGGGCAATTCTCCAGAATCCAAGAAGGAGCTTTATGTGTGTGTGTGTGTATATATATATATATGTGAGTTGGAGTTTTTAAAAGGGACCTTTGAGGGAGAAAGAGAAAGGAATTTTTTTAGAGGATTCCAAATTCAAATTTTTTTGGAGTATTGATCAGGACTTTGGAAGGAAATTTTTGATGGGAATTTGAGCAAGGTATTTTGATTTTCTGGGAAGGATAAAACAAGGGAATTTTATTGGACGGTTTTTGTAAGGGGAATTCGAATTGCAAAATCCGAACTCAAGATTTAAATTTTTGGATTAGGATTTTGATTGGGGAATTTTGTATTATCAAGGAGAGGATAAATTGAGATCCGAGGCACTTAGTCCTTAGGCTCACACACAAAAACATTGAATTTTCGGAATTAGGGTTTTTATAAAATAGCTTTTAATGGCCCAAAATATCGGGGCGTTACACGCACGCTCCCCTAGCTGGTTGAGGGAGCCGAGCTTAGGTGCAGGGTTAGTCGACGCCCTGAGCACGACCTACCAAGGCCACAAGATCGGGAGATGCCCCGAGCTCATACCGTGGGGGCGTGAGCTCGGGACCATCCTTCTTGGACTTGGGGGATTCTAGGTATAGCTTTGTAGGGGCCGCGGGTTGTACGCGCGGCCCTTGACAACGTGATGACATGGCGCCAGACCGCCTCGAGCCACAAGAGATAGGAACCCTGGTTCTTATTTAACCGACACGAAGGATCATGAGTTCAAGGAAAAGTGTTTCAAGACTAATTAAAGAAGCAAGGCAAGTTACACAACAATCTCTTTGAGCATATTGATCCCAATTGCAAAAATTATTTTGTTTCAACATTAATGCATGCATTTTTGAATGACACTTTATTATTGGGTTATTATTTGATTCTTATATCCTTTGATTACGGTCATTATTGCTATTGTCTCCCTACACTTTGTCACTTTGGGTTATAGTTTGATTATCCATGATCTTATGTATTGGTTTGGCTAGATTAATTAGGTGATGATTAGCCATGTTTAGAAATACTAGTATCATTTTATGTAGGATATTTCACTATAGATAATTATTTGTACCTCACGATGGTTGGCTAATTAATATTCTAACTAAAACTTAACTAATGGTGGGTTGTGAGCACATGGTTTTGTTGGTCGTGCTCGTGACAATTAAGAACCGGTTCATGAGCTATTGTCATGAAGCATTTACCGTACTAATCACAAGCCAGAATAGGCAATGGCTTGACTAGTTGTATACCATGATTTGATGTGGAACACCAGGCTGTGAAGTAGCGGTGATAAGTCCACGGAGGCACTGAGTGAGTCTATACCGGGTATGGGAAGACTAGAATTTTGGTCGATGAACCATGTTAGATTGTTTTATGCGATGGGTCTTGTTACGATTTCCTCCTTTGTAGTTCCCATGTGGTATTTCGGGGAATGGAACCATGTGCGGAATCGTATCTTGTGGGTAAATTTGTATACATCTGATCAGAGTAAAACTATTCGAATAGCTATGTCTGGGGTTATGGGCGAGCCAAGCAATATTTTTCGTGATTAGTCTCACGCCACTCATTAATGATAATAATTTGATAATTGATGGAAAAATGATGACTCCGAGTAAGGAGTGGTTAATTGGATATCTCCGGGTAACATTATTTTATTTGGTTATGTTTATCAAATTGTCAGTCTATGTACCTGGCTAATTTCTATGTACAAATTTACTTTAAAAATTATGATAAATTTCTGGGCATGACAATGGTCTCATCTGTTGGCAATAAGACCAACGCCCATAATACACTTCGAGGTATATTACAGCTAGCTTTGTAGCTTGTTTGATTTACTGCACATAAAAAAAATAAAATTTACCAAGCCAAATTTTGATGATAGTAAACAATTTTTAAATACGGTACGAACGTAAACGTTCATATAGTGTACACTCATGTCTATGAACACACAGCCTAACTCTATGAGTATATTCAGAAGATTAAGCCAGTATATTTTGAAATTAATAAAGTCACCATAGACGTCATGCTAACAACGGATACAAAGTCTAGAACTTAAACCTAGATAGGTAAGTTCCACCGTAAAGAACCTACCTCGTTGAGCTACGCTCACTTGGTGACATTAAATAAATTTTGGCCTCCATTGAGTTTGCTATGACTTGATTATTTCTTCGGTTCTTTTAATTATTAAATATATAGAACTATGGCCCGGATATAAATATCTTTGATGTAGATGCTGGATTTGTTTTCCTCATGGAAAAAATTGTTGTCTTCTGTTTGGCCAATTTGACAAACAGGATAAAATCTTGGTACCAAATTTGGCACTCGAACAAAATAACAGCCAGTCATGACTCATGAACAGTGCAATTTGGAGTAGACCGTGGACAGTTTAATTGGACGAACCAGAATATGCCCATAGTCGTTCCACTCTAAGCTACCTTTTTATATTTCTATGAAAACTCTATCTACTTTGTTAGAATTAAGAACACTGTCTGTGATGTGTGCTTCTCAAGTTCCGTACATGCGATTCACAAATACCTCGAGCTAATCTGAATCTGAATCACATACATAAACACACATCTCATGCATGACGACGCCAATCGATTCGATCTGTTAGGTCGTCCCTGTAGAAAGTAGAAAGCTGCTAGCGTAGCAAGATGGAAAGCCCGTGGACTAGACGGCGACGATCGAGAGAGAGAAAGGCGGCAGGCGACGACGACGACACGGCGCCCATTGACTAGGCTCTCGCGCGCACGGTGTCATGTCACGCGCAAATCAAATTTGCCATGTCGATCACGCGAGAGCGGGCGGGCCCCGAGCCGCGTCGCATCGTAGGCTGCGCCAATGGAGCGGTGGCACATTTTGGTGGCGCGCCGGCCGGAGGACGTACGATGACGACGAGACCACGATGGATGGGGTCGTCGGTCTCGCGCTGCGGCGATGACGACGACGACGACGGCGACGCTAACTGGAGCTAGCTATAGCAGTCGTAGCGGAGTACGTATAGCCGATGGGCAAATGGCGACTCATCGCTGCACACGCCACCGCAAAAAGTGTCTCTTATTTTTCCCACTGCGTCAACGCCATGATGCGCGCTCGAGTGCAGGTCTTCGGCTTGGGACAAACGGGTCCCTTGCGTACGTATGATTCATTTGATCGATGAGCTAGCTAGCTAGCGCAAGTGTGTAGTGGGTTTTTCTTTGTCCCGTCCCGTGGGACGATAGATTTTCAAGCGCTATATTTTTTTATGCGTGCTTTTATGTGTGACTGATATATTTTTTTTGCCCGTTCAGATTATATGATATCCGTATTGAACGTTATGCAATAGTAGGCACTATCTTCATTTTTAAATATACCACGCTTTGACTTTTAATATAGCGTTTAACCATTTATCTAATTTAAAATTTTAAGACAAATATGTAAAAATATAAGATATAATTAAAAGTACTTTTAATGATTAAACAAATAGAAAATGATACTTTAAAAAAATTAAATAAGATGAAAGGTCAAACATTATATCCAAAAGTTAAAAATCATTGTATATTTAAAAATACAAGGATTACCACATAACACGTAATGTGGTGGGTTGGAAAGATGCATGGATTTTTAGTCTTTGACCCCTTGAGTGCATATGCACGTGACCCTAGGATTGGCCTTAGGCACTGTTTAGGAGGGTTTTTAGCTTAAGTTTACTGTTCACACGTGAAACAAGATAAGTCATTTAGTGAATAATTAATTAAGTATTAATTATTATAAACTTAAAAATAAATTTATTTAATTTTTTTGAGAAATTTATATATAGAAAGTAAAAACACACTGTTTAACAGTTTGAAAAATGTGCTTATAAAAAATGAGATAGTAGTTAAGCCCATGAGCTGATTAGAACGGTGCTTTAATTATCTGAAATTAAGCCACTAGTAGCTATCCAATTGGTCGAAACTTTTCGCTGGTGGCTGGTCAAGCATGGAGATACAGTATCAGATATGGCATGTAATGGTGACTGGTAAGCAGTGACAATCCAAGAGAGTAATAAATGGATCATGCATGAATAGTGCTTCGCAGCGGTGTCTACATATACAGAGGTGTAAGTTGGTTCTGTTTAGAACACAAAATTTTCAAAAATTAGCTCAAAATTTTTGGTGGAACATGGAAAATTTCACAAATTTGAAACAGCGCCTGTTGGGAGAAGTAAAATGGAGGATCAGTAATACTTCAGTGACTTATCAAACAAAAAGACTATAGTGGCTAGGTGCAGCAACGGGTCAAAAATTTCGGTGAGGCGTTTTTCTCAGAAATTAATGGGTAGGGTACCCATTCCATCCTGCTGCTACTACATTTCATGTTGGAGACAGAGACGCTGAGATCGTCTAAGTCAACTTATAGTTAGTTTTATTGCATACTCGGATTCGCTAAAGCTACAGTTGAACTACCGATTTGTAGCTATCAGTCCACTGCTCGACCAAGTAGACCAATGGGTTGTCCGGTGCCGTGCTAATGCATGCATGAACCACTGGAAATGAAATTAAAATATCATGCAAGGTTAGAAGTGTGAGGGATATGTCATTGTGATTTTTTTTAAAGAACATGCGGGAGATTTGGGTGTCATTATATAAGAAGAGATAGTTAGGCTCTCCACAGTGTGCTAGTGAAACCAGAAATTCTTTTGGGTCCCACGGTAAAAAACAAGCACCGGACTCTCTCAGCTGCAACATATGAAAAAATTAGCACCGCATTTATCCATAGACCTGGGACCCACACCTGAATAAAATATCGTTGTCTTTCGTCTCCATCCGTTTCCTTTGCGCAAGAAAAAAATCCACTGCCTTTGTATGGTACAGAAAATATATTATTGTTTAATTCTTAGGCACCTTTGTGCCTTGCTCCCATATTTACTAGCATCATATAGAGTTATGACATCACTTGCCACAGTATATGGAGTGATGACTAAATCTTCTCTCTCCTCTTTAGGCATTACTAGAAGCAGACTATGGAGGGCCTAAGAGGCTAGTGGAAAATTGATGAAATTTAATCACTTAATACCACATAACTGACCAAGTGCGATAATATACCACATGATTCAAAATCTACACTCTTATGCTACAGTATGCTATTAAATAATTTCACATTTCTTTAACTACTCCCATCCTAAAATAAGTGATCATTTTAGCACTTATGAACCAAATTATGAGGGGTAAATGGTCTAGATGTTTCTTATTAAATAAGGTATGTTTGAAAGTGAAATGATAGTTAGGAATAAGATAAGAAAAAATTGAATGAGTGGTGATTGATGAAATAAACAATACTCTATAACGGTCATTTATTTTGTGATAAATTTTAAATTCAAAATGACCATTTATTTTGAGACGAAGTGAGTAGATAGATGCATCGTAGACGGTTGGTTCCGTAAACTATTTGACTTTATGCCTATCTGAAAATATGAGGTTATCACTATATCTTTTTACCGTAAAACCGCTGTCACGCCCGGTTCGAAACACAAAAAGTCTTAGCAACGAGGAGGAAAACCTGACCAGTTTCACAGTCCCTGAGAGAAACCGGATCTGAAGAAGTTCTCGAAATTCCTTCTCTCTCAATCGGTACTAGTTCCCAAGTCAGTATGCAACACAGCAAGTCAATGCCTGTTGGTTTCTTCCTTGAAAATCTGCATCGTTAATACCATATCTCTATCTCATCTTGGTTATCTTTTATCATGTTGTTTGAAAATTGAAGCTAGGAGCGAACCTTGCCTTCGATAGGTGAACGAATTAGCTGGACAAAACCATCAGACGACAAGATGGAATGATAGCCCATGTTGTTTTAGGTGTACGGAGCTTTCAGATAAGGGTGCGTTTAAGTCAGCTACTTAGTCGTCTTCTATAAGCGTATTTTTTGAACTTTCGTGCAAAAACTTTCTACATAGAAACTCTTTTAAAAATTAAGTAAATTTATTTTTTAGTTTATAATAATTAACACTTAATTAATTATACGCAATTCGTCACTTTTTTGTGCAGCTGATAAACTTAGCCAACAGCATATTCGAACGCTCAAGGAGGGAGATATATCTCGTGACTATTCCTTAGGATTATGCATCATCACAGCCATCACACGTCAAACTTGCAGCCTCTAATGTTGAACGTGATTGACATTATCTAGCAAGAAATGACCGTGTTCCTCTTAGCAAGAAATGACGAAATTACCAACAAAACTTCAATAGGAGCACGAGCCAATGGGCTGCAACGGAGGAGATGCCCAAGAGGACCAACGGGCTCTGGCCCAAGTGCAGCGTGTAATCCAATCTCCGTCTCGTGAAGGCCTGAACGTTTCGCCTCATCTCTCCTGGGCCACAATCTTTGGAAAGGTCTCAGCGTCTCTTTGGAGAGCTTATAACAGTTGCAGTTCTCTAAAATCTCTAACTTTGTAAACAGTTTAGATTCTCATCTAGATTATAAAAATCTGTATGTATATCTAGAAAAATAAATTAGAAGTCAAATACTAGAAAACCCAAATATTTTAGATTCTCACCAGCTGGCTATACACCATCAGAATCTCTGGCTCTCCTAGGACCAAAGGCTCGTTTGAAACACTAGAAAATTCTATGTTACCTTTTTTTAGGAAAAAAAAATTATGATTCCCGGTAGAGTTGGACTGTTTCTTATCACGAAATTATGCAAAATTCCAAAATAGGCGGTTCTTGGTACACTAATTATCTTACATAATCTGCCCGCTAGCATGGCAACTAGCAGAGCTTGCTTCCTGTACTACAATCTTTGGCAGCTCGCCAGAAACAATCGCCTTAAACATCTGTACACAAGACCATAACCGGATTGCGCAAAAAACAACACTGCTGAGTGGAAAAAGACCTCAAGTCCTCAAACCAAGGACCTACCATGTCTACAGTATGTGCTGTAAAGTACGTGTACATGTATACAGCACGTGCTAAGTGCTAACCTACTATGCGCTGTGCGCTTGCTCAAGCATCTTGACAACCTCTGCCATGGTTGGCCTGTTGCAGGGTTCAGACTCGAGGCACTTCTCTGCCACTTTGAACACGAACTTCACCTCCTCCGCCGGGAAAGACGCCAGGGCGCTGTCAATGGCGTGCTCCTCCCTCTTCTCCTCCATCGTCTCCTTCACCTGCACCCACCGATCGATCCAATGGATGTTAGCATGGCCAGGTAGATGATGTGTACAATACGAACCGGATGGAAGAGGCTAGGTAGCTTACCCAGGTAACTAGCCTTGTGCCGTTCTCAAGAAACGACTCGTCCGTCGGCCTCTTCCCGGTGAGGAGCTCGAGCAACACCACGCCGTAGCTGTACACGTCGCCCTTCGTCGTCGCCCTCCCGGTCTCGAAGTACTCTGCCACGCACACACCATGATCGATCAAATGAGGGACAGTGGCAGCTAGTAGCTACTCCAACGAAGCTGGTTGGTTAAGATTCGGTGAGGTGGTGTGTCGGACCTGGGGCGAGGTAGCCGAAGGTGCCGGCGACGACGGTGGTGACATGGCTGTCGTTGGGCTTCATGAGGGTGGCGAGGCCGAAGTCGGAGACCCTGGCCTCCATGTTGTGGTCGAGCAGTATGTTGCTCGACTTGATGTCCCGGTGGATCACGTGCGGGATGCAGTCGTGGTGCAGGTAGGCGAGCCCCCTCGCCACCCCCGCCGCGATCTTGTACCTCCCCTCCCACCCCAGCGCCCTCCTCATCTCCTCCTTCCCTGCGACCAATCCATTCAGCTCATGCCAGCGACACAGAATCCATGGCCATGGCGGCGGCGTAGCAGCTAGGTGTTACCGTGGAGGATGGTGTCGAGGCTGCCGTTGGCCATGAGCTCGTAGATGAGGAGGTTGAAGTGCGGGGCGGCGTAGTAGCCGCAGAGGGGGACGATGTTGCGGTGCTTGATGTCGCCCATGGTGTCGAGCTCGCGCTCGAAGCCGCGGTCCATCTCGGCGCTGCCGCGGTTCAGCTTCTTCACCGCGAACGCTGCCTTCTCGCCGACGCGCAGCCTGTACACGGTGCCGTACCCGCCGGAGCCGATGATGTCCTTGTTCGAAAGCCCCATGATCATGGTCAGGAACGACTTGGGGCTCAGCGACTGCATCGCCGCCGACCGGAAGATCACCATCTTGCCACCTGCAGTGATCGAAGATCTGACCATTCGCATCAACTGAGAAAAATTCAGCTAAAAAAACAACCTCAGATCAGGCATGACATCAATGAGCAACATGGAGAATCTTGTGTTACCTGTCAGGCTGTTCTCGATGATCCGTTTCTTGCGAGCCCACTTCTTGTAGAGAAGGAAGGAGATGAGCATCTTGGACACGATGAACAGGACAGAGCAAATTGTAATGTAGAGTGCAACCATGGTAGTATGCATCTTGCAATCTTGAATAACTAACCAACAAGAGCAGCTTTGAGCCTTGATGACTATATCTGTATGTCAATTGTGCAAGAATCTAGACCCTTAGCATCAGAGCATCAAAGAATTCAACGAACTCTGTAGTCTAAACCCAAGAAATGAACAAGAAAGCTTTTCAAAAAGGTAACAAAACAACAACCAAATGCACTGCAGCTGTACCTATGAGTTGTTCAGCTCAGGAGCAACAGAAATGCCTCCTGCAATCTGCATGGGCTCAGCTGCTTTGGAATCAGCAAGTTGTGGCGATGAAGATGTGAACGTCATGGAGATTGGGCACATGTGAGTGCTGTGGAAGAAGCACAGGTGTCTCGATGAGCAAAGCAGTTGGGCAGGATAGCTTCAAAAAAAGTACATTGCCCAATCAATGGGGACTGGTTGGATCATGTGAATGGCAGACTCATCACTCATGAACACCACTCTTTTGATTAATGGGTGTTCCAATCCAAATTTAATTCTGGTACTGTTTATCCAATTCCTTTTGTTACACTGCTCTTTATTTATTTTCGTGTAGTATTTTTCATGGCCATAGAAGTTTTACTGTTTCAGAAAAGGTAGAATTCTACTTCTAGTTTCAGAGTTAACATCAGAACACAGCTACATAGTTACTGTCCTACTGAGTATCCAGATTAGAGATAATATTAGAAATTTAGGCATGAAACTATTTTAATCTTTTGTGTCTATTGATAGTCAAAACGTTATCGAAGCTGGCGTGTACTAATTTTGGCGGCTGTTTCTGAAGCTCGAACGTTCACAATCACAAAGGAAGTAGTGAGATGAGAAAGCAACTTCTAGTTTGGCAGTGTCGGTGTGGTACGGCTCAATCCGTCAGTTTGAAGCCGTTATAGCTGAAATTATCGGATTGATAGTTATCTATTTTTTATGATTATTTTAGGGTATAAACAAATGAATTAACTCTTATAAAGTTAAAAATTTATTCTAGAAAAACATCATAAGAAAATTTTATTTGGAAATTTTTTTGGCACGAAATATACAGTTTAAAAGCTTGGGAAGTGTGTAAATAAAAATCTAGAATCAAAAATAAATAGGGCGTTGTGAAAAAGAACAAAGAATTTATAGATAAAATTCTGTGACTACAGTGATTTAAAAGCCAATATAAAAAAACTCCGATGAAAAAACTTAATATTAACTCTAAAATTAGGTCTTAAGATTTAAATTTTGACTACAGCTAATAATCCAAAACGCAGACGATGGGAATCTTGTCCTAGCTGATTCATTTCGTCCTTTGTGCAGTGGCGTACGAGCTAAAATTGTTGAAAAAGTTGGCCCTGTCTGTCTTCCAAGAAAATGGGTGTGTTGGTTGCCTTTTTCCCCTCTGCTGTGGTGGTTGTAGACTTGTAGTCCTGGAGCTGCACAAGGACCCTGCCGCATGTAGCCGCAACATCTATCACACTTTTGCTTCAAATCACGTGATCAAACTGGGTAGAGCTGGCAAATTCTGGACAACAAGCAACGCGTTGTATGCATAATTTCATATATATATATATATATATATATATATATATATATATATATATATATATATAAATAAAGTGTTTTCACACGTAAAGGTATACCCCTCATTTCCTAAATTACATGTAAATTTGAAGTTGCAGTTAGATCCACACATTGAGAGAAAAAAAAAGACAAATATATGGATGCACTATTTATCACTGTATTTGTTGTTTTTTTCCTTTGTAGATCGAGTGTAGACAAGATTTTTTGTAAACTGCTAGATGCCAATATACACTGTACCGATTTTTTTTCCAGACTTTTAGGACCAATATTTGTATCATATTTAAGATATAAAGGTACACGAGTGACATCTCCTCGTGGGGAAAAAAGAAACTCCGTTTTTGTTTCCGATAAAGCTAAGGTGATAGGAGCGTTGCTGATCAATTAAGAGGAACCAACACAATAATAAGATATGCACCAAGTTATGACAAGTCTTCTTCGCGGATTGCTAATTAGTCCATGTGCGTTCCCAACATATCTTTTCTTTAGTACTTCCTCCGTTTTAAAATAAAAAAAAATATTAGATGTGATACATTTTAATATTATAAATCTAGAGAAATATGTTACATCCAGTAGTAAGTTTTTTATCTTGAAACGGAGGGAGTAGCATTTTTGTACAAAATTTTTTTAACTTAAAATCATACAAAATTTAACTCAAATCATACAAAACTTTTAACTATCGCTTTAATACTTTTATCTAAAAACTTTTATATGAAAACTTTCACATGGAGATATATATGGGGAGCACATATGCACTAATTAGCAATCGTGGCCTTCTCCTGCCTTGTTTGCTGTTGCTTATATTTCACTCGGAATTCAGACCAATCCTCGAAAATTTGGACTTGGGCCGGTAGACATTGGCCCAATATTCCCGTGGAATTGGGCCTTCCAAATGGGCCATAAAGGAAATGTCCTTGCCCACTTACGGCTTTTTTGTCAAACAATTGCATAGGACATAACTGTGTTGAATCGGCCTGACTGCTAGCGCTAGGTTATCTATCCGTGACGATTTCTTTCGGGTTAGTGCAGCTGAAAAATTTGTACGAGTGTGGAGTTACATGCACACAGAACTGTATAAATGTAAGGATGGCACGTGCAATTTCCCTATTTTAAAATCAAACTTTTGAAAGTTTTAAGCTATCTATAGAGACGTGCTCTATATCAAACTTATAGATCTCAACATGATCTAAAACTTTATAGTTGGTGATATTTTGATTTGAAATTATTTAGAGTACCACATAAGCATTACAAATTTCAAAGAGTTGGAGAAAAAAAATATCATTTTAAATATAGACAACAAGTGCTTGATTGTGAGATGGTAAAGAGCAACGTGTGAAGAGAGCGGTCTCAGCGCCTGATGAAATAAAAAAGTGGAAACTTTTTTTTCACAGGCGGCTATCTTTGAGAGAGGACCACCTGTAAAAATGTATTTTTACAGATGGTCCTCTTAAGTTGACTCTATGTAAAAATATATTTCCATATATATGCCTCATGTTAGGGATGGTTGGCCTAATTGACCCTATAATCTAGATGATGCGCCGCACTTTACTACGGAATACATGGATGAATGCATGTTAAATATTGTTGAAGTAATAGATGAATATTGTGGGGACCGTTCGGAGGGGGTGCGAATGTCCCACAACACATGTAACTGCCTAGGAAGTTCAGTTACACGTATAATGATACAGAAACAGAATTTTGATTAATTACACAAATCGACAAAGTTTTAATACAACTCAGACCCAACACAAGCACACAACGGACCTATGGCCATATACATACAACCAAAAAACGCAATTCTGCACCACAGGAATGACCTGAGCGTAGAGTCGACCTAGAAATCGAAGCCTTCGTCTTCATCCCAGTCCTGCGGATCGACGGCTTTCTCGACTTCACCTGCAATTTCTTCCTGACCAGCTCGAGCCCAAAATATGCAAGACTGAGTACACACGTACTTCGCAAGCCATGCAACCAAATATATACTAATGCAGGATATAACAAGGAATGGAACTGGTTTAACTCTAAACTTTATCAGTAGTTCACAAACAGCCTATTTCATAAACAAGTTTAACTTTAAAGGGTTTAACATTTCATGACATCATTTCACAATTTAAACCATTATTTCAAGTCTACTCATGCCATTACTTTGGATTCACCCATAAACATATCTCCATTTATCGGGAGCACGGCGTATTCGAATACCAAACGACTCTGCAGCGTCGGCGTAGCTTTACCCGCACGATACCCACAGCAAGCCAGGCTGAAGATAACAAAGTGTGATACTGCCCCAAGCTCATCTCCGTTCTGCCTAGCAAGTTATAGGACAAGACGTCTGTTGGCCTCAACTTGGCCTTCGCGAGAGTGTGCACCAACCCGATGACTTGTCCACCCACTATTGCACGACTAGAAGGAACACGCAGTCTTCAAAGACCGCAAAGGGCAACGCAGCACCCACACTCACATATATTAACAATCTCACCTCACTCAGTGGCCATTACACACGTTAAAGCCTAAATTGCCAATACACCAAA
This sequence comes from Oryza meyeriana var. granulata, assembly GCA_003991445.1. Lineage (NCBI taxonomy): Eukaryota > Viridiplantae > Streptophyta > Magnoliopsida > Poales > Poaceae > Oryza > Oryza meyeriana. Next base: position 248,468 of record RYFJ01001918.1, read on the forward strand.
AGGCTGCAGAAGTTCAATTCACCAAAACAGTGTACACTAGGTCCGAATACTTCGATCGTGCGGATGGGTGCTAACTATGTCACTTATACTGGTACAATGGGGTTATGTCCTTAAAAGCTTTAAATAAACCATTTACTTTCAAATTAATCACATAAATTGATATCTCACAAGATAATTAACATTCTCGTAATAAATAAGATTAAACTAGGGTTATCAAAGGTATATATCAGGCTCAATTCAAGGCACGGCAATATATTTATAACAATATAGCATAAAAGGTGTTCTCTATTTCGAAATACTTTAGAAAAATAAACACATGTATCCTATTTAAGTACCTCAAGGTGGTACTCTACCCAAAATATGACCTAGCTCCAGATCAGGTTCAATTATTGTTTAAAGAATGCATGACTTGCCTTCGGGATCGGTGTAGTCATACTACTCGCCTTCTCCTACGGCTGTGAAGGTGTACGCATCAGTGGCGAACTCGGACTTCTCGATTGAATCTGCTGTGGCGTGATCTATTGATACATAAATAAAAATAAATAAGCAAATAACTTCAAGTAAATTCCAAAAAAACTCAGAAAGTGCATAGGATATCAAAAAGGGGGATTATGGAAGAAATTGGCAATTTTTCTGGAGTCGCGACGAGCGGAAAACCCTAGAACCAAAATTAGGGTTGTGTCAATGGATGCTCGGATCACGACGAAACTGGCGCAGATGGATTCAGAATAAATCAAAGAGTTGGGAATAGATCTTAGATTTTGATTTTGAGGTCAAACGGTCATTGAACTAGTCAAACTAGAAAATAAAGGATTTTTTGGAATTATTTTTCTAAAGAAAAAGTCTGGTGGTTGGTTTTTCTTTGGTTCCTTCCGGTTAACAGGCAGCGGCGGCAGTTTAGCGGCGCTGGCGGCGAGGGAGGCCGAGGGGCGGCAAAAGGAGGCCGGTTACGGGGTCCTGGGGCCGAGGCAAACCCATTCCCCAAGGTCCACGAAGCTAACTCGGCGACAGCAGGGCTGGCGGCGGCGAGTAGTGTCTGATGGCGGTGGTGCTCGTGGCGGCGGCGGCTCCGGCTAGCAGGCGGCAAAGCGCGGTAGCCGAGGAGCATCAATGAAGCACGGCGGAGCTAGCCGTGCCGGCAGTTGGACATAGAGACGGCCGAGGCGGCGGGACGCCGCGCTACCGGCGGTGGCCAAGCAGGGGCGGCGGCGCAAAGCGGCACCAGCGAGGCTTCGGGGACGGAGCGGCGGTGGAAAAAGAGGGAAAAGGCGCGGCTTGATACGGAGAATACGATGATCACTGTGATTTTGGGAAATAGGTGACGACGACGACGAATTTTGGGGATTGAGGGAAGGTGGCCGACGCTAGGGTTTGGCACTCTCAGCTCTGGCGACGACGATTGGTGGCACGGGGGCCGAGGCAGCTTCAGGGAAGTGGAAGAGGAGGTAAAGGCGGTCCTATTCTCTGTTGGTGTCGATTGACGAGGAGCAACGGAGATGGAGATAGAGGGGAAGACAAAGAACGGCGGTGGCAAACTTTGTCCAGGCTCGAGGAGATGAACTTGAGCTGGAGCAGCTAGCTTGGTGGCCTGGCTGATGCAGGGATTTGTGACGCGTGTGCCGAAAAGATGACTAAGAGGTGATGCTGGAATGACCGATAGAGGGAAGCATTGGTTTGCTTGATCAAGAAACAGAAAAGACAAGGAAGAGAGGCGGTTAAAGGGGGGCCGGGCTGGCAGGCTAGGGGAGGAGTAAAGAAAGAGAAAGACAAGAAAAAAGAAAGGAAAAATGGGCCGGGTCAAGGAAGTGGGTCGGCGATGAGAAAAAGAATACGCCGATGACCCGAGAATGTCACGGACGAGTCCGCGAGGATTTAGGATGGACGGATTACACTTCCGAGAAAAATAAAAGAAAAAGAAAACGGGAAACAAATACATCGAACAAGAAACATGTTTGAAAAATAGAACAAAATGGAAAACTGAATGTGAATTTTTGAAAATACACAAAATAAAAACGGTTTTAAAATTTAGTGATTTTTAGGGCTGTTACAGACCTACCCTTCTTAAAGGAATCTCGTCCCTGAGATTCATCAAAATGCTAAACAGGTGTGGGTGCTCCTTTTTCAATTCGGATTCTCTTTTCCAGGTTGCTTCATCCTCTGTATGATTCTTCCACTGTACTCGACAAAATTTAATACTTCTGTTCCGTAACTTCCGTTAAGTTGTCTCGAGGATTTTCTTAGGTTCTTCATAGGTCAAGTCTGGTTAGAGTGTAATACCTTGTAACGGTACTTGTTCTGTCGGAGTTCGTAAACATTTCTTCAATTGTGAGACATGGAAAACAGGATGAACTCCGGTTAACTCCTCAGGAAGCTGCAACTGATATGACACTTCACCACTTCTCTTCAGGATTTGGTATGGTCCAATGTATCGAGGAGCTAACTTCCCTTTCATCTGAAACCTTTGCACGCCCTTTAGTGGACTCACTTTTAAATAGACGAAGTCTCCAGTTTTAAAATTCAAGTCTCTTCTTCGATTGTCACTGTAATTTTTCTGTCTGGTTTGTGCGGCCTTAAGCTTCTCCCTGAAAATTCTGACATGAGCTTTGGCAATCATGTGCAAGCTGCGGTCCTATCAACTGACCTTCTCCAGTTTCTGTCCAATTTAGTGGGGTTCTACATCTTCTACCATACAAAGCTTCAAATGGTAACATTTCTAAGCTGGATTGATAGCTGTTGTTGCATGAAAATTGTGCAAATAGCAAACAAATATCTCATGCTGATCCATAGACCAAAGAACATGCCCTCAAGATATCTTCTAGGATTTGATTCACTCGCTTAGTTTGTCCTCCAGTCTGTGGATGATAAGCTGAACTAAATCCAACTTTGTACCCATTAATTCCTGAAAAGTTTTCTCGAACCTTGATACAAACTCCGATCCTTTATCAGATACTATTCTGTTTGGAACTCCATGCAGGATGGCAATCTTTGTCAAATATAATTCAGCCAGTTTATCTCCCCCATAAGTCTGCTTAACTGGTAAGAAATGTGCCACTTTAGTTAATCTATCAACTATAACCCATATAGCATCATAACCATCCTTAGTCTTCGGTAAACCTGTTATAAAATCCATTCTTATTTTATCTCACTTCCATTCGGGGCAGGGTAATGGTTGCATCAATCCCGCGGGTCGCTAATGATCTGCTTTAACGTTCTGACACACCTCATATAGGTTCACATGTTCTGCAATCTCTTATTGCATATCAGTCCACCAAAAGGTCTTCTTCAGATCTTGGTACATCTTTATGCTTCTAGGATGGATTGAAAATAACGAATCATGAGCTTCTTGCAGTATTAGATCCTTGATCTCTTTCTTATCAGGGACACATATTCTTCCTTGGAACCTTAGAACTCCATTGCTGTCTTCTGCAAAACCTAGTGTCTTATTTTCCTGGAGATCTTTCCTAATCTTCTAGATTTATGGATCTTTCTGTTGTGCCTTCTTTATCTCATCTTCTAAAGTTGGCTTCACTTCCGTAGTGCAAACACTGGATTGATCAACAAACTCTAGCCTCAACTGGCGGATTTCCTTCAATAATGGCTCTGAGTATTCCTGAACCATTGCATTACTACAATATGCCTCCGGCTTAAGGCATCAGCTACCACATTTGCCTTCCCCAGATGATATTGAATATCTAAGTCGTAGTCCTTTATCAGCTCTAACCATCTTCGCTGCCTCAAGTTCAGGTCAGGTTGAGTGAATATATATTTCAAACTCTAATGATCTGTGAACATTTCACACTTATTTCCAATTAAATAATGTCTCCAAATCTTCAGTGCATGCACAATTGCTGCCAATTCAAGGTCATGTGTTGGATAGTTCTGCTCATGTGGTCGTAGTTAACGAGAGGCATAGGCTACTACTCTTCCTTCTTGCATCAAAACACAATCAATTCCTTGACGACTAGCATCACAATATACCTGAAAATCCTTCTTGTTGTCAGGCAAAGCTAACACTGGAGCGGTCGTCAGTCTTATTTTGAGTTTTTGGAAACTCTTCTCACATTTATCTATCCATTCAAATGGCACATCTTTCTTCAAGAGATTGGTGAGAGGCCTTGCTATCTTAGAAAATCCTTCGATGAAGCACCGATAATATCCTGCCATGAACTCCAGACATCCTTTACTATCTGTGGTTGCTCCCATTCTGATGCAGCTTTAACTTTTTCTAGGTTCACTTTTACTCCTTCTGCAGTGATAATATGGCCTAGAAACTGCACTTCTTTTATCCAGAACTCACATTTAGAAAACTTGGCATACAACTTTTGCTCCCTTAATCTTTCCAAAACTAGCCCCAAATACTCTTCATGTTCTTGTTCACTTGATGAATATATATGGACATCATCTATAAAGACTACAACAAACTTGTCAAGGTAGTCCATATAGGTCTTGTTCATCAGTCCCATGAAAACTGCAGGTGCATTGGTCACTCCTAATGGCATCACTTTAAACTCATATAGCCCATACCTGGTAGTAAATGCAGTCTTCGGTATATCCTCTTCTCTAACTCTCAACTGATGGTATCCTGATCTCAGATCAATCTTCGAAAATACCTTAGCTCTGTTTAGTTGATCAAACAAATCATTAATTCTTGGCAGTGGATACTTGTTCTTAATAGTTGCTTCATTAAGTGCTCGATAATCCATACACACCCTAAGTGTACCAACTTTCTTCTTAGCAAATAGTACTAGGGCAACCCATTCTGACACACTTGGCCTTATGAAACCTTTCCCTTCTAGCTCATCAATCTGTTTCTTTAACTCCTTTAACTCAAGGGTAGCCATACGGTACATTGTCTTCACTATGGGTTTGGTTCCAGGCTTCAGCTTGATGGAGAACTCAACTTCTCTTTCAGGTGGCATCCCTGACAACTCTATTGGGAAGACATCTAGAAACTAATTAATCACTGGTACTTTCTCAACTCTTTTTGCGACCATGGTATTTAGTGACTATGGCAATGGTGGCAACAAGGGTCTCTTGGTTTTGAACTCTACTTTCTTCCCTTCAGTGTTAACCAGACTAATGATTTTATTCTCACAATCCATCTTTCCCTTACACTTATGTAACCAATCCATTCCTAGTATAACATTCAACCCTTGCATTTCTAATAGCATAAGGTCTGCTAAAAAGGTAACTCCTTCTATCTGGATTTATATATTAGGGCACTTAAACTGGGATTTCATGTCTGATCCTGGGGCATGGATCACATGGGTGTTACTTAACGCTACTAGACTTAAACCACGCTTCTTAACCAAAGCCAAAGAAATGAAAGAATGTGTAGCACCCGTATCAAATAAAACCAAAGCAGGCACTGAGTTAACAAGAAACATACCAAGCATAATGTCCGTAGCTCCAGTGGCATCCTTGGCTGAAACATGATTGACCCTTCCCTGAATAGCTCCAGGGTTAGGTCGTCCTTGTCCTGCAATTGGGCACTCCTGTTCCATGTCGTGCCACATTCTGATTCTGCGGCACGGCACATGGGATAGCACTCTGGGCTCTTGCTCTAAGTTGTGCAACATCCATCAGGAAGTTTCTCCAGGGGCAATTTGGACGGATGTGTCCCACCAACTTGCAATGATAACATTCTTTTGGGAAATTACTTGCTGGATACTGACTTCCACCATAATACTGTTGTCTCTATGGCATTGGAGGCCTTGGCATCTGTGGTGGGAAACGTCGAGGTGGTATTGCTGGCATCATCATTCTTGGTCTTGGGGCACTGGAAGAAAGCTTCATCTGCATTGGGGCCTTGCGCTTACGGCTTTCCTCTAGTTCTTTCTTCCTACGCTCAATCAACAGGACTTTGTTGAGTATCTCAGACATGTCCTTGTTGTCTACACCAGCAAGCTTGTACTTGATTGGTTCATCTAAACCTTCGACAAACCACAAAATCTACTTCTCTGTGTTCACATCATCAGGGGAGTAGCGTGCAAGACGCTGGAACTCATCATGATACTCTTCAATTGGCTTCCCATTCCGAGTGTGATTCCTAAACTCCATCATTGCTGCAACCAAACCTTCTGGAATGTGCACCTTCCTGAACTCCTCTGAGAACTCCTTCGATGTGATAGTTTCCTTGCCATGATGAACAGCTTGAAAATTGATCCACCATATTGCAGCTGGACCACTAAGCTGATGAAAAGCATACAGAACCTTCTCTCGATCAGTGCACTAGACTGTGTTCAATTTCCTCTCAACATCCATCAACCAATTGTCTACGGCTAATGGCTCTAGGGCTGAAGAAAATGTCGGTGGCTTGGTCCTCTGAAAATCTATCCATCTTGATCCCATAGTTGATCCTTCAGCAGTGGCAACACCTAGTTGTGGCATCCTGCTGATAACTTGCTCAAAATGTCTACTGTAGTTTTGATCTATCATCTGCATCACCCTTGCAAGATCAACTGGATTTTCTGGCGTCTGCTCACCCGCACTGCCGTTTCCATCTATTTCTGACATCTTGTCACTTTAATTAGGCTTGTAACAGGTTTTTCATTATAAAACGTTAATTAAGGTGTAACAAGGAAAGACTGAATAGACTTAGACTGGGAAAGCATGAAATAAAGAAGCAACGAAGTAGCAGGGAATGATAGACAGAATCATGTTTAGGGTTTTTCTTGTAAAAAGAGAGAGATGCAATAGCACACCGAGTGCCATGTAACCCCAAGAGGTTACATGAAACAACAGGATGACCTTTTCGCAAATACAATACATGACTCCACGTTCTACACGATGGACAAACCATCGACTAACACAGGTCGACATAAATTATCATCAATGCTAACTTAACGAAGCTATCGAACTTCAACGCTCCTCTCCAAAGCAACTTCACTCCTGAGATCTCCGAATCGTACCTATTATGCCCTAACCAACTAACTGAACCTTAAATAAGGTAGGGAAAAGAGCAACCAAAACCTTTCAAATTCAGATCAAGGAAAGAAGAAAAAAGTAGACAGGAAAACAGACCCAGGTAGAAGGGAGTCAATTAGAAGAATAACCCAATTTTGCAATCCTTTTCAAGTTTTCAAAATAGATTTTCAAACACTTCCTAACCAACCTAGGTCAACCTATAGTCAAACCTGCTTTGATACCACTCCTGTGGGGACCGTTCAGAGGGGTCCAAACGTCCCATGACACACGTAACCCCCCAGGATGTTCAGTTACACGTAGAATGATACAGAAACAGAACTTTGATTAATTATACAAACCGACAAGGTTCTAATACAATCCAGACTCAACACACACACACAATGGGTCTATGGCCATACACATACAACCAAAAGACACAACTCTGCACCATAGGAATGGCCTGAGCATAGAGTTGACCTAGAACTCGAAACCTTCGTCTTCGTCCCAGTCCTGCGGATTGATGGCTTCCTCAATTCACCTGCAACTTCTTCCTGACCAGCTGGAGCCCAAAATATGCAAGACTGAGTACACAAGTACTCCGCAAGCCATGCAGGGAAATTTATACCAATGTAGGATATAACAAGGAAAGGAACTGGTTTAACTCTAATCCTTATCAGTAGTTCAAAAACATCCTATTTTATAAACAAGTTTAATTTCAAAGGGTTTAACATTTCATGCCATCATCTCACAATTTAAACCATTATTTCAAGTCTACTCATGCCATTACTCTAGATTCACCCATCGACATAACTCCATTTACTGGGAGCATGGCGTATTCAAATACCAAATGACTCTGCAGCATCTGCCCAACTTTACCCGCATGATACCACAACCTAATCAGGGTTGAGATAAAAAAAGTATACCACTGCTCCAAGATAACAAAGTGTGATACCGCCCCAAGCTCATCTCTGCTCTGCCTAGCAAGTTATAGGACAAGGCATTTGTTGGCCTCAACTTGGCCTTCGCGAGAGTGTGCACCAACCCGACGACTCGTCCACTCACTGTTGCACGACTAGGAGGAACACGTAGTCCTCAAAGACCATATTAACAGTCTCACCTCACTCAGTGGCCATTACACACGTTAAAGCCTAAATTGCCAATACACTGAAAGGCTACAGAAGTTCAATTCACTGGAGCAGTGTACACTAGGTCCGAATACTTCAATCATACGGATGAATGCTAACTATGTCACTTATACTGGCACAAGGGGGTTATGTCCTTAAAAGCTTTAAATGAACCATTTACTTCCAAATTAATCACAGAAAATGATAGCTCACAAGATAATAACATTCTCGTAATATTCAAGATTAAACTAGAGTTATCAAAGGTATATATCAGGCTCAATTCAAGGCATGGCAATATATTTATAACAATATAGCATAAAAGGTGTTCTCTATTTCGAAATACTTTAGAAAAATAAGCACATGCATCCTATTTAAGTACCTCAAGGTGGTACTCTACCCAAAATATGACCTAGCTCCAGATTGGGTTCAATTATTGTTCAAAGAATACATGACTTGCCTTCGGGATCGGCGTAGTTGTACTGCTCGTCTCCTCCTATGGCTGTGAAGGCGTACGAGTTAGTGACGAACTCGGACTCCCCAATTGGATCTGCTGCGGCATGATCTATCGATACATAAATAAAAATAAATAAGCAAATAACTCCAAGTAAATTCCAAAAAAACTCAGAAAGTGCACATGATATCAAAACGGGGGATTATGGAAGAAATTGGGAATTTTTTCGGAGTTGCGACGAGCGGAAAACCCTAGAACCAAAATTAGGGTTGCATCACCGGATGCTCGGATCACGACAAAACTGGCGCGGATGGATTCGGAATAAATCAAGGAGTCGGGAATAGGTCTCTGATTTTGATTTTGAGGTCAAATGGTCACTGAACTAGTCAAACCAGGGAATAAAGGATTTTCGGAATTATTTTTCTAAAGAAAAAGTCTGGTGGTCGTTTTTTTGCGGTTCCTTCCGGTTAACACTCGGTGGCGGCGGTTCAGCGGCGGCGGCGGCGAGGGAGGCCGAGGGGCACCAAAAGGAGGCCGGTTTCGGGGTCCTGAGTCCGAGGCGAACCAAGGTTCATGAAGCTAACTCGGCGACGGCAGGGCTGGCGACGACGAGCAGTGGCCAATGGCGGTGGCGCTCGTGGCAGCGGCGGCTCCGGTGAGTAGGCGGCGAAGCGCGGTAGCCAGGGAGCATCAGTGAAGCACGGCGGAGCTAGCCGTGCCGGCAGCTGGACACAAAGACAGCCGAGACGGCGAGACGCCCCGTGGCCAGCGGCGCCAGCGAGGCTTCGGGGGTGGAGCGGCGATGGAAAATGAGGGGAAAGGTGCAGCTTGATATGGAGAATACTATGATCACCTCAATTTTTGGAAATAGGTGATGGCGACGACGAATTTTGGGGATTGGGGGGAGGCGGCTGACGCTAGGGTTCGGCACTCTCAACTCCGGCGACGACGATTGGCGGCACGGGGGCCAGGGCGGCTTTAGGGAAGTGGAAGAGGAGGTAAAGGCGGTCCTATTCTCTGTTGGTGTCGATTGACGAGGAGCAACAGAGATGGAGATAGAGGCGAAGACAGAGAATGACGGTGGCAAATTGTGTCCGGGCTCGAGGGGTTAAACTCGAGCTGGAGTAGCTAGGTTGGTGGCGCGGCTGATGCCGGGATTTGTGACGCATGTGCCGAAAGGATGACTAAGAGGCGATGCTGGAATGATCGATGGAGGGAAGCTCTGGTTTTCTTGATCAAGAAACAAAAGAGAGAAGGAAGACAGGTGGTTAAAGGGAGGCCGGGCTGGCAGGCTAGGGGAGGAGTAAAAGAAAACGAAAGAGAAGGAAAAAGAGGCCGGGCAGAGGAAGTGGGTCGACGATGAGAAACAGAATACGCCGATGAATCGAGAATGTTGCGGACGAGTCCACGAGGATTTAGGATGGACGGATTGCACTTCCGAGAAAAATAAAAAGAAAAGGAAACGAGAAACAATTACAACGAACAAGAAACAACTTTAAAAATAGAACAAAACGGAAAACTCAACGTGAATTTTGGAAAATACACAAAAATAAAAATGGTTTTAAAATTTAGTGATTTTTAGGGCTGTTACAGACGTCCGATCGTGTTCCTTGTAGATCCAAACCATCGGATACCCTGTGCAACCTTGGGTAGATTTGTTCTACCATGGACCGAGCCTCTCTCTCTTTAGCTTGTGGGCCCCTGCGGCCAGCGACTCGACCGCCTCTCTGATCCAGGGCTGATGTCACAAATCCCTTTTTCAGTAGCAAAATAATTAGTAAATGACGCAACAAATCTATTTAATTCTTTTAAATAGGCTTTAAAGGGATTAAAGCTTCTAAAATTCATAACTAATTCATACGAACTCCTTTTGGGGTGATTCAACTTGCAAAATTCATTAAAAATCAAGATCTATCCATTAAAAATATAATATTATACATTAATGTTTGATTATGTATTGTTTTGCTTGTTTTTGTTTATTGTCTTTAGCCTAGACGTTCCTGAAGAGTCGGGATTTCTTGAGGAGAGTTCGAAAGCGCTTGCAGAGCAGCAAGGTAAGTCACACAGATTTCTTAACACCTTTGAGCATATTGTACCTATGTTTTAAGCTATACTTTTCCTTTAACTATACATTTACTTTTATAATGTCATCTAGAGGGAGAAACCTTATCATTTTATTATGGCCTTATTGTTTTGATTACTTGTCATTGGACCCATGGGAAAATGTGACTAGCTAGCTTTAATTATTGGTTAGCTAGAGTAATTCTAGGATCCTGCTTAGCCATGCATAGAAACTATAGCATAACATATGGGCAAGCATTTAAACCCTGATTACATTATTCAGTTCACATGAAATGATGATTCAATTCACGACTATGGTCGTGTGAGGATAACTTAATGGTCCACTAAAATTTAACTAAATGATGGGTTGTGAGCACCAGGATTGTGACTGTTGCTAGCGGTGCTCATGATACTTAAGGACCGGTTCACGAACTACTTGTTGCAAAGTAACACTCGTACCAACCAGAAGCTAAAATGGGTACTAGCGGGATTTGAAGTGTGCTGAGTTTAATGGGAGGCACCAGGGCTTTGTTTGTGGCTGATATAAGTCCACACATGGCAGTTGTCAATAAGTCCATGAGTTCGAGCGTCGAGCCGTCTTGCGGAAAGGCACTTGATCACCCCTACCGGAGACCGGAGGCTTTGCAGGAGGCTCTCCTATTGTGCAAGTTACATGGATAATCATGTCACAATTCCTTTCCGAGATACCATGGTGGTATTGAGGCGCACAGTGATGTATTGTGGAGTTGTGTCTTGTGGGTAAATTGGTACATCTCTGGTCAGAGTAAAACTATTCGAATAGCCGTGCCCGTGGTTAATAGACGGGTCTAGCAATGTTTTCTATGATTAATCCTACACTATCTTGATTAAATAATGAATGGTGGAATATGGTTAGCTCTAGGTTGGAGTGGTTGGGCATATATCGCTTTGGAGAGCGGTATAGTGTTGGTTAATATTGATTAATGATTACTGTTTTATTACTCTCTTAAATATTTTATTAAATGCTATTTACACAATTTGAGCCATATTATGCCATCTTTTGGATATTTGTACACTTGCATATTTGCTGTGTGGCTTGCGGAGTATTTCATGTACTCACCTTGTAATCAACAATCATTATCAGAGGTGTACTATAGCGAGGATAACTTTTTGGAGGACTGAGCAGGAGCCTGGTCTAGTGCGTGTGGAGTGGGAGTCATCACATTGTTCGTAGTTATTCCGCTGCTTAGACTTTATTATTTTGAGAGGTGCCATTCGCCTCTGTAATAAAAATATTCGTTATGTAAAACAATTACTTTGTTATCAACTTTGTCATATGTGTGCCTCGGTTGATTCCTGGACGAGTATTTACACATAATAAAGAACCTTAATTTTGGATGGAAATTCCGGGTGTGACATCCAGCTTGGTGGCCTCGTTAGCGAGCTGGTGAGCGACGCGTGTGTTGGAGAAACGGCTGCATGGCATGAAGTTGTAGCAACAATGGCATGGCAGCCCTCTGCCGAGAAACGGCTGCATGGCATGAAGTTGTAGCAACAATGGCATGGCAGCCCTCTGCCGAGTCGGCAGAGGCGGTGGAGATGATGGTGCAAAGCTTGGCTCCGAAACAGAGCCAGGAAAGAGAGAGGGAGAGAGTTGGGGGTGGTGGGGAACTAGGCTGGCCTGGGGTGGGCTGGTTTGGGCCAAAAGGAGGAAGAAAAAGAGAAAAAGAATCGGGCCGAGCCGGAAAAATGGGTTGATGACGAGTGGAAGAAAAATGGGCCGGTGACCCGACGGTGAAATGAACTTGTCCGCTAGGGTTTTGGGATGGATGGATGAATTGCACTTCTGAGAAAATAAAAGGAAAAAGAAAAATGATAAAGACGAACAAAAAATGACTTTAAAAATTTAACGAAACAACAAACTTGACGTGAGTTTTCAAAAATTAACAAAAAAATAAAACAATTTTAAAACTTAGTCAATTTTTTAGGGATGTTACAGACCTACCATCCTAAAAAGAATGTCGTCCCCGAGATTCATCCAACTGCTCAACAGGTATGGGTACTTCTTTTCCAATTCAGATTCTTTTTCCCAGGTCACTTCATCCTCTGTGTGGTTCTTCCATTGCACTCTACAGAACTTAATACTTCTGTTTTGCAATCTCTGTTCAGTCGTCTCGAGGATTTTCTCAAGTTCTTCTTCATAAGTCAAGTCTGGTTGGAGTGTGATACTTTGCAACGGTACTTGTTTTGTCGGAGTCCGTAAACAGTTCTTCAATTGTGAGACATGGAAAACAGGGTGAACTCCAGCTAACTTTTCAGGCAACTATAATTGATACAACACTTCACCTCTTCTTTTCAGGATCTGGAATGGTCCAATGTATTGAGGAGCTAACTTCCTTTTCATCTAAAACCTTTGTACGCATTTAAGCGGACTCACTTTTAGATAAACAAAGTCCCCAATTTTAAAACTCAAATCTCTTCGTCGATTGTCACTATAATTCTTCTGTCTGGTTTGTGTGGCCTTAAGTTTCTCTCTGATAATTCTGACATGGGCTTCGTCATCATGTGCAAGCTATGGCCCTATCAACTGACCTTCTCCAGTTTCTGTCCAATTAAGCGGAGTTCTGCATCTTCTACCATACAAAGCTTCAAATGGTGACATCTCCAAGCTGGATTGATAGTTGTTATTGTAGGAAAACTGTACAAATGTCAAGCAAATATCCCACGCTGATCCATAAACCAAAGCACATGCCCTTAACATATCTTCTAGTATTTGATTCACTCGCTCTATTTGTCCTCCAGTCTGTGGGTGATATGCCGAACTGAATCCCAATTTTGTACCCATCAGCTCTTGAAAAGTCTTCCAAAATCTTGATACAAAATGCGTTTCTCTATCAGACACTATTCTCTTTGGAACTCCATGCAGGATGACAATCCTTGTCAAATATAATTCAGCTAATTTGTCTCCACCATAAGTCTGTTTAATTGGTAGGAAATGTGCCACTTTAGTTAACCTATTGATTATGACCCATATAGCATCATAGCTGTTGGAGGAGGAAACTCCAACCGCGGGGAGTCTGGAGACCCCCCTTTTGAGTTCGGCCAGGGGAGTTTGTTCACAGGACGGCAGTGGCGTCTGGGAGATGATCGGCGGAGAGAACGGCACGCAATGAGACAGGGGGAGGTAGACAGGTTCGGGCCGCGCGGAGGTGTAATACCCTACTCCTGTGCGTTTTGGCTATGTGGGAGATGAATGTGTTATGCTGTTACAAGGATATCCCGAGGGGCACAGGAGGTAGCGCAAGCTCGGAAGGGAACTGGAAGCGCTCAAGAAGCTCTACCCCAAGCTAACTATGCTGTGGAAGAAGCTCTCCAGGTTGTCCCCCCTTTTCTAGGTTGGCATGGGTCCTCCTTTTATAGTGCAAGGGGAGTCCACAGTGCCTACACATCTCCAGAGAGAGAGAGAGCTTGCTATGATTTGTCTTGTCTCACGTACGCGACTGCCTGCTGCGCCGCGCCGGAGGGACGTCTAATCGCCGCCTGGCTCGACTGCTGCGGACGGCTGGAGTTGGTTTGCTGTCGCCACGCCGGAGTCGGTGCTGCATGTCTGGTCAGCATGTTGCCGGGCTGCTGTGGGCGGCTGGAGCATGGAGATGTGATAGCGCGCGCCTCCGCTGCCAGAGTGTGGAGAATCAAGGCCCTCTCAGCCGAAAGTTCTCTGACGACATTGGGAGGGGGCCCACGGAAGGTCATCATGACGGTGCACGCATGTCCGACCGGGAGACAGGCGGGAGGCGCCCCGTCACTTCGCCATTAATGCGGGTAGTTGGGGAGCTGATCTGCTCAAGCCGGTCTCGTGCCCGGGGCGGAGAGCTCATCGAGCCCTCCGCGCGCACGAGGCACCGAGTCCCTCGGGGACGGCAAATGTGAGTCTCGGGCTCGGGGAGCGGCGCCCGGGACCAGGATGTCTTAGTAACGTGCTCCGGGACTGGAGCTGTGGGCCCCGTGCCCGGGAGCGAGGCCTCTGTAAAGTGCCCCAGGACCGGGAAGTCCCCGTACTGTGCCCTGGGGACGCGACCCGGGGCTGAAGCTGTGTGTCCCGGGAAGTCCCAGTAATGTTCCCGGGGACATGCCCCGGGATCGAGGAGGTGGCTCCCGGGACCGGGGGCGAGTCTCGGGACCGGGGAGGTCCCCGGGACGCGGGGTCTGAGGAGGACCCTCCCGGGACCGAGCAGCGAGGTCGCGACCCGGGAACGTGGCTCCCAGGTCCGGGGCGAGTCCCGGGACCGGGGAGGTGGCTCCCGGGCCCGGGGGCGAGTCTCAGGATCGGGGAGGTCCCCGGGACCGGGGAGGTCCCCGGGGCACGGGGCCTGAGGAGATGGCTGCGAGCCGTTGTTGCAACTCGACGGGGAGTGCGCACCCGGGCCGAGGCAGTGCTTGTGCCCAGGTACTTAGCGGGAAAAAGCCTATAGCCGGCCGTCACCGGAGCAGAATGTGGGCCCGGAGGAGCTGACGTGGCCGAAGACCCACGCGTCCCCAGGGTATGTGGGACCCCCATTCCGGTTTCGCCGACAGTGGCCCCTGGCCCTGTTGCTCGGCCGGGATCAACTCCGGGTAGGAACAGGGCCACGTCTTGAAGAAACGAGGGGACGCGGGGTCCCGGCTGTAATACGGTGGATATGTGCCCGGGAACCGGAGACCCAGGCTGGAAATATGGGATGAACCGGGACGACTTCCCCGGACTCGCACTCGCCAAGACGATGTTGTCCGAGTAATCGCGCCCCATCTGGTTGTGAAAATGTTGAGGAAGCCGTGGTGGTTCGCGAGGAGGCACGGAAAGCCCTGGCCGAGACCGCTGCAACGGAGGTAGGGTTCCACAACCGCGGCGAGCACCTTGTGGAGCCGATGTCTGACGAGGAGTCCGAGGGAGACGTTAGTCCCCTTCTGACTCCACCCGGGGTCCGGTCCAAAGAAGACCAGCGACCTTCCCCCGTGCGTCAACATCTCTGGGCCTCCGCTCGTGCTTGCGCTCCAATTTAGCCTGTCTTGTGCAAAGAGAGACATTTGTATATGTATATGATCATGTTTATATTTTCGTACCATTGCTTATTGTGTTGTTCGGAGGTTGCTTGTATTCGGGGCCCCGTGTCCGGGAACGCTGAGTACCGGGCGCCATCCGACAGCGAGAGCCAGTAGCCGCGAACAGCCGTAGAGCCCGAGACCCCTATCCGGGCCCTGGCGTAGCCGCCTGCCCCGGGAGCTCGGTCCCCAGGGGCAGCGAACGCGATGGTTGCCCGCCCCGGGAATCCGGTCCCCGGGGCCGCGAGCAGCCGAACGCGAGCCTTGCGGAGCGATTAAGTCCGTTGCCCGTGCCCCGGGAGCTCGGTCCCGAGGGACCGCGAGCACCCAAGCGCGGGTCCTGCGGAACGGTTAAGTCCGTAGGTTCGACACCTTCCGTCTTTCGGATCCGGGGGCCCTCCGTGCCCCCGGGCGCAGCGTGGCCGCGGGGACAGACCGCTCGACTGTGCCTGGGGCCGCCAGCCAGCGAAGCACCCGGCGCCTCGGCGCTGGTGGTCGGGGGGGGGGGAGCTGGCCAGGCCGGGTACCGCAGCCCGCCCATCAGGCCTCGGCGACCGGGGCTGCGTTAGCCGGGGGGGGGGCCCGGCTCGCGTCGAGGTTCGGAAAGCCTGCCGGAGATGGGTCTAATCTGCACATGATAAACTGTGAGAGTATTTGGCTCGTTCCTTTGTCCGTTCCATGCTACGAAACGTGGCGTCGACCACCTCCCGAAGGCGTCCACGCGGTCGCGACTGTGCGGAGGAAAAGATCACGCATAAGCATTTCACCCCCTATCCCGGGAAAACCGATCCCGAGGCTAGCCATCGGGGGCACCGGAGCCGCTGGGACCCGGGGCACCGCGCAGAGCGGTGCCACCACGGTCCCGTGGGCTCGACAACGCCCCGGGGTTAGCCTGTGGGGACACGGGAGCCTGTTGGTAGGGAACCGATGATTATGCGCAAACCCAGCCGCCGTACGGGCGCGGCCCGATTATGCCCCCAGGGGGTGAGATTGCCACGAACGCAACACACGGAAAAAGACGAAAGGCACGAGACCGGGAAGGATATTAAAAAATGCTGCTCAGTAAAGTGTATATACATGGGGGCCTCGGCCAGCGCTGAGGTTTGGAGGAAACCGGCGCTCGCCCGGGCGCACCGTGACTTACAGGATGTATTTACAGATAAAAATTTGCGAAGATGCTCCCAGGCTTACTGAGCCTGGTCGGGCGACACCGATCACCAGGAAGGGGCCTTCCCACGGGGGGAAGGTATATTTCATTCCTGCACGTGAGAGGACACGGTGGAGGACTAGGTCCCCATCCTGGAGTGATCGGGCCCCAACCTTACGCCGATGATAGCGTTTGGGGCTCTGCTGGTTAGGAGCGAGGCGCATGGCCTCACTGGCGAAGTATACCGGCTTCTGTTGTGTGCGCCCCTATCCCGGCCTGACGGGGGCCGGGAGCACGGGCTCAGCTCTCTCGGGAGGAAGCGAGCTTTCGTGGCTGGGAGCATATGTAGGCCCGGGGCCCGGGGGCCCCGGCTGGAATGTGGTTTGATATATGCCGGGATCCGGGGGCCCGGGCTTGGATTTGGGAAGTGTCGGGACGACTTCCCTGGACTTGCTCTCGCCTGGGCGAAGTTGTCCGGGTTATCGCCCCCAGTCCGGGTGCCACGTCCCTAGGCCCGCACTCGCCTTGGCGAGGCTGCCCTGGTTCGGGCTTCCCGGTGTCGAGCCAGGGGCGCGGATCCAGGACATGGACCCTGGACCCCGGGGCCCCGGCTTTAATGTAATATGTGCCCGGGACCCGGGGGCCCCGGACTGAGATGTCGAATGCATCGGAACGACTCCCCGGACTGCGCTCGCTGGGGCGACGCTGTCCAGCTTATCGTGCCCCGTTGGAGTTGTTCCGGGTGCCGCGTCCAAGACATGCACTCGCCTTGGCGAGGCTGTCCGGGTTCGGGCTCCCCAGAACCAGGAGCGGGATTCGGACCGTTGATCGGCCTGACGGTTGCCCCAAATCGGACCGTCCGCCTAGGGATCGGACCGTCCGAATCAGGGTGACCGGACCGTCTGCCTAGGGATTGGACCGTCCGAACCCCGACGGTCGGACCGTCCGCCTAGGGGTCGGACCGTCCGATCACCTCGATCAGGCTTGGCCGGCTACTGTTCCTGTCGGAACTTCTTGACATGCTCGGCCAAGTTCTGGACGGCACGGCACTCCGTGAGGTTGTGCGAGTCCGTCTCGTGGACGGTGCACCACTTCCGGGCCGTTGCCGGTGGAGGCGGCGCACGTGCGGCCCTTTGACTCTTGCCACTGTTGTCGTCCCCACGGGCGTCGTAGGCCCGGGGGGCGCCCACAATAGCCAAAGCGAAGTGCTCGGCAGCCGTCCTGTCCTTCTGGCGCTTCCTCCTGTCCTGACGCGATGTGGAGCGTGAGAACTCACCGTTCTCTTCGGGGCCCTCATCAGGGGCCTCAGGGCGTGGCCTGTTCCACGCCCGGGCCTCCTCCTTGCGGGCGCAGAGGTCGGCGAGGCTGAACAGCTCAGCCGTGGTCTAGACGTCGCGGGTGCCCAGCTTCTCGAGCATGTGCTTGTCGCGCACGCCCGAACGAAAAGCGTGGATGACCGCATGAGGAGCGATGTGGGGGATAGTGTTGCGTACCTGGCTGAAGCGCTGCAGAAAACGCCTCAGCAACTCGTCCCTGCCTTGACGCAGGGCGTGGAGGTCCGCCTCGGTCCCAGGGCGCGGGAAAGTGCCCTGGAAGTTCGCTACGAACTGGTGGCAGAGGTTCTCCCATGAGTAGATTGACCCCTCGGGGAGGTTCATCATCCAGGAGCGAGCCTGGGCCTTGAGAGCGACGGGGAAATAGTTCGCCATCACGTTCTCATCGCCGCCAGCAGCCTGGATGGCGGTGGTGTATATCTGCAGGAACTCCGTGGGGTCGACGGAGCCGTCATACTTCTCCGGCAAGATGGGCTGGAACCTGGCCGGCCAGCGCACCTGCCGGAGGCTTGGGGAGAGCGCCAGGCAACTTGAGCCATACTGAACGGGCTCAGGCGACGGACGACGGTTTCCTGCCGGGGAGTTCGAGCTGGAGGCCTGGACCTCAAGGCGCGCGGCAGCGTCCACGCGCCGTTCGCGCTGTCGCTCCAAAGTGACCCAGGCGTCCTCGTGGGACTGCATCCGGTTCAGCCGGTGACGGAGGTCGTCACGGCCATCCTTGGTCGGAGGCGTGGCGCGAGGCGCCGCGCTCCGGGCTTAGTTCCGCTTCGGGGAGAGGGGCTGGCCCACGCTAGGTGTCACGCGGTCAGCACTCCCGGCCCCTGCATTGCTGTCGGCGGCGACCTGGCGATGGGCCGCGCCTACCAGGTTGGCGACTTCGTTGAGCCAGCGCCGCTCCCGGCCTCCGCCTCCGGTGAATGCCGGAGGGTGGCGTAGGAGGGCTTCTGCCGCCAGGAGGGCTCCCTGCGGCGATGCTGGCTGAAAGTTGAGATGGCGGCGCATCGTGGATTGACGCGTCCGCTCGCGCCTCATGGATGAGGCTGCGGCAGACCCGGCGGGGCACTTGCCGGCTCCCTCCGCAAGGGAAGGGGCCGAGGCCGCACAACCAGGCCACTGCTGGGCGAACTCGGCCCGCAGGGCGCGCGCCGCACGTCCCCAGGAAGACAAGGAGGGGAAGTGTGGCGGGCGCGCCACAGGGCTAACCTCGCCCGGCGGGGTGAAGCCGCCGGACTCCTCGTCGGAGTCCTGCGAACGATGGCCTCCTGCCATGGAGCGTGCCGGTGTTGGGGACGTCGGTGTGTCGCCTAGAAGAGAAACTCCCCCTACCTGGCGCGCCAGCTGTCGGAGGAGGAAACTCCAACCGCGGGGAGTCTGGAGACCCCCCTTTTGAGTTCAGCCAGGGGAGTTTGTTCATAGGACGGCAGTGGCGTCTGGGAGATGATCGGCGGAGAGAATGGCACGCAATGAGACAGGAGGAGGTAGACAGGTTCGGGCCGCGCGGAGGCGTAATACCCTACTCTGTGCGTTTTGGCTATGTGGGAGATGAATGTGTTATGCTGTTACAAGGATATCCCGAGGGGCACAGGAGGTAGCGCAAGCTCGGAAGGGAACTGGAAGCGCTCAGGAAGCTCTACCCCAAGCTAACTATGCTGTGGAAGAAGCTCTCCAGGTTGTCCCCTCTTTTCTAGGTTGGCATGGGTTCTCCTTTTATAGTGCAAGGGGAGTCCATAGTGCCTACACATCTCCAGAGAGAGAGCTTGCTATGATTTGTCTTGTCTCACGTACGCGACCGCCTGCCGCACCGCGCCGGAGGGACGTCTAATCGCCGCCTGGCTTGACTACTGCGGGCGGCTGCAGTTGGTCTGCTGTCGCCACGCCGGAGTCGGTGCTGCATGTCTGGTTAGCATGTTGCCGGGCTGCTGTGGGCGGCTGGAGCATGGAGATGTGACAGTGCGCGCCTCCGCTGCCAGAGTGTGGAGAATCAAGGCCCTCTCAGCCGAAAGTTCTCTGACGACACTGGGAGAGGGCCTACGGAAGGTCATCATGACGGTGCACGCATGTCCGACCGGGAGACAGGCGGGAGGCGCCCCATCACTTCGCCATTAATGCGGGTAGTTGGGGAGCTGATCCGCTCAAGTTGGCCTCGTGCTCGAGGCGGAGAGCTCATCGAGCCCTTCGCGCGCACGAGGCACCGAGTCCCTCGAGGATGGCAAATGTGAGTCCCGGGCCCGGGGAGCGGCGCCCGGGACCAGGATGTCTCAGTAACGTGCTCCGGGACCGGAGCTGTGGGCCCCGGGCCCAGGAGCGAGGCCTCTGTAAAGTGCCCCGGGACCGGGAAGTCCCCGTACTATGCCCCGGGGATGCGACCCGGGGCTGAAGCTGTGGGTCCCGAGAAGTCCCAGTAATGTTCCCGGGGACATGCCCCGGGATCGAGGAGGTGGCTCCCGGGACTGGGGCGAGTCCCGGACCGGGGAGGTCCCTGGGACGCGGGGTCCGAGGAGGACCCTCCCGGGACCGAGCAGCGAGGTCGCGACCCGGGAACGTGGCTCCCAGGTCCGGGGGCGAGTCCCGGGACCGGGGAGGTGGCTCCTGGGCCTGAGGGCGAGTCTCAGGATCGGGGAGGTCCCCGGGGCACGGGGCCCGAGGAGATGGCTACGAGCCGTCGTTGCAACTCGACGGGGAGTGCGCACCCGGGCCGAGGCAGTGCTCGTGCCCAGGTACTTAGCGGGAAAAAGCCTATAGCCGGCCGTCACCGGAGCAGAATGTGGGCCTGGAGGAGCTGACGTGGCCGAAGACCCACGCGTCCCCAGGGTATGTGGGACCCCCATTCCGGTTTCGCCAACAGTAGCCGTCTTTAGTCTTCGGCAAGCCTATTATAAAGTCCATTCCAATTTCATCCTACTTCCATTCAGGACAAGGTAATGGTTGCATCAATCCCACAGGTCGCTGATGATCTGCTTTAACCTTCTGACATACCTCACATAAGTTAACATGTTCTACAATTTCTCGCTTCATGTCTGTCCACCAAAAGGTCTTCTTCAGATCTTGGTACATCTTTGTGCTTCCAGAATGGATTGAAAATAATGAATCATGAGCTTCCTGCAGTATCAGATCCTTGATCTCTTTCTTATTAGGGACATATATCCTTCCTTGGAACCTTAGAACTCCATTACTATCTTCTGCAAAACTTGGTGCCTTATTCTCCTGGAGATCTTTCTTAATCTTCTGAATTTGTGGATCTTCCTATTGTGTCTTCTTTATTTCATATTCTAGAGTTGGCTTCACTTCTATAGTGAAAATAAAAGATTGATCAACAAACTCCAACTTCAATTAGCAAATTTCTTTTAATAATGGCTCTGAGCACTCTTGAGCCGTTGCATTACTGCAATATGCTTTCCGGCTTAAAGCATCAGCTACCACATTTGCCTTCCCTGGATGATACCGAATATCCAAATCATAGTCCTTTATCAGTTCTAACCATCTTCGCTACCTCAAATTCAGGTTAGGTTGAGTGAACATATACTTCAAACTCTTCTTATCTGTAAACATCTCACACTTATTTCCATTTAAATAGTGCCTCCAAATCTTTAGTCCATGCACAACTGCTGCCAACTTAAGGTCATGTGTTGGATAATTCTGCTCATGTGGTCGAAGTTGACGAGAGGCATAGGCTACTACTCTGTCTTCTTGTATCAAAACACAACCAATTTCCCGACGACTAGCATCACAGCATACCAGAAAATCCTTCTTGTTGTCAGGCAAAGCTAACACTAGAGCAGTTGTCAGTCTTACTTTGAGTTCTTGAAAACTCTTCTCACATTTATCTGTCCATTCAAATGGTACATCTTTCTTCAAGAGATTGGTGAGAGGTCTTGCTATCTTAGAAAAACCTTCGATGAAGCACTGATAATATCCTGCCATTCCCAAGAAACTTCGGACATCCTTCACTGTTTATGGTTGCTCCCATTCTGATACAGTTTTAACTTTCTCTAGATCCACTTTTACTCCTTCTGCGGTGATGATATGGCCTAGAAACTGCACTTCCTTCATCCAAAACTCATACTTGGAGAACTTGGCATACAACTTTTGCTCTCTTAATCTTTCCAAAACTAGCCTCAAATGCCCTTCATGTTCTTCTTCACTAGATAAATATATAAGGATATCATCTATAAAGACTACCACAGACTTATCAAGGTAGTCCATATAGGTCTTGTTCATCAACCCTATGAAAACTGTAGGTGCATTGGTCACTCCAAATGACATCATAATAAACTCATATAATCCATACCTGGTAGTAAATGCAGTCTTCGGTATGTCCTCTTCTCTAACTCTTAGCTGATGGTACCCTGATCTCATATCAATCTTCGAAAACATTTTAGCTCCCTTCAGTTGATCAAACAAATCATCAATTCTTGGCAGTGAATACTTGTTCTTGATAGTTGCTTCATTAAGTGCTCGATAATCTACACACATCCTCAAGGTACCATCTTTCTTCTTAGCAAATAGCACTGGGACAGCCTATTCTGACACACTTGGCCTTATGAAACCTTTCTCTTCTCGCAAATCAATTTGTTTCTTCAACTCCTTTAATTCAGGGGCAGCCATCTAATACATTGTCTTTGCTATGGGTTTGGTTCCAGGCTTCAGCTTGATGGAAAACTCAATTTCTCTTTCTAGAGGCATTCCTGGCAACTCTGTTGGGAAGACATCTGGAAACTCATTAACCACTGGTACTTTCTCAACTCCTTCTGCAACCATGGTATTTAGTGATTGTGGCAATGGTGGCAACAAGGGTCTCTTTTCTCTGAACTCTACTTTCTTCCCTTCAGTATTAACCAGACTAATGATTTTATTCTCACAATCCATCTTCCCTTTATACTTATGTAACCAATCCATTCCCAGTATAACATCCAATCCTTGCATATCTAGTAGCATGAGGTTTGCTAAAAAGGCAACTCCTTCTATCTGAATTTCTATATTATGGCACTTAAATTGGGATTTCATATCTGATCCAGGGGCATGGATCACATGGGTGTTACATATAGCTACTAGGCTTAAACCACGCTTCTTAACCAAAGCCAAAGAAATAAAAGAATGTGTAGCACCCGGATCAAATAAAACCAAAGCGGACTCTAAGTTAACAAGGTACATACCAAGCATAATGTCCGTAGCTCCAGTGGCATCCTTGGCTGAAACATGATTGACCCTCCCCCGAATAGCTCTAGGGTTAGGTCGTCCTCGTCCTGCAATAGCTTCAACTTGTCCTCCACGGTTTGGCACTGCTCCTCCACGATTGGGCACTCCTACTCCATGTCTTGCCACGTTCTGATTTTGCGGCATGGCACGTGGCATGGCACTCTGGGCTCTTGCTCTAACTTGTGCAACATCCGTCGAAAAGTTTCTCTAAGGGCAGTATGAACGGATGTGTCCCACCAGCTTGCAATGATAACATTCCTTTGGAAAATTTTCTGCTAGATACTGACTTCCACCATAATACTATTGTCTTTGTGGCATTGGAGGCCTTGGCATCTGTGGTGGGAAATGCCAAGGCGGTACTGCTGGCATCATCATCCTTGGTCTTAGGGCACTTGAAGAAGGCTTCATTTGCTACAGGGCCTTGCGCTTGCGGCTTTCATCCAGTTCTTTCTTCCTACGCTCAATCAACAAGACCTTGTTGAGTAGCTTCGACATATCCTTGTAGTCCACACCAGCAAGCTTGTACTTGATTGGTTCATCTAAACCTTTGACAAACCACACCATCTTCTTCTTCTCTGTGTTCACATCATTAGGAGAGTAGCGTGCAAGATGCTGAAACTCATCATGATATTTTGCGATAGGCTTCCTGTTTTGTGTGTGATTCCTAAACTCCTTCATCTTTGCTGCAATCAAACCTTCTGGAATGTGCATCTTCCTGAACTCCTCTGAGAATTCCTTCCAGGTGATGGTTTCCTTATCAGGATGGACAACTTGGAAGTTAATCCACCATACTGCAGTTGGACCACTAAGCTGATGAGAAGCATACAAAACTTTCTCTTAATCAGTGCACTGGACTGTGTTCAACTTCCTCTCAACATCCCTTAACTAGTCATCTGCTGCTAATGGCTCTAGAGCTGAAGAAAATGTCGGTGGCTTGGTCCTCTGAAAATCTATCCACCTTGATCCCATGGTTGATCCTTCAGCATGGCAACACCTAGTTGTGAAATCCTGCTGATAACTTGCTCAAAAAGCCTACTGTAGTTCTGATCATCATTTGCATCACCCTTGCAATATCAATTGGATTCTCTGGCGGCTGCTCACCTACACTGCCATTTCCATTTGTTCTTGACATCTTGTCCCTTTACTTAGGCCTGTAATAGGTTTTCATTATAAGACATTAATTAAGGTGTAACAAGGAAAGACTGAATAGACTTAGACTGGAATAGCATGAAATAAAGAAGCAATGAAGTAGCAGGGAATGACAGACAGATTCATGTTTAGGGTTTTTCTTGTACAAAAGAGAAAGACTCAATAGCACATCGAGTGCCATGCAACCCCAAAAGGTTACATGAAACAACAGGATGGCCCTTTCACAAATACAATACATGACTCCACGTTCTACATGATGGACGAACCATCAACTGACACAGGTCAACATAATCTATCGTCAATCCTAACTTAACGAGTCTATCGAACTTCAATGCTCCTCTCTAAAACAACTTCACTCCCGGAATCTCTCAACTGTACCTATTACGCCCTGACCAACTAACCTTACCTTGAATAGGGTAAGGAGAAGATAAAATAAAACATTTCAAAATTAGATCAAGTAACGAAGAAAGAACTAGACAAAAACAGACCAAGGCGAAAGGGAGTCAATTAGAAGAATATCCTATTTTTGCAATTCTTTTCAAGTTTTCAAAATAGATTTTCAAACACTTCCTAACCAACCGAGGTCAACCTACAGTCAAGCTGGCTCATATACCACTCATGTGGGGACCGTTTGGAGGGGGTTTGAACGTCCCACAACACATGTAACCACCCAGGAAGTTTAGTTGCGTGTAGAATGATACAGAAACAGAACTTTGATTAATTATACAAACCGACAAGGTTCTAATACAACTCAGACCCAACACACGCACACAACGGGCCTATGGCCATACACATACAACCAAAAGACACAACTCTGCACCACAGGAACAACCTGAGAGTAAAGTCGACCTAGAAATTAAAGTCTTCGTCTTCATCCTAGTCTTGCGGATTGACGGCTTCCTCGACTTCACCTATAACTTCTTCTTGACTAGCTAGAGCCCAAAATATGCAAGACTGAGTACACAAGTACTCCACAAGCCATGCAGGGAAATATATACTAATGCAGGATATAACAAAGAAGGGAACTGGTCTAACTCTAAACCTTATCAGTAGTTCACAAACAACCCATTTCATAAACAAGTTTAACAATTACTGGGAACACGGCGTATTCGAATGCCATCATTTCACAATTTAAACAATCATTTCAAGTCTACTCATGCTATTACTCTGGATTCACCCACATATATATCTCCATTTACCAGGAGCACGGTGTATTCGAATACCAAACGACTCTGCAACGTCTGCCCAGCTTTACCCGCATGATACCCACAGCTAGTTAGGTTGAAGATAACAAAGTGTGATACTACCCCCAGCTCATCTCTGTTCTGCCTAGCAGGTTATAGGACAAGGCGCTTATTGGTCTCAACTTAGCCTTTGCGAGGGTGTGCACTAACCCGACAACTCGTCCACCCACTATTGCACGACTAGGAGGAATACGCAGTCCTCAAAGACCGCAAAGGGCACCGCAGCACCTGCACTCACATAATCAAATAATTTTACTTCACTCACTAGCCATTACACACGTTAAAGCCTGAAAATACCGATACACTAAAAGGCTACAAAAGTTCAATTCACTGGAGCAATATACACTAGGTCCGAATACCTCGATCGTGCGGATGGACGCTAACTATATCGCTTATACTGGCACAAGGGGTTATGTCCTTAAAAACTTTAAATAAACCACAGTACCTCCAAAACCGTCACATAAAATGATAATTTCATATAATATTTAACATGTTCATAATGAGCAGGATTAACCTAGGGTTATCAAAGGTATGACATGCTCAAGATCAAGACATGGCAATATTTAAAAACATAGAATAAATGATGACCACTATTTCGAAACACTTTAGAAAATCAACATATGCATCCCATTTAGTATTTCAAGGTAGTACTCTACCCAAAATATAATCTAGCTTCAGATTAGATTTAATTATATTTAAAGATTGCATGACTTGCCTTCGGGATTGACGTAGTCGTACCACTCGTCTCCTCCTACAGCTGGAAGACGTATATGTGAGCTACAAACTCGGACTCCTCGATCGAATCAGCTACGACAGGTTCTATTGATACACAAATAAATAAGATAATAATTCCAAAAAATACCAAAAAATCAGAAAGTGCACAAGATATCAAAAAGAGGAATTTTGGCAGAAGTTTGGGATTTTTCCGA
Source organism: Oryza meyeriana var. granulata (assembly GCA_003991445.1). NCBI lineage: Eukaryota > Viridiplantae > Streptophyta > Magnoliopsida > Poales > Poaceae > Oryza > Oryza meyeriana. Next base: position 275,067 of record RYFJ01001918.1, read on the forward strand.
AGTTGCGGCAACCGAAAACCCTAGGGTCAAAATTAGGGTTGTGTCAACAGATGCTCGGATCGCGACGAAACAAGCGCGGATGGATTCGGAATAATTCAAGGAGTCCTAAATAGGTCTCGGATTTGTGTTTTGAGGTCAAACGGTCACTGAACTAGTCAAACTATGAATTAAATGATTTTTGGATTTATATTTCCAAAGGAAATAGAAATTGGTCGGTTTTCTTCGGTTTACAGAGGGCGGCGGCGGTTCTGGGCTGCCGGCGGCGAGAGAGGCCGAGGGGCGGCGAAGTGGGGCCGGTTCCGGGCTCTCAGGGCGGCGGTGAATCCATTCCCCCAGTCTGCTGAGGCCGGGGAGGCGGCGGCAGACCTAGCGACAGCGAGCAGCAAGCGGCAGCGGACGTGCTTCGCGGCGGCGGCGCTCCGGCGAGCTCTGGTGGGGGCACGGTGGTTGGGGAGCACCAGGAGGTTGAGAGGGAGTTGGTAATGGCGGTGGCTTGGGACGGGGAGAGCCGAGGCGGCGGCGCGCCGAGCGGCAGGTGACGGCCGAACAGGGCAGGCGGCGCGGGGGCGGCGCCGGCGAGCTCCCGGCGGCGATCTCGCCAAGGAAGGAGAGAGGTTTGGCGGGGTTTGGAATGGAGAAGATGGTGGTGGTCTCAATTTTGGGAGATACACAACGACGACGATGAATTTGGCGTTTTACCTCCAGCGGCCGAACTCGGCTTTTCTCTGTTTTCTTGCCGGCGGCAACGATTTGCGGTGCGGAGGTCGAGGCAGCTTTGGGGAGATGGGAGAGGAGGTGTAGGTGGCCACTTTCTCTGTAGGTGGCAACCGGCGACGAGATGCGTAGAGAGAGATTGGGAGGGAAACAGAGAGCAGAGGCGGTGTTGGTGAGCTCGAGCTGTGCTTGGCTAGCTTGGTGGCCTCGTTAGTGAGCTGGTGAGCGACGCGTGTGCTGGAGAAACGGTTGCGTGGCGCGAAGGTGTAGCAGCAACGGCGTGGCAGCCCTCGGCCGAGTCGGCACAGGCGGTGAAGATGGTGGTGCAAAGCTTGGCTCCGAAGCAGAGCCAGGACAGAAAGAGAGAGAGAGTTGGGGGCGGTGGGGGAACTGGGTTGGCCTGGGCTGGGCCGGCCTGGACTGGTTTGGGCCAAAAGAAAGAGGAAGAAAAGAGAAAAAAAATCGGGCTGAGCCGGAAAAATGGGTTGATGACGAGTGGAAAAAAATGGGCTGGTGACCCGACGGCGAAACGGACTTGTCCGCTAGGATTTTGGGATGGATGGATGGATTGCACTTCCGAGAAAATAAAAAGAAAAACAATAAAGACGAATGAAAAACGACTTTAAAAATTTAACGAAACGACAAACTCGACGTGAGTTTTCGAAAATTCACAAAAAAAAAACAATTTTAAAACTTAGTCAATTTTTTAGAGCTGTTACAAATATATATTAAAATACTGTAGAAATAATGTAGGAGATGATAAGTTAATATGCTTGCATGTTAAACTTTAGAATCTAATAAATATTAGATGTTGTGGTATGCTTGCATGAGCTTCATGTTATAATAATTGTTAATGAAGAATGATGTGGCATGTTTGCATGTTAAATTTTAGAGCTAGTGTGTTGCTTGTACAAATATATATATATATATATATATATATATATATATATATATATATATATATATATATATATATATATATATATATATATATAGGATGCGTTCGCAGATGTTGGTTTGGGTGAAATTTTTAGCGCACGTAAAACAAGATAATCTATTAGCGCATGATTATATAAGTTTTAATTATTACAAACTTGAAAAATAGATTTATTTGATTTTTAAAGCACCTTTTAGATAGAAAATTTTTTAAAAAAACGCATAATTTAGCAATTCGAAAAGTGTGCTCACGGGAAACGAGGGTGTGTTTACCCCATCCCCGTACCTTTGAACGGTGCCTTAAGTAGTGTAGTTTACTTCCTGTAGGAATCAGGGAATCTCCAAGAATTCCTATGCTCTAGATTAGGAATGGCAATTTTGCCCGCGGGCATGGGTATCCGTGGGTACCACGCCCGATAGTTACGTGGGTGGGTTTAATTATTTGCTCGTGGGTATATCCGTCTGAGACTCGATAACCTAGTGGGCAGTAGCTAGGTTCTAAATTTTTTCCGCGGCTAATCCGTGCCCGACCCATTACTATACATAGCATCCGTTTGGTCAATTCATTTTGTCCCAGTTGGCCTATTTGACCTATTAATTTAGGGAAATATATATACTATTTATGAAGAAACCCTAGGGCCTTACTCTCTATCCAAAATCCACAGACACAGACCGGTGGCAGCGCTGCAGCGGGCGACGGTAGGCGCAAGCGTGGCGGCAGGCGCAAGCGGCGACCGGTTGGCAGGCATAGGTGGCGGCCGGCAAGAGGCTAGCAGGCAGTATAATACTGTAATCTGACTTGGTAATGTTGCTTTTGGTTAAAACTATTGTTAAACTCTTTAAACTATTCTGTTGGTTAAAACTCTATATCTTATTGATAATATTGCTCTTGATTAAATTATTTATCTTTTAAGATATTGTTGTCATATTGAAGTGATACCCAGTGGGTATCCATCGGGCGTGTCCATGCCCGATGGGCACGGACATGGGCATAGAGTTCTGCCCGCCAACCATTTCAGACATGGGTCAGGTGGGCATGATCGGGCACCGGGTCAGACATGGGATTGCTCTGTCCGTGCCTGATCCGACCCATTGCTATCCCTACTCCAGATAAGGTGTTTGCACGACAAAATTTCACTTGTAACAAATTTTAATTTGATACGTGCATGTACATACAGCTGTCGTATATATAGTATATATAACTTTATTATGCGGTTGCACGCACTACTTATACTCTACTGATATATAGTGCTCTTGCCACTTTGAGGTGGGTCCGATGGGGTTTAAGCCGTATATCTTTGACCTAACTAAGTGACCAATCCGATAGGAGGTCGGCAACCTAAATTGATTGTACAGGGGATTGTGGTCTAGAAGACCCTGCTCCGTTCGTCGCCGCGAAAAGATTCCAGTGAAGAAAATACTGGCCATGATCAGAAATGAGGTTCTGAATAGTTTGCCATGCAAGGTCTTTTGTCACCTGAAAGCATGCTATAGCTGCTAGTCAACTAGCCATTACATCCTGCACTGAAAAATAAACAGGGCTTCTCAAAAGAAGAAGAGGATGATGATGATTAAGGAGAGCATTAGCTCACACTTACAGTCCGCCCGTCCATCTCGCAACCATGGCTAGCATGCATGGACGTACGAGCCGGTACTTTTGGTACATACTATCATTATCCATCTATCTTGCTTGCCACTACTGCCTACCCTATCCGTCCCAAAATAAAACTATTTTTACTGTTTAAATCTTGTCTTAAATAAAATTATTTTTTTATTTATCTTCTTATCTCAATTAATCATAACCATTCTTCACTTAATTTTCTCATCTAATTTCTCTTCTCAATTAATCATAATCATTTTTAATTATTTTCACCTATTTTTTAATACTCATGTCCAACTTCAGACATATATTTTTAAGAACAAAGAGAGTAATTAATAAACTGCTACTCCGTACCTAGCAACAGCATACGCTGTACATATATATTCTCAGTACTCCATTCCTACTCGTTGCAGCGGCAACACAAGGTTCAACTCGCAGTAGCTAACAGCGGTGCATGCACACGTTGCGATCAGCAAATCACCTGAGAATGACCAGTCGATCAATCCGTCCCGATCAGGTGATCGATCACGAGCTTGCTCAGGCAGGCTCAGCCTCTCGTACGCGAAGCCCCCTGATGATCAGCTTGTCACTGCTGGTGTGTTTTCACTTTAATTTCCAGGAGGAATTAAACCGATATGGAGTATATTCGAGCAAAAGATTTTCGTACGCACGAAACCGCCTGGGACTCCCAGTCGGCATCATTCCAGTTCCAGCATCTGTGCAAGTGCAACTCACGCCAAAATGAATCGTTACATCGACCTATCACACCCGGCCGGCCGCTCTGGTCGGCCGCCTCCATCGTCCCAACCAAATTTACACCCATATCTATAGCTCTTCGGTGATCTACAGCACACGGAAGCATATGTACAGTGTAGGATTAAATTCGTTCTCCGTGACAGTTTTTACGATGGTCTCTACTGGTCGTTTGTAGAATTGATCCGGCCAGACGCTCCGTCGTTTCAAGGATGGCATGTGTACGGTGGTTAGCGTGCGAGCGGGGGGCAGGAGAAGGGGTCGTCATGAGGGAGCAGGTCGTTGGTTCGGAGCACGGTGAAGACCATGAGTGCTAGGGTGACGGCGACGGAGAGTACAGCCAGCGTGAGCATGAGTGCGCTCGCCGCCACCTCCCGCACCTCCTGCGCGTACTCTGCCGCCGCCAGCGCCAGCACCGTCAGCGGGAACGAGTAAGCCCACCATGCCACGCTGAACCGCCGCATCGCCCTCTTAAACAGCATCGGCCGTGAAACCTATGTTCACGCACCCATACAAGTAATTAGTTCACGTCTTTCCTTAATGAAGCTAGACAATAAAGAAAAAACTTGGTGTTAAATGACAATTAAGAAAGAAATTTGATGTCAAATAATTATGAATAAAGTGTGAGCGTGTTAAAAATTAGAAGACCAAACCTTATGTTGAAACCACACATCTTTCACCACTGCACTAGCAAGTGCATCTCGTTCATGTCTTTTCTTTGCAAATTGATGTCTCATTACATGCATTGCGTTCTAAAGATTATTTTTCTTTTTCGGTCAGCTAAATATTTATTTATGGCTTAATTGCTAACTAAGCATGATTAGTTGGCAGTGAGTCTATAGGCACTGTCCTGATACACACATGCATATATAATTCTTTTTTGGAGAAAGAGGATGATGAGCATACGTGGCACCTAGTGGTATCCTACAATCCTACACGATCCTAGTTGGATCAGTTCTTTCCCGGCCACTAATGAAAATGAAAAGCAAAAAGTGATCGATGCAGATCTAAAAGCTGAGGGAAAAAGAACCTCAGCGAAATGGATGCATGGATGGACGGATGGATGAAACAGGATTTGATCATTTCGAGGAAATGTGCATCCTCACTTCTCTTGTTACATCCTCTCACTCTTGTGATCTATAACTCCATGTTATCAGATAAGTTCGTCTATATTTATTGATAAATATATTATAATTGCTCGTATGTTCTTCGTTTCGATAAGTCTTTTATGTAACCTTCGAGCTGAATTTAATATTTCGATGTGTTCATTTGTGTTGAATGGCTAAATAATTGAATGATTTACGACAACTATTCAATCGTCCAAACGAATGAATTAATAATTATAAAACTAGAAAATAGATTTAAAATAGTATTATAAAATATTTTTTTATAAAATTTTTTAAAAAATCATATCATATGGGAGTAGGAAAAAGTGTGTCCGTTAATCCATTCGTCAAAAAGAGCGGTAGCATGGTTTTTTGAGAAGAAATGGAATTTCTCGTGAGCGTTGGATCAAGAATTGGACGGTCGGGATTGGACGCAATGCTGACTCATCACGTACTACGTGCGTACTCGTCGTCGCCTGCAACGGTGGAAATGTCGAAGGGAATAGCGTGACGCTTGGTTTTTGTGAGAGCTTACCAGGGAGGCGAAGAGGAAGAGGGAGAGGAAGAAGAGCATCTTGCAGCAGGTGTCGAAGGAGGTCGCTATGGCGTCCCAGGCGAGCGACGCCATGCTCGGCGCGGCAAAGAAGAGGAAGAACACCGGCCGCAGCATGGCCGGCAGCGAGTCGGAGCCGAGGAACCGCTGGTACAGCGTGACAAACAGCACCAGGTAGTGCGCGGCGCCGACGGCGAACATGGCGACGGCGCCCTCGTGCCACCCCATCTTGGCCGCCGCCCTCGCAGTGACAAGGTTGCCGATCACCGTGATGTGGCTGGCCGGGTTGGCCACCATGGACAGGAACTTCTTGCCCCGGGTGAACCACTGCCCGTAGATCTTGACGTCGAGCGCGAGGATCGGCAGCGAGAACGCCCACCACAGCGCGTGGTACGACGGCGCGTCGGGGCGCAGGAACGGCGCCGACTGCAGCAGCAGCAGCCACGAGATCCACGGCGCGAAGAGGTAATTCATGGCGACGTGGTGCCTGAACTCGGCGCGCACGGCCGGGAACCGGAGGAGACACCGCGCGGCGTAGAGCGCGCACAGCGCCACCAGCGTGAGCAGCGCCAGCGACCAGAGCAGCACGAACGCCGCCGACGGCAGCGACCGCACCACCGGCCCTAGCGCCCGCGGGTCCGTCGACGAGTCGCTCAGCGTCCTCCACAGCAGCGCCTGCCCCGACAGCGCCAGGCTGATGCGGAAGTACCCCGCGTGGAACCGCGTCAGCATGCTGAACCTTGCCACCGCCACCGCCGGCGGCCGCGCGGCCGTCGTCTTCAACACAACGCCGTCGCTTTTGCCGTCGCCGTCGCAGAAGGCGACCAATGAGGCGGCGAAGGGTTTAAGCGAATGGGACGAGGTTTCCATTGCGATCGATCGATCTCTTCGTGGAGAATGTGTGCGACGATGTGAACATGTTGCTTTGTAAGTGAGCTGGGTATTTATAGGGGAGTACGTGACGGCCAGTGTTCTAAAAGCCGGGTGCATGTGGGTGAGGCGGTAACTGAGGGTGGTGGTTTCCTGCAGGTTTTTATTCCGAAATTTTTCTAAATTTTTTTTTGACTGGCAAAGGTTTAGCTAGCTGAATGATGCTGTGATGTGACGAAGAATGCTTATGCAATGTGGGCATGCAAGCTACTTCTGGGGTAGAGACGGGGCTCATATTTTGGGAAACTATTCTTTACTTATGTTTGCTCTGATTTGGGAGCTAGCTAGAGTTCAGCTGTTCTCTTTTGGCTAGTATTTTCTTGTCTAAAATGTTTGAATATTCTTCGCCGTATAGGTTAGTACAAATTAAATAAATTACTAAGCATAATTTGCACATGTTAGCAGAAAATCGATGAAATTAACACCGCTTGTGCTCGTTGACTAGACATCTGAAACAATTCAACCTAAGAAACTGCTGCCCAGATAGATAAGGTCACATCGTGTACACCATTTCTTCCGTAAATAATTTTTTACACCTAGATACAATCGCATCTATTATTTACATGCGACTTAAATAATTATAAAAAAATTTGAAAAATAATTAATAACATTGGTTAGAATGACACAAGTTTATATACAAACATGCAAGACTAAAATCAATTTACAAGTTACAACTGGAGAAACAAAAATAATAAAATTAAACACCTGTACAGTGCAAATAGAATTTGATATTTTTATTTCTTCATTTGTAGATCAAATTTAGATTTGCACGATTATTTACTAGTTTATATCATCATAATCTATCTTATTAAATTTTATGAAATTTTTGCACGACTGTTTAATGTGCATTTATTCACCTAGGTGCATCCGACAGATTAAAATTGTCTACTACAACTCACTCTCACAGTCTGACTCCAAAAAGATGATCTATGTGCTGATCAGAAAATCCACCGATGACATGACCTAATTAACAAGGTCAGATCACGCGCAAGCGGCGATGGATGATCAGTGCAGCAGCAGCACGGCCGCAACAGAGTCGTCGTCGTCGTCGTCGTCGTCGCCACCGGTCGGCGACCTTTACCTGATATAGCAGAAACAGAACCGATGATGGAAAACTAAAGCGGCATATGCATATAGGTGCAGGCAAGCTAGATAGATACCACGCCCACTTTGGCGCCGCATTGTGGCCTCTGCATGTACACAGAGTGAGAGGGATGAGACGATGATCACTTGCAGTTGCAGATATCCTATCTCCAAATCCAATGCCGACTTCACTGGTAGTGGAATTGGACCAAAAACAGTTAGTACGTTGATCAGTGGCACTCCTGACGGCCGTCCTATGATTTTGGGTGCTATGAGTGATCTTCTGATAATCTGATCGAGTCTCCAATATATCACTTGTCAAAATTGGACAGCCCAAGACCCCTGTACTGAAGTGAAGATTGACCAAGCTGACGGGCATTCAGGCTAAGTGGTGAGTTGAAAAAATTGCATGATGATGTATATGCAGACTCAGGAGAAAAGGAGAAAACAAAAACATTAATTACTTGATGTCAAAATGAAGTTTTTTCTTAAAATAATCAATTCTTTGCTAATGTGCATTGTTTTCTTATACTAGAGTTGAGGGCCTGAATCTGAATATCCAAATATTAATGTGGCTTAGGAGATTTCAAGCAGATATATCTAATGATGAGTTGGTGCACACGTACGTCACACGGCTCACGATCCGAGTGACCAAACAAACAGCACTTGATGGGATAATTAGGTAAAAACTTAAACACGTACAGTGGGTGCTATATATTAGTAAACCGTCCTATCCAGCCCAAATAGTATATATATTCAGCAAACTGCAGGCTTATCAGAAAGCGATGTTTGGCTTCAGTCAGACAGCTCGCTAGCTACCAGAAAAACAACCTATATATCTGTATCTGCACTTTGCATGCACATATAATTAACCTACAGATGAGGGAGCTAATGGGGATGTGACTGGATCCAGCTGGTTGTAAAATCTGTACACAACAAAGTTACCCGCCGCCATCTTCTTGTTCAACGCATTTGGAGGGAAAGAAGTTTTCTTGCACGATAAAATTTCCATGAAACAAGCAAAAAGCGATCGGAATACCTGAATCATGGTGACGATTTTGACCTGAAAGGCGATGGGGACGCAATTACCCATTGCTTCAAGTTGCCAAAAATGTTAAGTTCCATGCCTGACTATGTCTACCAAGTAAATTATATATATATATATATATATATATATATATATATATATATATATATATATATATATATATATATATATATATGATACTCGTTTAGTGCCTCATGGTGTCCGGATCTCAAAGGTTTGAAATACACGAATTTCGTTTAAATTTTTTAGATTTTTTAACTTCTAGGTATATAGGCAGGTGTAATAGTTTAATTGATGCCCATATCTTGCAACAAAACATCTCAAATTCAAAATTATTTCACATCTTATATCATATATTTAATTAATTATATATTTGGATGACACATACCTAGAATCAAAAATTTAAGCAAAAAAGACATGCATAAGTTCAAATTCAGTTCAAACTTGTTTGAAATAGCTAGTAAATAAGTTAATATTTATACCTAAAAAGTTTTTAAAATTTTTATACTCATTTAAATTAGGTATATAACCGATTTGAATCTTGAGACCCAAACACCATGGTGTACCAGGTAAATTTTCTCTCTCTATATATATTATACACGCACATACATATACATACTAGCACAATGCCCGTGCTTCGCTACGAGCGAAAAGAATCGTTAATAATCATTATGTGGGCACCCCGGTTTTCTACACTATAAGAGGTAATTGGTACAACAACGCGAAATATCTAGTTAGATGGGATCTCAAGAGAAAACCAAATAAAATTATAACCATCTAATCTCATCGCAGCCTTGTCATACAAACCACCAATTATAATGCAAAACAACCAAAACGCCAGATTAAGAATACGAGAGATATTTGGAAGAATAGTTACACCAGTCCGCACAGCGAGATATGCCCGTTAAACCACACGAAGGTGGCGACCAAACACGATACATATATCTGAGGACATGGTCTACGGTTGAACTACTCTCCATATATTTCAACTGTTCTAAACCTATACTCATGCAGACTAGCCCTAGGATAATTGCAAGTCCACACTTTCATCTCTAGTAATAGTATTCAATAAATAGTTGTACAAGTAAATAAACTAAATTTACTATATCAGAGTTACATAGGTCAAATGACCGAATAATATGATTCAGCGGAAGCTTGTCTACCCATACCATAGGCAATCCGACTAGGAGTAGACCCCTTAAAGAATCAATCCTGAAGAAGTAACAAATTCCCAGAGCACTCAACTTGCAGCAGAGATTAACCATACAAGCAAGAGTCAGTACATTACCGAAATAATGTACTGGCAAGAACAATCCTATATTGCTACATGCGAGCTCTAAAATCAAGGAGATGGCTATTTGTGGGTTCAGTTTTGCATAAAGCTAATTTTAGTTCACAATCATTTGCAACGGTATTTAATAAAACATTAAAAATATATATAACAAGTAGGGAAGTGATCAACATAATATTTTTCCTACTTGCTGCCCTCCATGGCAACAAGCCATCATAAGCATTATAATAAGCATAATAATTCTCATAAGTCACTAATCCTCATCCTAATTTTATAAACACATTTAAAAGCATTTACATTATCTAACATTTAGCCTTGCACCAGCACGAGGTGTGTTACGCCTTAACCCAGCGCCGTGGCGGCAGCCTATCTGGCTCCCCACGAGGCATACAACGTTGTATTGGACAAACTTAGACGCCTATTCCGTTACGGGATATAGGTGGCTCCTCTGAACAGCCCTACGGTACGTTTATAGGCACTGCCCATACTACTCAGCCTACCAAAATACAAGACTAAACATTAAGTAACTTAATCCACTATGACTATCTCATACTAGCACATGTGGTTGTATTGTTTAACATGAGAATATGACACTGAGTTCAGTTCTTAATCGACTCAGACGAACACTCCCCCTATCGGTGTGCAACTACTTCATATGCACACCACTTGCCGCTCAAGTCTAAAATAAGGTTTTTCATCATTTTAGTTCACAAATAACCAGAGACTTCACCTCTGTCCAGAAGTTATAAAATTCTTATTTTCAAAGGTATATAATGATCACTATAATTTCAGCACGTTACTAAGCATGGCTAAGTATAAGCAAGTGTGTTAACTTAACATAGACCCCATGAGTACAAATCAAGTACTCTAACCAAGCCTAAGGCTACAAACAGTAAGGAGTACAACGTTTTAAGGTGGATCGTATAAATAGCAAATAATACGAAAAATCCAAAGTGCTCTATCATGCATGAGATTTATACCTTAGGTTGCTACTGATCTAAAGTGAATTTAGGTGAAGGAATTTCTATTTTATCATTTACGGTTTGGGAGTTATGAATGTTACATCTTCTATGTACGTAATACGGTATTTATACCTTATTTAAATTTTAGAGATATTATATGAGATGTTTTACTAAGTGTAATCTTTAGATAAAGAATGGGTATTGGTTTTAGATGATGTTTGGTAAAGAAACTTCTATTTTATTATCTTGTAACATAGAGATATAGATTTTTGAAGTCATATACGTGAAATACGGGGTTTGTGCCTTTTATAACTTTTAATATGTACTTCATGAGGTATTCTTGTCAAATTATGATTTACAATATTAGAGAGTATAATTTTAGATGAAATATGGTGAAAGAAGTTCTAATTTAGTATTTTGCATTTAAGATATACACACACACACACACACACACACACACATATATATATATATATATATATATATATATATATATATATATATATATATATATATATATATATATATGTATGTATCATTTGGAAGTATTATATGTGAATACGTCTAGTTGCAAAATAATATTAAATGTCTAAATTATTTTAAAATATGTGGAACCTACGTAGTGGTTTGGTACTGGTTCTTGATGAGTTTTGGTGAAGAAGTTTCTATTTTATCAACTTCCAATTTGGAGATATTAATTTTATAAGTTTTAAGTTTCTATACGGTATTTATACATATAATTTAATATACATGTGTTTTAGGACTATGTTTCTATGAAATATAACTTTATATATTTAGAGAAGGATGTGCTGTGAACTTATTGTCATTTGGGTGTAACTCATTTAGAGTTAAAATAGAGTTTCTATGATTTTTAGAAATTCTTTTGTACATTCTATACCTTATACAAAATATTCATCTATTACACAAATACTAAAAGTGTTTTGTGTATTACTTTTAGGCAATCTTCTCTTTACAGAAATATAGGGCAAGATATTTTGGAGCTAACAAACTTGGGTTCATGTTATTTGGAGCTAATATGAATTTCCTATGAATTTTGGAAGTCAATACATATTATGTATTCTAATTTATGTATTTACCTATTACAAGTTTTATATAAGTGTCTTTCATATAAATGAAATTTGGTTTTAGTTCACTGCAGTAAAGATCAATATTTCATGAATTTACCAAACCTTAATTTATAGTAATGAGAAATAGTTAAATTTATATATAAGGTTTATGTGTTTTATGATTTTTATTACTTTTAAGGAATTTTAGGTACCGATTTTCCTAGATTTTATTCTACAGGAATAAAGTTCATAATTTTGTGATTCTAGAAAAATTTGATTCATCCAATTTAGAGTTAAAATGGATTAGATATGAATTTCTGAAGTTTGCATATTTTTCAGTGAAATAATAAAGCCATTTAGTATTTTCTTTTATTTTTCGGATTTTTAATCAGTCGGGTCTACCGGTCAGTGAGAGGGAACTTTGTAGAAAAGTCCTCGGGATTTCCAGAAATCAACCCGCAGTCCTCGGCCACGTGTGGTAGGTGGTCTTCGTTAAGAGTCCTATTCGATTTTAGTATTTTCATTCTGGTCCTTGGGTCCACCAATTAGTCTAACAAGTTTTACATCCTAAACCTCGGAAGTTTTGATTTCTTTGCAACTGGGTCCTCGGCCGCTAATCCCTTCTGGCGAGTGGGTCCCGCGCGCCAGTGAGATGGAACAGAGAGAGGCGAGGCCGAGCAGAGGCGCGCGCGGCCGGCAAGTTTCTCGCCGTCGCCGGTGGCGAACGGCGGCCCGGCTTGGTTGCGACCAACATAGGAAATGAAGAGGACTTTGAGGCGAAGCCATGGGTAGTGATGCGAGGTCCAGAGGTGGTCGAAATCGCGCCAGCGGCATCCCGGAGCGGCGGCGGCGTCCGAGGCAAAGTGGTGTATGGCTCTCTGATTCGGTCTGTATCGAGTTAACACATGCATGCACTTTCTTAGGGCTCCAAGAGGCTCACCAAGCAACACGTCGAGGCTGGGAGCTCCGGTGGGGTGGTGGCGATGGAAAAACGGCGCGGCGGCGATGGAAATTCCACTAGGCAACAGCGGCGGCTCGATTCGTTCGACAAGCTGCCAAGGGAAGATACCCATCGTGTTAGAGGTCTCCTAGAGATGGTGTCTATGCGAGGAATCGAAAAGAAACTCACCGGAGAGGACAAATCGACGGTGGCGACAACTTGACCGGAGGGGAAGAAGACGGCGTCGATATCCTGGTACACGGCGTTGCGGTTCGATAGGTCGAGGCCAGAGTCTCCTAGGACCAAGGCGATGCTGGTGGCGAGATGGTTCAGGCTGGGGTTGTCGGAGCTCGTCGGGATGGCAGCGACGTCACGGCGGCACTTTGCAGGACAGAGGCAGTGCACGGCGGCGATCTCAGCCAGCGAATCCTAGGGCAGCCGAGTACAAAAATGGAACGATTAGAAGACTGGGATGACGTTCTCGTGGTCAAGAACGAGCAAGGCTGTCGCGGCGTTCCCAACTCGGTGGAAGCCCACCATGTGCATACGGCACCCGATCCCAGGATCAGTAGTCGGGTACGCACAACAGTCATCAGTGATACAACTCAGAGTTACAATAACTACATAACAGAGTACATACATATATATTACAAAGGAATTCCATCCAGGACAGACCCCGGATGGACAAAAGCATCAACAGGTAAAACTAGCGAGAACAGCACAGACAGGGCGGAAGTTGGATAAAACTACTCGGCAAAAGAACTCGGCTACACCACAGGCTCGGTTGGGGACTAGGCTCGAAACCTCAGAAGTCTTCGTAGTCAGCCTGGTCTTGGAGGAACTCTGCGGCAGTCGGGTCTTCGTCTTCTTCTCCAAAACCTACTATACATATATATGAACAAGGGTGAGTACTTTCGTACTCAGCAAGCCGGGAAAAGATGCCATGTCGGTCAGACAAAGAGGCTAAGGGTTTTATTTGCGAAAAACTGCCTTTAGAAACACTTTTCTTTGTAAACGCTAGTGAGATCTAAATTTTAGTTGTCGGAAAGAGGCTCACGCCTCGATCCATTCCGCATGTTGCTTTTCAACAACTCGCCACTTAATGAATCAAGTATAATCATATCATCTTTTAATTCGCATTTGTCGGTCCGGTGTGTCCCGAGTAGCTACAACCACTCGTTGACCCTGAGACTCGGCTACAACCAAATCTCAGCTATGGCACTTAATGCCCGCTACGCTGGCTACAACCAGCTAGCTCATCTGCCGCCCTGGCTACAACCCGGGGGCTCAAACATTGCTGCCCTGGCTACAACCCGGGAGCATGATCATCACCGTCTTCTGACTACAACCCGAAGACTTAACTGCCGCCCTGGCTACAACCCGGGGGCTTAAACTTTGCTGCCCTGGCTACAACCCGAGAGCATGATCTTCATCCTGTTTACTTTTCACACACTTGCTTATGGTGCTTAACACCCCGGATCACACAGACCCGTTTCTGGCCACACAGGCCTTCCGTTTGCTTACTCGGCAAACTCTGGTCACGGTTCCTTTTCCATCAAACTTTTTCACAAACCACAGGCAAACAAATCTACGCTATGGGAATCACCTTACATCGCCCTTAACCGTGGGCACGGCTGTTCAAACAGTTCTGCTAAACTCTGCAGAGGGTGTACGCTTTACCCATCCGACACGAAACTTACACCGAGTACTGGCCTGTACCCGGAAGTTCGTGACAAGGCCATTTCCAAAGCCAATCCAGGGTTATCCAATGCCAGCCGAAGGATCCACACAGGATCAGTGCTTCAGAATGGCTACAACCACCTTCAGCACCAGGGCTCACGAGCCACAACTCAGATGAGTCCACTCCAGTCGGCACTGAACTTCCCTAAACCTACAATTTACTCGGCCAGGGGCATCCCACAATGCCCGTATGGTCGTACTGTAAGATGCTCGGATGAAATTCCCAAAGGAAACGGTCCTTAATGATAATACATAGCCAAGCCACACATGCACTGTCTCTATACATCAAGATTTTCACAAATCTTTCATTTATTTCACAAACACGCCGATACACAAAGTATTGGGTTTTTCAAGCAGTTTAGTAAAGACCATCGTTTTCCCAACGACAATACAACGTTGCAGGGCTAAGCCATTCTACTCGGACATCGAATCCGTAGATAGGATGCCAGCGTGCCATCTGTGGGGCTACCAAGGGGATACATCAATATCCTACCAAAATAAGTGCTACTACTGGGTAGGTCCATCGGTTGCGCTTGCAAACCGAGGCCAATCAGTTTAAAGTGTGAACTAAGCATGCATAATTTTACAACCAACATAGTTTTGCATATATGGGAAACAATATGATCAAAGAGGCTTGCCTTGTTCCAAGGAAGGATCTTCCTCGACGAAAACGGCTTCGGGATCATCCACCGGTTCAGGCTCTGAACAAGCAGAAAGGAAACACTGATAAGCAGGAGGGGTAAAACACCAAGAAAAAGGATCAACGAAGTAGTCGGCTGAACTAGGCTTGCGAACCGGGCGATAGAGATCCAAAGCTTGAGAGGAGAATGAGAACTTAGCAGAGCTGGCCGGTTGCAAAACAAGAGAAAGAGGAGGCACAGTTGGCCATATATATATACATATAGCCGACATACAAGGTTGAAGCACGGTAGGGGCTGGGCAAAGGGTAGGGAGAAAAAGTCAAGATGAACTGACAAAGGATTTGATATCCACGCAGGGATTGACTTGGGAGTCCGGCGTGGTCAGTGGAGTTGGTCGGCACTGTAGCGGCGATGAGACATTAAGGTCGTGGCTAGGACAGGTTGGAGAAGTCTCACTGACTGGGCTTCGGACTGACCACTGGTCCAAGCGATGCAGCGGGTTATTGTCCATCGGTCCAAGCGGTGCTGCGGGCAGGTGAAGACTGATTCTTCTCTACTTCGGTAGTCGGCGTCCAACGGGCGGCGCAACTCGGTGAGACGATGAAACAACAGGTAAAATAACAAGGTAGTCTGCCACTTCACAGGCTTACTCGGCAGCAAGGAGGTCCGAGTAAAACAAAGGAAAGGGCAGGATACAAGGACTGAGTAGCAATCTACTCGGCTCAAGGGAGAAGGTAGTCGGCTGGCTGGGTAGAGGGAAAACGGAGGCACAGCTGATAGGATAGGAAAGGATTAAGATCCAGAAAACAAGTTTCAACAGGGAAAAGGAAAACGGGTCGTTACAAAGGCTTACCGGGGTTGAGTTGGTTTGGATCAAACAGCTGCCGGCGTCGGGGAAGATGACGCTGGTGCTGGCTCTCCCAAGGTGGAATGTTGGGGTTTCTCTGGAGAACACGACTAGGTCGAGGAGAGGATACTAATGGCGAGTTTTCACTGCAAATGGGGAAATTTGACGTGGAAGGAGTTGGCTATGGTGGCTCTAGGCAGTGCCGATGCGTGGAGAGGGCGTGGCAGCATTCCTGGGCATGTGGGCAAGCTTGGGCGGTTTCTCCAATTGTTAGGTGGGTCCAGGAGTAAGTGGGTCCCACTTGGCAGTGAAAAATGGGAGAGGAGTCCTCTAGAAGTCAAGTGTGGAGGGTTGTGCCAACAGCTGTTTTGCACTGATAATTTTGCCAAGTTGTAGAAGGTTTCTGGGGTTGGAAAAATTTATGGATGTAGATGAATATATGTTCTACCAATCTGCCAAATTTTAAGGCTAGAGGCCTTATATTTTTAATGTGGAAAAAAGATGAAATAGGCTTGGTGGCACAGTTTTCTGCAGTGTAATTTATGTCCTTAGGGCTTTGCTCTTATTATTTTATGTGATTTATTTGGGAATTAAATTGAGCCAAAATTACTGGTGGTAGGGTTATTTTTGACACACCTGTTGGTAGAATTTCACTGCCTAATTAATCTTCATTTTTATTTGGTGAATTTTAGAGGTAAACCAATTTATTTTAGCTAGCTTCCTAGTTTTGCTGAATTGAGGGATTTTATTGAAGTATTTATTGAAGTGATAAAATCATGTAAAATTTACAGTGGATTAATTATGTGGGATAGTGTTTACAGGAATTTTTCCATAATTTTATGTTTGACCAATCATTTTTAGAAATTCCTTAGGCTATACAAATGCATATGCATCCTATTATGAAAATGCACTTTAAGATCCAAAAACAATTCAAAAGAAAGCCTGCACATGAAATGGTAATTAATTTATTTATCTCCATATTTTTATGTCAAACTTTTATCTATATATATTTAGTCATATTACATTTTCTGTTTCTTGTAGATTAACTCCTAAAATCTTTATGCACCAACCCTAAGGTATTTTAATTTGGTCAAAACCTCTTATACCCATTTGGATGAATTACTTCCATTCCCATTTGACCTACAAAAGGTTTTAGAAATTTGGTTTATGGATTCCAGAGCTATGCTTTATATTCTTTTATTATTGTATATTGTGACCTAGGGTAAGTCTTTAAATAAATTAAAAATTTTAACTATAAAAGTTTTAATGTTTCCCCTTTTTTAAAGAAATTTACTTCAGTAGTTTACCTCTGATTATTGCTCCCTAGTTTGGAAATTATGGAGTTTTACTTTCGAGGTCTTTTTGTTAATTTGTTTTGGTTAGAATTTCGAAAGTCAAAATTCTGGTATGTTACACATTACTGTTAAAAAGGCCATTAAAGTGTGGATAAATTTGGTCACCATATTTTCCAATCGAACCATACATACAGAAAAGAAGAAGAAAAGCAAAGAACGTCAGGAAACAAAGTTCCTAAATTCTTAGATCCAGCGAGACAAAGGGGCAAAGAGTACAATAGATTGATCGCGAGCAAGACAACAACAGTGGCGGCCATGGGGCTTCGTTATCTCAGGGCGTGGGCAATGCCGGCGGTAGACGGATCGTAAGAGAAGACCTGGTTCGGCAGCCTCCAGGGCTCGGCGGCACCGAAGCACACATCATCGAGAGCCTCGCTTCCGCACCACTGGCACCTGCTCCCGTTGCAGCTCGCCACACACTCCGCCACTGTCGCCAGATCCGAGCACTTCACCTCCGCCCGACCTGCCCCACCTTTATTCCCCTTGCCCACCAGGGCCGCTGCCACTGCCGCGCAGACCAGGAGTAACGCCAGCAACACCCTAGATCTGGACCTGCACATGGGCAGCGACATGAGGCGGAGGCAAGATGGAGTAGAAAGACACTATCCTGGATCAGAAGGAAATCTAGAATGTTTAGACTGTGAGTGAGACAGTTGCACGAGGCCTAGCCTCGGTTAAGGTGGGCGAGGCAAAGAACCAAGTCAACGGGTTGACTTCACGAGTCGGACGCGGATTGAACAGTATACAAGCTAACATCAACGACGGACGAACGGAATCAGTATGAATTTTTATAATAGTATATATATATATATATATATATATATACACACACACACACACATATACATACACTAGAATAAGTTTATCAAATCTAGTAAATTTATAGATATTATGATAGTACTTTTCAATGAAAAATCTGCACACCACCATTATTATGTTTTAACTAATTAAGTATTTTAGAAGTTATTGATGGTCAAAGTATCAAAATTTTGACTGAATCTTGTCTTAAGTTTTAAATATTTATAACCTCTCACTTTTTAGCCCATCAAGTAATTTTGATTATTGGATTATCTGAATAAAGTAATTTCATTGGAGTAATGAATAATTAATGCACGTGCAAATAAAATTGTATTGGTTTTATATGAACCTTTAGATTTCTAAGACCTATTGTAACGGTAGTTTAATTTGACTGACCAATGGAAACAAGGTTAAAGCAGATCACTTGTTGGTGAATTCAGCTCATAGAAAGGCTTTGACCTACCTACCATAAAACCTGCAAAACTTTGTTGCTGCCCCTGTATATGTGCGCATTTCTAAATGGTCTTAGTCATCCGCAACAAAAATATATTTGCTAAATTTTAGACATCTAAAAACTTTTAATTTTTCAATCACCTAAAATCGCAATTAGCAAAGGCTAAAATTAAAAATACTAAGTAATATGTAACTATAGTTTACTTACTTTGTGATTTTCTAATATATATATGGATTTACTTTAATTTGATATAAGTTTGAATATTTTTACATTTAAGTGTTATAGTGTTTTTTATTTGTAAATTTATTTTATGCTTAGGATAGAACAATTCGTTCTTGAAATTTTTATCTCAAAAGGAAGGTGATAATAGTGGGTGGCTAGATTTTTCAACTGAGGATAAAAAAATAAAACTTTGATGGTCAAAGTTTCACAAATTTGACCTAATCTTGTTCTGTACATCAAATTTTTATGGCATGTCAGCTAGGTTGTGATGATCCAATCGGTGGCGTGGGCTTTAGGATCCGGGTTCTCGATTTGTTTGGTGATGCTGTCTTATAGATTTACCAAAGGATTAAATATGGTGGCCGATATACCTTCATATACTTTTGCTCATGCTAGAGTTGGTCCATGTTGTGGTTACGCTCATCTGCTCATATCTCTTGCAGCGTTCTAAGATATGGAGCATATTTGTTATGTGTTGACAAATTTTATGTATTTTATTGTAAGAACATGGTTATAATTTTTTTCATATTTAATATAATCAATCTTGTTTTGTAAAAAAATATTTATGACCTAGGAGAGTATTTAAATCTTCCTACAAATTTTCTATTTTGAAATACGCAGCCAAGCTACGGAAAATGATTGAATGGGATTAGCGGGAGGCTATCTATGTTATGTATGCAACAAAAAAACTGATGGATGATGGTCTGCACGTTGTGTACAGAAGTAGAGAGCGAGGAGAAAGAACCACTCCCGCAGTGATTCTACGTGGATTCCTCGTCGGAGTGGGGCCAGTAACCCAACGAACGCACCCACTTTTACTCGTCTACGCTCGCGGACGCACACCCAAATTTGTTGTGTCATTGTGTGTACCGAAAAAGATCAGCTGCATGCAGCACAAACCACAAGTTGTGAGCCAGGAGCACTCCCGGCCCGCGGTGTATGGCTTTCTCGTTCGGTAAAGACGTTATTAGGGCTCTATTTGAGAAATGTTTTATTAGCTGTAATGTTTTTTCTTTAAATATATAGCTAATAGAAACTCCTTCAAATAATTTAGATTCTCATCTAGATTTTAAAAACTTATAAAATTTATAAGATAAATTAGAAGCTAAAAGCTCAGAAATTATCTAGCTTCTTTATATTTTTACCGGCTGATTTTTAGAATTTTAAGGTCCGAACAGCATCTTGGTTCCGGCCGGAAACCAAACGAAACGAGACGCGCGCCTTCGAATTTCCCCGTGTAAACCCCGCCGGCCCGGGACGACCACCGTATCGCGCGCCGAAACATGCATGGCCGCCGTATTGCCCAGAAATTTCAAAATCTAAAGGCGAGCGCATGCAGGGGGCCACCGGTAGCTGTGCTGTTTCGGCGGTTGGGCTCTTCTTGTTCCCCGGCTCCATCCGCTGCACTGTGTTTCGCTCGGTGCATTCTCGTACCTGTTTGAGGATTTCAAGTCAATCTGATTATATTGCCAGCCCGTTTCTGCACTGTTGTAAACTTGTAAAGCTTTAGGTGGAGTTTGAAAGAACGTAAAGCTTCAGTTTATTATCTCTTTTTTTAAAAGCATGTTTCCCGAATGTTAAATAAGATATTTTTTTAAAAAAATCTATATAGAAATTTATTTTAAAAAAATTAAATAAATCTATTTTTTAGTTTTTTACTTAATTAATTATACACTTAATTAATCATGCACTAATAATTTTTCTTATTTTATATGCCATAAAATAGTTAAGCTAGAAGTACTTTACGCTTTTAAACGGTGCCTTAGTATAATCAAATTAGGTGGTCGCACACTCGCGGGGATGCACTCTTTGAATGCACTTTTGTCTCTGTTCTTTGGTCTTTCTATGCATGTAGTCTGCACATGTTGTTTTGTCTCACGAGACGCTTTTCAGTGTACATTCTAGCTGTATTTAGTGATAAGTGGTTGCACGTGTAGCTAGCATCCAATCATGTGCATGCGTACGATCTAAGAGTTGATTCAAAATTAGCAAAAGCCACACTAAAACATTTATAGTACACCGATGTGTTGAGTGACTCCAACTCGTCACGTTCTACGTCAGTATGATGGCTTCACCTTAGCTGAGGGTGTGCCCTCACGAAGCTCCTTGTGCCCTGCAGAGGGCACGGAGGCCTCATCAGGGCTGAAGCCACTTGGAAGTGAAGCCACAATCGGTTACCGTGTTGGGAAAGTATTCTCCCACGTGTGGCACAGGAAGCAAAAGAGAGAAAGAACAGTGAACTTCTCGTCCAATGTCACGCTCAAAATTTTCATCTAAAATTTAGGTGTTTTATTGTGTAAATCCTCGTTCAGAAATCAACCGAGGCACACCTGACAAAGTTAATAACAAAGTAATTATTTACATAACGAATGTATTTATTATAGAGGCGAATGATATCTCTCAAAGTAATAAAATCTAAGCAGCGGAATAACTACGGATGACGCGACGACTTCCACTCCACACGTATTTGATCAGGCTCCCGCTTAGTCCTCCAACAAGTCCTTCTCGCTGTAGTACTCCTCTGATGATGATTGTTGATTGTAAGGTGAGTACATAAAATACTCCGCAAGTCACACAACAAATATGCAAGTGCACAGGATAGCAAAGGATTGTATAATATGGCTTAAGTTACATAAACAACATTTAATAAATCATTTAAGAGAGTAATAAAACATTAACCATTAAACAATATTAACCAACACTATACCGCTCTCTAAAGCAATATAGGCATAACCACTCTAACCTGAAGCTAACCATATTCCACAATTCATCATTCAATTAAGATAGTATGAAACTAATCACAGAAAATATTGTTACACCCGTCCATTAACCGCGGGCATGGTTATTCGAATAGTTTTACTCTGGTTAGAGGTGTACCAATTTACCCACAAGATATAACTCCACAATACATCACTGTGCATCTTAATACCACCACGGTATCTCGAAAAGGAATTGTGACAGGATTATCCATGTAACTTGCATAATAAGAGAGCCTCCCGCCAAGCCTCCGGTCTCCGGTAGGGGTGATTAAGTGCCTTCCTGCAAGACGGCTCGACGCCCAAACTCATGGACTTATTGACAACTGCCATGTGTGGGCTTATATCAGCCACAAACAAAGCCCTGGTGCCTCCTATTGAACTCGGTACACTTCAAATCCCGCTATTACCCATTCTAACTTGTGGTTAGTACGAATGTTTCTTCGTAACAAGTAGTCCGCGAACCGGTCCTTAAATGTCATGAGTACTGCTAGCAACATTCATAATCTTGGTGCTCACAACCCACCATTTAGTCAAATTTTAGTGGACCATTAAATTATTCTCACACGACCACAGTCGTGAACTGAATCATCATTTCATGTGAACTAAGTACTGTAATCAGGATTTAAATGATAGCCCACAATTTATTCTACAGTTTTCTAAGCATGGCTAAGCAAGATCCTAGAATTGTTCTAACTAACCAGTAATTAAAGCTAGTTAGTCATATTACTCCATAGGTACAATGACAAATAATCAAAACAACAAGGCCATAATCAAGGATAAGGGTTTCCCTTCCAAATGACATTGTAAAAATAAATACATAGTTCAAGGAAAAGATAGCTTAAAACTTAGGTACAATATGCTCAAAGGTGTTGAGGAATCTGTGTGACTTGCCTTGCTGCTCTGCACATGCTTCCCAACTCTCTTTGAGAATTCCCGACTCTTCCAGTACGTCGGCTGCTAAACGTAATAAACAAAAAAGAGCAAAACAGTACATAAATACATATCAACAATATAATATTATATTTTTATTGGGTAGATCTTTGCAAGTTGAATCACCCCAAACGGAGTTCGGATGAATTAGTTATGAATTTCTAAAGTTTAATGCCTATTTCATGTGTTAGAGAAATTAATTACAGATTTATGACATCATTTATGATTTATTTTAATTCAAGAAAAAGATTTATGGCGTCAGCATAGGGGAGAGAGGCGGCTGACATCTAGGGCCCACTGGTCAGTGAGAGAGAAGTCTCGGGTTCACGGTAGACCGGGTCTACCGAGGGCCTATAGATGATCCAATGGCTAGGATTTAAAGGGGCAAGATCGGACGGCCCAGTGGAGGGCTGAGATCTAATCCAACCTAGATCCGACGGCTAAGATCCAACCCAAAGATCTAATGATCGGATTTTAACTAAAGAAGGATCAAACGGCTCGGACTTAATCGAAGCGATCCGATGGCTAGGATTGATCCTGATTGGGCGAGGCATGCGGGCTGACATGGCGCTGAACTGGTGTCAACGTGGCGGCCATGTCGGCAACCGGCAATGGCGGGGTAGCGGTGGCATGGGTTCCTATGGTTATCGGCGATCAGCGGCACGGCGGAGCGCGGCGAAGGCAGAAACGAGAAGAGGGGACCAAGGGGGTTCTCATTGTGGGTAGAACGACGACGATTGGTGACAAGAGCGGCCGGCGGCATGCTTTTGGCGGCGAAGTTCCTCGGGTTCTCGGCGACGGTGGTGTTCCGGTGATCTCCGACGGTCGAGGGACGGCGGCCTCGGTTCTAGGCGCTCCAGCGAAGCTAACCGAGGTGGTGGTGAGCACTAAAGAGAGCTAAGGCGACGACGACGACGACGGCGACAACGAGGCTCGACTGGATCTCAGCAGTAGCGGCGGAGCGGAGAACTCACGGCGCTAGGGCACTAGAGGCCGGGACAGGCTAGGTTTGAGGCGGAAAGAGAGAGAGGGGCGCCGGGGGATGCTATATATAGCGGAGGGGAGGGGAGATCGGCTCGGATACCGTGTGGCGGCGGCTAGGGTTTAACCTTAGGGTCCGAGAGCCAAACGAGCTCGGATAGACGGCGGTCCCGGGGTTTATCCCCCACGATTCTAGGGAGAAAAGGACAAGGGTTTTGAGGGGAAAAAACCCCTTAAGAAATTTGGGGAAACCCCACTCGGAGAGGCCAAATCAAAGTGGGATTCGCGGCGGCAGCGTCGGAATGGCACAGTGCCCTCCGACTCGAGGTCGGGGACGACCCTGACAAGTGGGCCGCACCTATCAGCGGCACGGAGAGGTGCGGGCAGCCGCAGGCCGTGGGCCGAGGCGCGCGCGCAGAAGAGGGGTTAAGTGCATAGTGCTGGGCTGAATACGGCTCGTGAACAGGAGAGGGGTTTTTATCTTATTTTTCTTTTGTTTAAATGCTGTAAAGCTTGTTTAATTCACCAAAAATACTTTCCTTGCTCAAATAAATTTTAGAAAATTCCAGGAGATAGAGGATTAAGCAAAGTATTTTCTAAAATTATCTCTAGGCCAACTTTTGTTAGGAATTTTCTCTGATTTTAATATTCTCACTCCTTGAGGCTTTTAAATACATTTTTCTAAAATTCCTTTTTACCCATAATTATTTTAATTAGGTAATTTCAGGGTGTTACATCCAATTTTAGCCGTTGTCAAGCTCGTCCTCGTCACCTGAACCGTACGCGGTGCCTTGCTGAGGTAGTGGCGTCAAACTTTCATTGGTGGAGAGGGGAGAAGCGGCGGCGGCGGAGATGGAACAAGTAGGGGAAGGGGGAGAGGTAGTGGAAAGGGAGCTGTTGCCGCCTCGATTTCCTTGTCGCCGACTGGCACCACCCCGATTTGCTTGTCGCAGCCGTACTTGTCATCGCCTCGATTTGTGTCATTTGCTGCAGCTTCTCATGCCACACCGAGCTCGTTCCCGATCCGCCATCGTCAGAAAGGGAGAGGGGAATGCAGCGGAGGAGGAGAGGTTATGGAGAGTGAGGGAGAGGGGAAAGGAGGGTTTAATATTAATTTATAATTTGGGGGTGTTCAATGTAAAATGTTGTACTTTTGCATAAATTGAAAATAATGTGTGGACTAAAATAGAAAAGGCTAACCCTAAAGCCACTTCGCATTATGACAAAAGCTCATTTCAAATGTTTGGCATCAACCCGCATGTCAGCCATGTGCCATCCGAGGTAACCTCTAGAAACAGCTTCTTGGCTTTGCTTCTCTTCTCTTTTTCTGTGAGCACGCTTCCCGAACTGTTAAATGGTGTGTTTTTCACAAAAATTTTCTATATAAAAGTATCTTAAAAATCAAATAGATCTATTTTTTAAGTTTCTAAAAGTTAATAGTTAATTAATAACACGCTAATGATATTTCTTGTTTTGCGGGCGGCTTATAAGCCACCCAGAAGAGTCAATTCAAATACTAAGGTGGTGTTTTTTTAGCTTCTGGCTTGTGACTACTCCCTCGATTTCTGTTAGCACGTTTTCCCAAAACATAAAACAGTATGTTTTTTTAAAAAATTTCTATATAAAAGTATCTTAAAAAATCAAATAGATTATTTTTCAAGTTTCTAATAATTAATACTTAATTAATCATGTTCTAATGATGTTTCTAGTTTTGTATATGGCTTATAAACCACACCAATAAACTAATTCAAACATCACCATAAACTAATTCAAACATCACCTAAGAAATTTTGTATGGCTTCTTTAGTTGAGAACTTGTACAATTTAGTTCTTCTCGCCTGTAGTTAATTCTTTAATTTATCCACGAAATTGAGCCCTCGAGTTTAACTTTCGCTCGTCTGAAACAGATAACTGCACATTCATCATCCATACCTTCGCCCCCTTTCTCTTACTTTTATGTGTGCTAATAATCTATCGAAAATAATATCAATCACGCTCAACAATGTGCACGCCGGCAGATTGATCACTGCATCCGTGGATCCAATCAGCCACGCAAAGGCCTAATTCCCCCTCCAAATCCACGCATGACAAAAACGATGGATTTGTTCAAAAGATTGGTAGTGCAGGTGCCCGTTCTGCATGCATGCATGCATATAGTTGGCTAGTGTTGCATACACATGCAAGTTCCACAGCTGGAGGAAGTTATAAAAGGGCTCCTCGCAACAATACTCTAATGACTAATACCGGCTTTGTGCGCGCTTTACCCTTTCTTTTTCTATCAAAGGTAGTAGAAGAGATCAATGAAGCTAGCAGCTAGCAGCCAGCAGGAGCTACGTGCTTTATCTGAAACCATATGCATGCATGTACGCATCGATCGATCGATATAGTTCGATACGATCACTCACCCGACCCGATCGATGTTCCATCATCAGCTCGTTAGATGCGGCAGTAGGTAGCTGCAAAGCACGGCTGCCGCCCGACCGGTCGATCGATCGGAGAACAACTTGTTGGATGTCCCTCTAGCTGACGATGCATATGCTGACTCAATCAAGGTACGTGGTCAAATTATCACTGTTAGCTTCGTCGACACGAGGAATTGGAAGGAATCGATACCGACCATGAACTGGGAGAGAATAGAATGCACGCAGGTACGATGGGATGGATTCTGGGGAGAGCACCGAGCTTTCTATCCGTCATTTATAGGCCAGACAGGCAGATGATTTAGCCAGATTGATCGATCTGCACCGTGCTCTGCTCTGCTCTGATCCGTTCGTTTCCCGGTGATTTTCGCACAGAATCCGCGTCATCCGTGACCTGGTGACTGGTGAGACGCGAATTCGCCAGGAGCGGCGCGGGTTGGTTCCCCGCGCAGGCGGCCCGCCCCGCGAGGTGCGCGTCCGCTCGAAGCCGGAGGCATCGGTTCGGAGTGTTTGGTCCTTACTGAGAAGCTTCTGCCAAATGCAGTTTATTTTATAGGATCTGTTTGGTTAAATACTATACTTTGCCACGATAAACATTATGTACGCTACAGTTTTTTTAAGACGAGTGTTTGGTTCACTATCATAATTATGGCTCGTCACACTTTAGTTCTATTTATCAATAGACTCATTTCTTTGTTAAATGTTACCTCAGATATAATTAATAAATTGTTAGCAACACTTGTGGCAAAGTTTGGTAAATAAGTGTAGCAAAGTATGTATGTCATCTAAACAAGGTTATAATTTTTAGCTGGCAGAAACTCTCCAAATAATTTAGATTCTCATCCATGTCCTAAAAATCCATAATTGTAAAATTAAAAATAAATAAATTAGAAGTTAGAAACTAGAAAACACAGATTCTTCGGATTCTTTATCAGCTAGTTCTCATGATCTTAAAACCTATCCTAAGCAGGGCCTTTGGCTGGTGGGCAGCTGGACACCAAACGACGCGACGGTACACATGTTGCGTCATGGCACGACAGGGCGCGATGCGTACGGTGTCGCGGGGGATTCCACACTTTCACGGGCGCCGGCTCCGCCTCGCGATGCAGCAGGTATATTTGAGCGAGATGTTAACAATTTAAATTTCCAGACACTTGAATTCAATCAATCAACCAATCCAAAGGAATAGCAGTACAAACGAATCGATCATCACTTCACCCCCAGTTCCACTCAAAGAATCAATCATCATTGATCAAAAGGAAAAGCACAATCACAACACTTGTGACAGGCATGGCCGCCCCCGTTGATTAATTGTTACGTACTCCCGCGCTTATCGTCATCTCCCTCCCCTCACCCGGCACGCACGCCGATCAGATCACGGCGTGTGGCCGCTCCACCAGGACGGGGCCACGGCTCCCAGCGTGAATCGCGAAGACGTAGAAGAGCTGCGTCGCCGTCAGGACGATCGTGAACGCCTCCATGGTTCCCTGCCAAATTCCAGAGGTTTCAGTCTCTCACTTCACAAATCATTCTGAAGAATCTGATGAAATGGGAAAAAATATGGAGAAGATAATCTCACCAGCTTCGCATTCCTTCTGTCAAGACTGATCTCCTGACAAGCCAGCCTGCAAATCCATCCAAGGCCATCGCACATTTGTGTTACTCAACATCATCATCAAAGATCAAACTCGAGTAATCATAAGAGCACGTAAGTGTAAGTACCCCATGGCGAGGACGGTGAGCGCCCAGGCAAACAGCCCGGTTACCGCCGCCGGCTGCAGGGAGGAGTAGTTCCAGTGCCTGATGTGGGTGAAGCCGACGAAGCCGGAGGCGATGCCGACGACGCCGGCGAGCAGCGAGAACACGACGAAGAACCCCGTGGCCCAGTTGCCGATCGGGAAGAATATCGGGTGGAAATGCGCCGGCAGCTGCAGCCCGGGCCCTGCAAAAATTCACCATTAACCTAAGCTGATCCCAAAAAGAAAAAATGAATGCATGTCTAGTGACGAGGAGCTTAGCTGTGTGCACGTACCTACGATGAAGCCGCGATCGATGGAGACATTTACTGCCCATCCGCCGATGATGGCGAGGATGATGTACATGCAGAGATTGAGCATCAGCAGCAGCATGGCGACGGCCTTCAGATTCTGAGCCATCGATCTCTCTCTGCACCTACGGATGTACGTGTACACTATCTGCTACGTTGCGCTGAATAATCTCGCTGAAAATACTACGGATTAAAACTGCAATTCCCTGATGACGATGATGATGCTTTCAGAAGCTGGACGGCCTCGCGGTTTATATACATGCATTCGGGCACCATCGGAATTGTTCTTTGCTTGCCTCTCTCCCAGGAGGAAGAACAACTCAGAAAGCGATCGATCGAGTTGGGACTTGCAGGCGAAGAAAAGGAGAAGAGGTGTTGAGTACTTCTCGTGCTGGTGTTCGTCCTCCTGGTGCGGTTTGGTATGTGTACAGGTAATTCTACGTTGATTCCTTTCTTTGTGTACGGGGTAGAAGAGAAGTGGTAGCACAGTCTATTCTTGGACACAGGCCGGTGTAGCGAGTAGGCAGGCCGGCCCACCAGGTCCTGTCAACTTGTTCGGCCGAGTTGGCAAAGGACAAGACTCGACTCGGGCCATCTCAACACGTGTAATGATCTGACGGACTGCGCTGCTGTTACTCCAACTGAACTACACGTGCTTGCGTTCGCTGCATACTTTATGCTTCCTCCGTTCTAAAATATAAATTTTTTTAACATTTAAATTTTATTTTATAATATAAAATTTTTTAGCACTATTTATAATACTACTTATCTTATTAATCACTTTCTATTTAAATTTCTTTCTTATCCTGCCTATCTTTCTACCTTCATTTCATTCCATATTTATTAAGGGTACCAAAATCTTTTTTCCTTAACTTTAATCTTTGCTAAACAAAGTAGAAATCCTTATATTTTAGAACGGAGGGAGTACATATAGTTAACAGTTAACCACACATACAAGTACCATTCTGAATCTGATATATATGTGATTAATCGATCGTTAGTGTGGCATGCTAATAAGCTTAATTATATACTCCCTCCGTCCTATAATATAAGAAATTATGTTATTTTTTAAAAAATTAGAAAAATAACATAAGGATAAATTATGGTACAATAGATAGTTAGGATAATAAATTAGTACAAAAGATGGTACGTGAGAAATAAACTACTATAAAATAAACTAGTACAAATGTTGACAGGAGGAGAATAAAATAATGTCTTTAAATTCTAAAATTTCTTATATGTTAGAACAAATCTAGAGAATAAAAATCGCTTATATTATGGGTCGGATAAAATATCATATAACGTACACTTGCGTGATCGTGATTGCATGCATGCACGTATGCCAATACCTGTACGACGAAGTGTGAATCGCACAGGTCAATTCGGGGATGGATACATGTATAAAAATATAGATCAAGTTAAGCATTTTCGACGTAAAGATTTCTTAATTCAGTCCCAAGATTCCTTTTGTGAAACCTGCAGTGCACGTTGTTATTAGGAGTACTTAGTACGTACGTGCATGGGTGTCGCAGAAAGAAAAATTAATTAATGCATGGTCCTGATGAGTTCTGAAGAAAAACGCTTTGCCTAAAATGATCCCCTTTGAGTGCAGAAGGAAAGAGGCGAAACTGCCTTTAAGTGCAGAGAAATATAGGATGGAAGGGTCAAAGTCAACCAATACAAATTACAGTAGTATAACCAATGTCTGGCTATGTGGTTCAGTGGTTGCACTTTGCACTGCATATTAACTACCGTAAAGTATAGTAAGTACATTCCACAACTTAATTAGTAGGATCAGTAGCTGCAAAAAAGTTCCTTTTTTCTCATATACTAGCAAGATGGTGTCCCTTCTGTCTGTGAAGAACTAATCTGAGTCGTAGAATAAACTTACATAACAGTATCATTCCTAGAAAATATAATACTGATATACAGACGATGGAACCGTCATGGCATAACTTGTCTTTATTAATAGACATAGTCTTACATCTAGGTTGGAATTACGGATATACCTCGAGTTCACAACGATACATTAACGAAAGAGCGGAAACGGAAACTAGCCTAAAGCCACAAGCACGACTCGGAAACTAAGCCAAAACCCTAAAACTCCTCGAGGCTAGCCTGTTCCTAAAAGAACTTCTTATCGGTTGGATCCATCTTATCTTCCAGCACTAGGGAGGGGGGAGTATATATATATATATATATATATATATATATATATATATATATATATATATATATATATATATATATATATATATATATATATAGTAAGGGTGAGTACTAGCGTACTCAACAAGTCAGGGGAACTTAAGTGGTTATTGCAAGCTTTAAAGAATGGCTGGTTATTTTATAATCCATTTTATTTGAATTTCCTTTTGAAAAAGTCTAAGTGTGTGCTTCTCAACAATCTGGACGAGGTGAAGTCTCGTCCGGATCAGAGTGAGTTGTATCAGTCTTTGATTCAGCTACGCTAAGTCTCGTCCCATCCACAACATCCTTTCACAAGTAGTAGTCAAACAAAACTACGCTAAGTAATCACCTCACATCCGCCCATGACTACGGACACGGCTGTTCAAACAATTTAGACCTCTACAGAGGGGGTGCATTTTACCCACACGACACGACTTACCCTATCATCTAGCTCGTGAATGAACAGACATGACTGGTGACTAGGGGTTTTCACTACAAGGCATTTTCGGAGTCGACACTAGGTTATCTCGTTCCAACTGGAGAGATCCACGACCAATCACATGGTAGGTCCTCGACCATGCTATACCAGGAACCCTGGAGGCATCCCGACGTCCTCCCGCACGATCCACAGTCCAATGGCACACAAGGCATCTCTGGACGACTCTTTACTGAGCCAGGAGCTGTCCCATATTACTCATGTGATTATACTATTGTATGTTCGAATGAAATTCCAAAGGAATCGGTCCTTAGCTGCAATGCGGGAGACTCGTCCTTCTGGCACGATCCCCGCACCGTGGTTTTCGCAAAATCATTTTATTTTTATGACACCGACCTAAGTGTCGGATTTTCCAAGGTTTTGTAAACCCAAGTTTTATCCATTGTAGTCATTTTAAATTTGATAGACGATCACCGGTACCATGCCCATCGGTATAGGTACTGAAATCTGTCAAGGGAGGTGACAAGGATGTTAAGGAGATGTTACACTGGAAGGCCCACGTGGCTCGAGTCGGTGGATAGGCAGAACGGGCCGCACGTCCTCACGGCCCAGGAGGCCAACGGCAGGGCGAGGGAGAAGTCTGACCGGTGGGCTTGGACCCGGGGTGCGGGGCCCGCTGGCAGCCACACGTTCCACGCGAACTTGGTCGACAGTGAGCGGTGCAACCAGGATTGCGGTGGTCTCGGTGTAGTCGTCGGTTTGTGGTACACCGAGCGCGGCGAGACCCGCGTGTAGTCGCACGATCCTCGGCAGAACGAGTACACGCGAGATGGGGGCCATCTAGCTCATACATCTGCACGCGTTGTGAGGTAGAAGAAGAATAGTGCGGTGATCCGACGGTTGGCAACGGCTGAGTTTGTCAGAGAGATTTGCTGGGGGATAGTCGATGGCTAGGGTACCAAAGAGGAGAGGAGGCCATAGGGAGTCAAACCACCGGTTCGGATTTGCTGGGAATCGATCGACAAGGGAGTATTTTGACGGCGTCCAGAGATGGTGTGGATTTTCGAAACTTCGTCGGCGGCGATCCATGGCTTGATTCGGTGCTCCCGAAGGTTCCTTAGGGTGTCTGGGTTTGGTTCCCCCGCGTTGCGGTCGACGGCGGCGGTGCTAGACGGTGACCGACGATGAGCAGGGCCACGGCTCGGCGATGATCCTGTAGAGGCGAGTTGGGGAGCTATCTAGCTAGCTTCTAGGGGGAGGGCAGAGACGGAAGGGTTGGGGTGGTTCAGTATCGAGACAGCTGTTCACTGTGAAGATTGGCCAGTGGCATGAACATGATCGTTCGTGCCTCGGCGTGAACGAGGCGGAGAAGGGGGGGAGCCGACGACGGCAGGGACCTTTGATGTGGCATGACCTCGACGCGGCGCAGCTCCGAGGCGGTTCGGGAAGAAGAATTTTTGGAAGGGGAACACCGAAACGGAGGCGAGGTTTTATAGCCCAAAGCGAGGTCGGTTTCGGCAGGGGTGGTGATGGGATTTCCCTTGGAGAGCGACGGCTATCTCGGTCAAGGCAAGGACAGCACACAGGCGAGGCATCATCAGCGGGCGTGCTCCACCGCGGGTCACGACGGGGCGGTGCAGGGCTCGCAGCGGGAAGGGGAAAAAGAACGAAGGCTGAATGGCTCCCGGGCGAAAAGGAAGGGGGAGGAGGAGAAAAAGGGGAGGTCTGCTTTAGCTTTTGGGATGGCGGGGGCAGGCGAGCTCGTCGAGGGCTTGGCGGCCTCAACGGTGATGCGAGAGAGGATGACGGCATAAAGCCCAGCGAGCTCCGTTAGCGGCGAGCGGAGACAGGGCGATCTCCGGCGCAGTGCAGTGATGGCGGCGTCCTTCTGGTCGGCGATGGCAAGCGCGCCAAGCGGGAATGAGGGAATCCGAGGCGCGGCGGCGGTTTGAATTCGACGGCGGGCGACTGAGAGAGAGAGAGACAGAGCAAGGAAGAGGAACAGGGAGGATTTCTCCTCTCACCCGGGGCACGTGTGCAGCATTTGCGTGTGCAGGGAGGAGAAGGCCAAGTGGGCCGAGGTGGTTGGGAAGCACAGGAACGGGCCCGGAAGATGAGGCCTAGTATGTACAGGAGAGTTTGACATTTTTAAGGATATGGTGGGGTTTTGATTTTGATTTTTGAGTTGAATTTTTTGAGAGAGATTCGAGGGATGAATGAATTTGAAATTTGGGGATGGATTCAAGGGATGGATGACTCCATAATTGGATTTATTTTTAGAGATGGGGAGAGGATCACAAGGTATGGGTCTTGATTTGGAGAGAGAGAGAGAGAGATTGAGATCTCGGCACGCAAACACGACAACAATTAATAACCAAATTTCGCAATTAAGGTTTTATTTCAATTAGGTTTTATGCCTAACGCTAGGGCGTTACAGATGCCCATGAGTTGCAACGGAAAAAACTAAAATTATACAATAAACATATTGCAATGAATCGTAAAAATATGTTTTATATTTATTTTTGTCATCATAACATCATGTTTGACAAATCATATTTTAATTTTCAAAAACAGTTCAAAAGAAAAATCAAAAAATTCACCATCGTCATTGCCGTTCTCATTGTCGGCATCGCTCAAACTCATACCGTGAGGACATGTCCAGCAGCATGGAAGGAGGTCGAGAGAGGAGGATGTCATTGCCGTCACAGATCTCGGTTGTCACGTCATCAGGAGCATGCATCTCGGATGAGCAGAAGGCGAGCCATGTTGTCGGACAGGGCTTCTATCCCCGGCGAGAGAAGGTTATGGGCTGAGAGGATGGCGGCATAGAGCTAGCGATGACGGGCAAGGCAAGTTAGTTCGTTAACGATTTCTCTCGGAAACTTATGCTAGTGATTATAAAAGTTGATTTTCCTTAAATAAAGATTCCTTATAATTTTTTATGCAATGCTTAATTATTCTAGATATTTTGAATTTCATCTAAAATCTTTTGATAAACTAAGTGCTGATGAGTAATAAATAAATAGTACTACTCAAAGACCATCAGGAGAGATTGTCCTGAGTTTTGTTCTATGCCTCTTCTTTCTCTAGAGGCAGAAAGGCAGGCTTCCACAGGGGGAACCTGCTGAAACAGCAAAGCATATACTATCTCACAAGCTTTTAGAGTAGAAATCGTCTTAGAACAAAGTAGCCAATTGGTTTAATGGACCACCGAAATCAGCCGCCGCATGTTCAAGTTACCGGCATCGGTGGCTAGGGTTACCTATGCAGCTCTGCTCTTGGGCTCGAAGTGGGTTGGGTTGGCCCTTCAGTACCAAGAGTCTTCGCCTTAGAAAGTACATCTACTTTACAATCTACAATTTGATATAGAGCAGTATGCGCGACCATGGAAATGGCCCGCAACTCCCAAATCGGTTTCCATGTATATGCGTAAATGAGATGAGATACATTGTCTTGTGGGGCTTGTTGTTTCCAAGTACATATGTGTTCTTGCCTTATGGGCTTGATCAACAAGGCATTGCCTTTGAAAACAGCCTACAATCTCGGTCAGACGAAAGCGATATCCTATCGTACTCAAGAGGACGGATTCGGGGTTGCGCGTGCAGACGCGAACGACATAAATTGATGGGAGGCAGGCCCACGTGTGAGGAATGACGAAGAGGTGCGCGGATGTCGTATGGGAGTTGGACGATGTACCAAGGATGCAATGGAAACAACTTCAATTTTTATAATAGTAGAGAGTTGTTATGATATGGATATGGTTTTGCAGATACACACAAAAATGGAATGTAATGATGAATACGTACTTGTGTTGTTTGCATTATAAAGTAATAATATTCTGGGTCAGAGTACATTTGAGTAAAACTACATTGTTTCAGAGTTTTATATTGTATATGCAGAATAACATTTTTCTTTTTATTTTCTTTTAAATTTATTTGATGGGCCATCTGGTCCAAAGAACCATTAGGCCTGATTGGCCAAGCCCAGCCTATTAGATCCATTTGAGGCATATACAACATGAGACAGAGACCATTCAGTCAAATACCAAGGAGCAGCTCGGCCTTTGCACCCGATCCCTTTTTCTTGCCCAGTCGCCGTGAGGCCACTGCTTCCGTTCCCCGGTCGCCTCACCAGTGTCGGTGTACTTGGATGCCTCGGTCTGATGGTTCCGCCTCGATAGCTCCTCTGCAGCCGCCGCCTACGGAATCGGCACCTCGAGCTCGGGCTAGGTTGAACCCTAGCCACCGGCCAGATTCAGCAGCTCCCTAGCCTCCGGCCTCCTGTTGGTGGTGGGGATGGGAGTGAGAAGCGGCGGATCGGAAGAGAAGACACGAGTGGAACACTCTATAAGTATCCGAGAAGATTTGCTCCTTATCCTTGATTTTTTTCCCTTTTTCTCTGTTCCATTTTTTGAACCTATTTTTTGTTTCCCTTTTAATTGTAGAGAAGATTGGATGTGAAACGACGCGTGGGTGCGATCTGGACGCGAAGTGACACACGGGCGTGATTTGCAGCGCTAGTTGGATGACGTACGACATTGGACAGAATCCTTTCTTTGCGCGCATGATGTCAGCATGATGCGATGATAACATCAGCGACGGATGAAAATTTTGTCAGAAACACTTCGTTTCT
Source organism: Oryza meyeriana var. granulata (assembly GCA_003991445.1). Classification (NCBI taxonomy): domain Eukaryota; kingdom Viridiplantae; phylum Streptophyta; class Magnoliopsida; order Poales; family Poaceae; genus Oryza; species Oryza meyeriana. The sequence goes on from RYFJ01001918.1 coordinate 310,502, forward strand.
ATAATAATAAAGAAGAGATAGAGATATAGTGTCCATGTGGGCACCTGCACCCTAATTGCCTGAACGGCACGTGGTCTTTTGAGGTTAGGAACGATGGGTCATTTTCAAAATGTACCTACCCAGCGTGATGCCCTTATAGGAACTAGGCAGGCAGCCAGGCAAAGGTACACAATACTTCCAGCGATAATTTTTCGCCGCACCGTCCTAATGCCTGCTTTCCTCCTTCCATCCGCTGGCCCCTCCTCCTCCGCTGCCACCACATGGGACACGCTGGGCGTCCACCCCCGGGGTTATGGGTATGGGTGTGGGGGTGGGATGGGGGAGGGGGGGCGGGCGCCGCTAACCTAGGGTTGTCTTAGCTGCTGCCACATGGGAGGACCACCTCCACCGCCCGGATCTGGAGGTTCACTGCCTCCGCTCCTAGGCGTCGCCGGTGTCCAACCACCTCCATCCCCGACCTAAGCACGCAGATTGAGCCGAAACGATGGGACGCGCTCCCAGATCCCACCGTTCACGCATAGGTCTCTTTCACTGCTAGATCCATGCCGCCTCTCGCTAGGAGACAAGGAAGGCACCAGATCCAGTCGCTGCCTCCTCCCTCGGATCTGGCCAACGAGGAGTGCAGGAGTGCTGACACGCCACAGAGGCACGTGAGAGGAGAAGCATGGAGGCCCTTCCTCATTGGCCTCGAGAAGGGAGGACTCAGATCCAGGCGGCCGCCGCCTCCTCTCCACCCTAAATCGTGGCCGTTCTTTGATGGTTGCGTCTTCTCTTTGACGCCATCGAAGCAGTTCGGCTGGAGCTCCTCTGCAATCTGCGAGGCTAAGGTTGTTGATTTGATGATGCAAACGATTTCCGTCTAGTTTGCTTTTGATGGTATTCCTTGGCGGTGGATTTGAATGGGGAGGCTTTTTAAGGTCCCGTTTGGTATAGCTCCTACTCCGAGGGTGGAGCGGAGGAGCGGCGGGAATGCCGCTCCACACTTATAATGTAATTTTTAGGAACGGAACGGCAACTCCACTCTATATTATCTACGATTTCGAAAGTGTTTGGCACAGCTCTAGCTTTACGAGACAAGAATCTCGGAGTTGGAGCCTATGCCAGCTACTCTATATTTCAAGCATACTATAATTCGCTTTTCTATGGTTTTTTGAGTTTTTCCCCAGTTTTTGGGCAGCAAAAATTGGTTGTATATCCATTCGTTACTCTACCTTTTGGAATGGGATGACAACCATATGTTGCCCTTCTCTATGCAAAAAATGAAAGATCTTCCTTGATTGTGGAATTAAATTTGTTGGCATGGAAGCTCAGTCTCATGTATGGCAAATTGTGGGGGTGTAGTGCTCTCCCGATTTGTAAGTACATGCCATCTTTAGAACTTTTTCTCTTGGTAGCCTGGTCACGGGCGATAAGAAACAGATGACGGATTTTGCAAGGCGATCGAGAAAGATGAAATCGATCCGGACTTGGCCGATGGACGAAGTTTTGGCAGAAACATGTAAGTCGCGATGTACGAAGGACGGACGGACAGACGGAAACCTTATAAACTTTTATAATAGTGTGTGTGTGTCTCTATATATATATATATATATATATATATATATATATATATATATATATATATATATATATATATATTTAAATATATATATATATAATATATATATATATATATGTTCTACGACAGAAACATTCTTTACGCACCGTAGTGTTGCTTGTTGGTTATGTACTCATGTGTAGCCGAGACAACGCACAGTTTAGTTTGGTAAAATTTGTTGATAATTAAACTTTTGGTAAAAAAATCAATCTTCCTGCTCTTATACATATGTTAAATAGGAGCACTCTGCCAACTCTCAAGAAAAGAGAACTGGGCAATGAAAGTGATAAACAAAACCGCAAAATCAATCCTAAAATCAAGCTCTGAAATGCAAAATCAGCTTTAGATTATAACGCGAGCCATTGCCAAGAAGGTCAAAATTATTAGATTAATTCATGGCCCAAATTTTTTAAGCTCAATTCCTACATATTATTTTTTTAGGAACTTATACATTTAGTATTATATTGTCCAATACAAATATTGCGGTTATGAGGAATTTATAGTGGCAACTTCTAGTACAACTGTACATTATCAGAAATAGGAATTAATTGCAAGATTCTTATAATAAAATTGGAATCAAAGAGGAAAATTAACTGTGCAAGCATGCGGATGTGTGGTTTTGTAAACACTAATGCAAGAAACCTCATAAAAAAGGTGGTTGTTCTGCAGAAAACCTTATATATCATGGCGGTCCCATCGCTGACTGGATGTTTTTAAGAATTGTTTATATATATTAAGGTGGTCTTATATATGCTTCTTTAGCACTGATGCCAACTTTTAAATCCAAGTATTAACCAATCTCAATCAGCTAGAAAGAAGGGAGAAAGCTAGCAAATAAGATTTGAAATATGTGCGAAATGCCTCAATTAAACATGAGCCTGCCTATACCGGAGTGCAAAATTTCAAAAATCTCTGAAAGACTAAATCTTAAGTACTATTCTTGTAGAAAATTAATCAGCCAAACTGAAAGCTAAGTAACTTTATTCAGAAAAGAATAAACCTAGGATACATCTGTATTGAAAAGGATATCGAAAACCAATATGATCAACCAGACTATCAATCTGATTTGTTTGATCATTACGCTAGACTAGATAGATATGCTACAGTATAGAAAGGTCCAAAACCCAAGAAGAAATAAGTAGAAAATTCAGCAACGTTGACTGCCGTGCGTGTCCGGACACGTAATGTACCAATGCAAGAATGTATGCCACATGCAATTTTTTTTAAAAAGTATAAATAGCACATGCAAATGAGTAATATAATTATGATAGATTGATTAAGTTGGTGTTTACTAACTAGCTATACGCATCTGCATTAAGCTGCTTTCTGCATTTTAGGTTTGTAAACATCGTAACTTTTATTATAAGAGCTCAAATGCTGAAAATACCAAAGAAACAAAAGCTATAACGACAGTTGGAAGGCAGGTCAACCTGACCAGCTGGTTGCGATCTACGTATATATGTACTACAGTCGTACAGACTAAGCCAACGACACTTCAAAACTCCATATACTAGCTAGCCCCATGTATATCACTCTCTCAGTTGATTTTTATGGTTTATATTTATTTTATTTCTTTAAACCAAACTTCGTATTTTTCGACCAACCATCAGTTAAACTACATTTTTTACATATTAGAAGTTACACCGACAAATTCATATTTCTAAAGGCTTTCACACTACTCGTTTTCAAATAACTAACAACTTTGATTTGACCATTTAAACTTTAACCACTAATTATTCTTAAATAGTTAGACTAAAGTAAACAAAAGGTTTATGCTTATATTTAGGGCATAATAAACTTTAATAGCATGGTATTCTTTTTTGTATTTGTAAATATTAAAAAAATGATAAGTAATCAAAGTTTGAAAATGAATAGTGTCTGCAAGTTATTTGAAAACAGAGGGAGCATATTGGTTTTATATTTATTAATAGCATAATTTTGATAAATCAACGGTCATAGTCTTGTAAAAATCAACAACAGAGGCATAGTTTTCGCAAAAAACAACAGAGGTATGGTACACAAAAGCTAGAACTAAGAAAGCCGTCTTAAGGATAAGAAATATAATAGATGTTTAACTACATATCCACTGGAGATGTGTATATTATTCACCATATATCAAGGAAAAAGAATCCATATAATTCTGTAAGTCATGTAAGCTGTACACATACCCAAAAAAAATATAATAAGTTACAACACATTATTTCGATTTATTGATACCATAAGACCACTTATATATGATGTAGTCCAACAATAATGAGAAACACGTAAATAATGAGACGAACAAACGCACGTAGATCCTTAATTTGTATAACTTTATCCCTTTTTTTTCGGTGTATATATATGTATGTATACTTGTTTCAGGAGCTCAACGATTGAAATGTTTTAAACCAATTTGGAATATAGATATGCACTCACGTCGTATATACGTACTGCCATTTTTTATTTCTCGATGGATGTAGGAATTTGTATGGTGCGTTGCCCTGGCTGCCTCGCATGCACGTACATGAATGCACACGCCGCCGCGCGTGTCGCCGGCCGGTTAGCCGGCGTAGTCGCATAGGCCGAAGTTGCACTTCTTGGGGCACTGGACGAAGCAGTCGCCGCAGTTCTTGCGGTCGTTGAGGAGGTCGACGCAGTGGCCGCCGCAGCAGGTCTCCCCGTACTTGCACACGCGGTTGCAGTTGCCGCAGTGCGCGAAGCTGGAGTCGGTGTCGACGCAGGTGCCCTTGCAGCACGTCGCGCCGGGGCTCCCGGGCTCCAGGCACACTGACGGCGGCTTCCTCTTGCAGTCGTAGTACGACAGCGGCGGCGGCGGCGGCGACAGCTTCGTGTTCGCCAGGAACCTGCTCCTCCTGACCGCCGTCGTCTCGGCTCCGGCCGCGGCGAGGGCGAGCGCGATCGCCATGAGAAAGACCGCGGCTTTCCTCATGGCGGGCGGCGCGGCGGTGGCGGGCGAGGCAGAGCGCGGCGGCGGCAATGCGAGGTAGGATGTGGATGCTGCCTCGGCGAACGCCTGTGTGTGGAGGGAGCAAATGGGGGTGAAAGGGAGGGAGGGGAGGAGTGCTTATACTAAAAAGGCGACGCGAAAGTCAGAGGTCGTAGTGATGCAGGTGCAGATGGTTGATTTGCACGGCAAAAGCCTGAAGTGCAGGGAGGGAGTGTGCGGCGCACGGCTGTGGACTGCAAGCTAGCTACCCCGGCCGCCTCTCCTCGCCACCACCCCCCACGGCGAGCTAAACTAGCTAGCAATCTAGCTAGCTCATTTCGGGTGCACCACAAGCCGATCGACTTTAGGCACGGTTCGTTTTAGCTTATAAGGTGAGCTACTTTCTCTTTTTATGTCCAAACTGCTAAATAATATTTTTTCAAAAATTTTTTTAAGTAATTTTATGGTACTCTATACTAGTAATATCTATTACCAATATTTTACCAGTAAAAATAATCTCAACCGTTAATATACAAATTCTACTACTACTAGAAAAAATTAATGAAAACACCTATTAATCAAACAACATGTTTTTTATTAACACTTTCTATATAAATGATTCTTTAAAAAATCAAATAAATTTATTTTTTAAAATTTATAATAAATTAATATTTAATTAATTATACACTAATGTCTTTTCTATTTCGCGTGTAGCTCATCAGATCAGCTCTTGCGAGGACATGCTTGTAATGGCGATCTAGCTTCTTGCATTCATGCGCGTACGTGTCATATGATTAGTGCCTGAATATGAGTACGTAGGCTAGCCGCTGATCACACCCTGAAGATTTGGAGGCTTCGCTAGCCAGCTTAGCTAGATTAATTTGGTCGTGACAGTTGACTAATGACCGTAATTACAGTAACAGTGATGGTACTTTAATTAGGTGAAGAGCTAGCTAGTACGCTACTACTACTACTATCAACCTAGATACACTTACGTCCATTGATCAAACTAATTAGCCGTCGTTCCCTCCAGGGGCACTCTGTCGGTGTTACTGTTTAGACAGCAGCTGAAGGAACTGCATGCGGCTTAAGCGCACTGCATGCAGTCTGCAGGCATGTTTCGTGATCGTCTGTGATGCACGGCATATGCATGGTCTAGGAGCAAATAAGTTTTAAAACAGACATTGATTAAGCTATTAAGGCTTACCAATCTCATATTTGCCTCAGGGTGACATGTGTACTTATGTAGTTGACATTCTTCAGCTTAATTTGATACTCCCCTCTAACTGAGATCTTTTTCAGGTAAAGAAACTAATTAAATTGATGACTTAAACTTGAACTTTTACATGAGAACGACCAATTACAGCATTACATGCACAGGGCGGTACATTTCTAACTGAACCTGCAATGAATTCTTCAGAATTCAGATACGGCTGTACTCTGTCACAAGGCCTAAGCGCACGCTGCCCTTGTGCATTGTGCTGAAGACATTCGTGCTACCAGTCTCTGTGGTTGAGGTATGGTCCCTACACGGCTACACCAGAAGCATCTCTTTTCTTAGAGAGGAGAGGAGACAGAATGAGTGCAAGTACAAAAAGGCAAGTTGTACTCTGCAAAATATGTCCAGAAAACAATCGTGATCTCAGAATTTCAGCAGGAAAATCAGGCCATCATGTACACCCTAGTATAAGCACCTTTTCTTCTACAGGGTATATGAGCTAATGAGTTATCTAACCCTCGTGTAATTCTATCAATCTCAAACTAGATGAGATTAAAATTATGAATTATTTTACAGTTTTTAAGAAGGTATCACACTTTCTAATATAAATTTTGGTACATCTCGGTATCTCAAGTACTAACTAAAAATTTTTGGTACCTCCCGATAGTAGTGTAAAATTTCTCTAAAATTAATAGTAAGCGGTTAGACTCAAATGAAACTTGTAGACTTATAAAGGAAATATGATAGCCATGTGGGCTATCAGAATAAAATTCATCTTTGTAACTAGCAGGAAGTCCCACGCATTTGCTTTAATATTGTCAAACACTTCAACTTTCATCCTTAATTATAGTTGTTTTGGGAAGTTAGTTCGAAATTCATAAGGAAATTGTTGTTAATAGGAGGATTGGATTTGGATTTAAGATATCTTGGTTCGAACAGGAAGAGAGAGCTCAGTTGGGGAAATTTATGGGACCTTCACCCACGACCAAGTCCCTTCTCTACTACATATATTATATCCTACTTTTACACTTTAGCCTCTCAACACTTTAATATTTACTAAGTCACCCAACTCAACACACCCCCTCAAGATGGGGCAAATGTATCATACAACCCCATCTTGCGACATAAAGTACTAAACAATTTTTCTGGTAGTCCCTTAGTGAGAATATCGGCCAATTGATTTGACGAACTCACATAAGGCATACAAATAATTCCTAGGTCTAACTTCTCCTTGATGAAATGATGATCTATTTTAATATGCTTTGTTCGATCATGTTGTATGGGGTTGTTTGCGATGTCAATCGCTGCCTTGTTATCGCAATACATCATTAGTAGTTTCATCTGGAACAAGCCTAGCTCCATCAATAAGATCTGCAACCATAACACTTCGCACACTCCATGTACCATCGCTCTAAATTCAGTTTTTGTTGTAGATCGGGCTACAACATTCTGCTTCTTAGTTCACCATGTAACAAGGTTGCCTCCAACAAATGCACAATAGCCAGATGTTGATCTTTGGTCCTCTAAGGAACCCGCCCAATCTGCATCTGTATAGCATTCCACACGAAGATGGCCATTTGAAGTGTATAGTAATCCTTGACCAAGGCATCCCTTTAGGTATCGTATAATTCGGAAAACAGCATCCATGTGATGACTTCGAGGATTGTGCATGAATTGACTAACAACGCTCATCGCAAATGCAATATCTGGACGTGTGTAAGAAAGATAAATTAGTCGCCCAACGAGCCTCTGATAGTGCCCTTGATCTACAGGCTCTCCATCTTTATCATGAAGCCGATGATTTTGCTCTATCGGAGTAGAAGCTGGCCGACATCCAGTCAATCCACACTTCGAAAGTAGATCCCATATATACATTCTTTGAGAGAGATAAACCCCCTTTGGGCTACAAGAAACCTCAATCCCGAGAAAGTATCTCAAATTCCCTAGATCTTTAACATCAAATTCCCGTGCCAATTGCATTTTTAGTTGAGATATCTCCTTTAAATCATCCCCAGTGATGACAATATCATCAACATAAACTATCAATATGGCTATCCTGCCCAAGTTGTGCTTATAGACTAAAGTGTGATCTACGTTACTCTACATATAGCCCATCTTAAGAATTGCTTGCCGAAAACGGTCAAACCAGGCTCGTGGCGATTGCTTCAAACCATACAAGGAACGATACAAGCGCAAGACTTGACATTTTTTCTATGCAGTATCAAATCCAGGTGGGATATACATGTACACCTCTTCTTGAAGGTCACCATGAAGGAATGCATTCTTGACATCTAGTTGGAACAAATCCCAACCAAGGTTTGATGCACATGATATCAAAGTTCTCACCGAGTTCATCTTTGCTCCAGGTGCAAAAGTCTCATCGTTGTCAATTCCATAGGTCTGTGTATATCCCTTTGCCACAAGGCGAGCCTTATACCATTCTACCTTGCCATCGGGATTTTGCTTGACTGTGTACACCTACTTGCATCCCATAGACTCCTTACCAGGCGGTAGCTCTACAAGCTTCCAAGTGTTATTCTTTTCTAGAGCCTTCATCTCCTCAATCATTGCTGCTTTCCACTTTGTGTCTTGCATGCCTTCCCTCCAGTCTTTGGGTATAGATAGGGAATCAAGAGTGCAATTAAACTCTTAAAAGGACTACAACTATCAGAGGAAATGAACTTAGCAATATCATGTTTGTAGCCAACGCAATCTCGAAGACGCGCTGATATAACCAAGGATCTAATAGGCTTTCACAAGGCAATAGGAAGATCATGGTCATGAGGAAAGTTAGGAATAGCAACAGAGGGTTCAATACGTTGTTCTAATGTGTCTTGTGTCACTGAATTAGAGGATGGTGACCTAGGGTCTGGAGATGCCGGCGTAATGGATTGTATTACTTGTGGAGCAGGTGGCAGCTCATGTACCTCATGACCATCAGTGTTGCTCTCATTCTCATCAATATTTAGATGTTGCTTCTCTTGTGAGACTTGCCGAGATTGGGGCGTACTTAAAGCATCAAGGACCGGAATTAAAATAGAGCCAACAAGGACACCTCCATTATCACCTTTCTCCCCCTCTCGACCAATCCTAGGAGTAGGAGAGGTAGAGGAAGAAGGATGATATGTATCATAGGCTGGGGCATAAAAAGGCTCATTTTGACGAAAAGTAACATCCATGCTCAAAAAAAGCGTCTCTCAGTTGAAAGCCCGTTGATGTCGCCTAGAGGGGGGGGGGTGAATAGGCGTTCATGAAAAATTCTCCAAATGCAGCGGTAAAATTCTGGTAGGAACCTCTGACCAAAATGGTAGGAGGTTCCGACCGGCTCTCTCGGGCTAGCCGAGAGGGTTGATCGGAGGTTCCGGCCAAGAACGCTGAGGTTCCGACCCTGGAGTTCTGACTCTACTAAGACACTTCAACAATGGATAAACTTCACAGAGATAAAGTGTGATACAGGTAATAGTGTAGGAGATAAATTCTGGCAAGGGAAGATACAAAATAAGGCGATAACAAGAAAACATAACGGAGGCACAAAGATTTTTTCCCGAAGTTCGGACCACAAAGATCCTACGTTTCTGTTGAGGAGCTCCAAAGAGCTGGTCTCAATTGACCCCTTTCCTCACCAAGCGACCACCTAGATCAACTTGGTATCCACTAGAATTTACCTCTTTTCCTTATGGAGGCGAGATTAACCTTCACAAACTTTCCCAGGACAATCCACAACAAGAGGAAGCTCGCGGGAGACGCCTAACCGTCTAGGAGGTTTCCCTCCAAGAGAAATAAGCTCCAAGCAGCCAATCCGCGTCCTCCTCAAATGTACAAAATCCTCCTAGCCTTCTCTCAACAAAATACTTAATTTCCCACTAGATCTTCACAAGATTCACAAATAATGCACTAGAACTAGTTGGGAGAGCTCAAAGAATCTTAGGAGAGGCTAAGGAACAGTTGGAACGAAGTGGCATGCCTCCACAATGGCTAGAATCAAAGTTTGGGCTTTATAGGACATGGCTTACATCACTTAGCCGTTACTAACAGATTTTAGCCAAGAGGTTCCAACCCCAGGGGTAGGAACCTTCGGCCAGCACTTAGTCTCTGGCCAAGTTAGCTGATCGGAGCCTCCGACCTTGCGGGTCGAAACCTCCAACCCTGCACTGAAACTAGCCCATCACAAGTGTGTGTTGTGCCAAAGTGATGGACTCTCAGCTATTTGGATCTTAAGCACTTGAGTGGTCTTGGAACACTGCTTGCAACCCCTCTTGATAGTACGGTTTTTCCTCGACTCAAAGGAAAATTCAAAAGAATTTAAAATAAACTCCGAGTTGCTTCGCCGTTTTGTGTCATGTTTTTGTGGGGGTCTCCATGCACCACACTAAGCAACCTGGAACTAATTCTCTGCACAATTCTCAATAAATGCATTAATCCCTTAACCGCTTTGTCATTAATCCACCAAAACCCACTTAGGGGTTAGATGCACTTTCAATCTCCTCCTTTTTGATGATTGATGACAACACGATTAAAGCTTACAACAGAATGAATGTATAAATTTGATTTTGAATGAAAGTAGATAAATTTGGCTCCCCCTAGAAATATGCTTATATTAGAGAGAGTGAAGTATATATGCATATTGAGTTTTTTGTGAAACATGAAAAAGCCTTATTCATCTATTTTCATCTGTGGGGTGCAAAGTGTGACATTATAAATAGAATATCAAATGCATATGACATGGCAAACACACAAAACATGAGAAATAAATATCTCACCACATTGCATGGCATCACAAGAATAGATTTAAATACTGAAATTAAACTAGAACCATAATTAAACATTCATTACATCTCAGAAAATTGTAGAATCATTGTCATGATTAATATTTTGTGATGAACAATTGGCTTTATAAATAACTTATTTAAATAAACTTTGGATTGAAAATATATGTGGATGTTAGCGTGAGTGTGTGACTAATGTGGGTCAGGTTGCGATATCTGTGCCCAGAAACGGTTGTTTTGTCTATTTGTGTGCAGGTGACTTGAGGTCTAACCTTGGTCAATGGTGAGGACCGGGACTACGCTCTGGAAGGAGCGGAGGTCTAGCACGGTCGGGATGCCATGTGACAAGATTGGACTAAAGTCAGTTTGTCTTGTAGTCAATCTTGGCGAACGGTAGGATTGTGACTACGCTCAGGGAGGAGCCGAGGTCCAGAACGATCAAGGATGCCGGGTGACAAGATTGGACACAAGAATACTGTGTGGGAGGTCTTCACAACGGGTTTTGCAAATTAGATATGCAAGCATTGGTGTAAATCGGAACCGTTGCTACAGTGAATCGAGCTGCTACAGTGTCGGACTGCTACAGTAATTACTGCATGTGAGCGAGACTGAGTTGACTATGGAAAGGAGAATTTAATTTGGTAAATTATAATTAGATTTGGTAAGAGAAGGTTTGAGTCTTAGTGGAACTAGGAGTTCTACTCCTATTTTGTGTAGGATGTTTGAGGTATAAATAGATGAGGGATGGAGGCTCTAGAGACATAACGTTGGGAAGAGAGGAAAGCTAAGGTTTAGTCTTGAGAGAGAAATAAGTGCTTTGTATGCACTTTGTAAACACATCTTGATGCAATAAAGAGAATAATTCTTCAAGATTTGCATTGTCGTTCGAGAGTTTCGTCAAGATCGTTTTTAGTTCCGGGAGATAATCGGCGGTCAGACCGGTAGCAAGGACACGGTCAGATCGGCGGCGTCTTCCAGAAAGGTTAGAGATCTTGATTGAAGTAAAATTAACTTCATTGGTTCAGAGATAACTTTTTATTCCGCAAAAAGTTTGGTTTTTGGTAATTCTACCATTCACCCCCCTCTGGTAAGCTTAATCCTTGTGTTCGATCCTACAAAAATGGTCAATACATGTCTAAAGGCCGAAAAGAAGTCTAGGGTCGGAGGTTCCTGCCACACTGCAGAGTCAGCCAACAAGACTATGAGAGGAGGTCTCTTCATTATGAATTTTCTCCCCCTTTGGCATCAAGGCACCAAAAAGAGAGAAAAAACAGGGGAAGAAAGGACTCAGTCATCGTCGGAGGGGATGATCTCAGTGTCGCCGGACGCTGTACTGCCTGCAGTGCCAGTCTCATCATCCGGAGCAAAAATCTCGGTATTACCGCTGGCGATATCATCATCCCTCTCAATAATGGGAGGAATGTCGTAAACAAGCTGAAAAGAGGGAGCAACAGGTGTAAAGCCAGGATGGAAGAATGGAACGTCTGGCACAAAGTCAGGCTGAGCTGGTGGAGGAGCTGCGACAGGCTCATCATCCTCATCTCCATTCTCCTCATTGTTGTCCCCATCCTCCTCTGTATCTTCATCAGAAGCGGCCTCGGACTCAGTCTCTAAAAGGTATGCTGGAAGGGCCTGCGCCACTAGCGATGTTCGGAGCAGTCTCATAGGCAGCAAAGGGGTTCTCAAAAACCTCGTCTGAAGAGTCATCTGAGACTATTTTGTCGGCATCCCTCAACAACTCCTTCTGTCAGCGCTCCTTCTTCTTTATCTTCACAGCATTCTTAGTGCATATGTTGAAGATGGCCTTGAGTAGACTCGGAGGACTGAGAAGAAGCGCTGGACCGAAAAGTAGCTGAAGGAAACTTCACTTCCGGCAGAGCTGGTGGACGGTAAGCCTTGTGCTTCACCTCCTTCTCAAATACAAGTCCAAATACTTCCTCTATCATCTTCATAATGTATGGAACATAGACGCATCCTCTTTTGGGCTCCACCACAATGTTGAAGATCTCAAACCAAATGTACTTTATCATACTGACAGGTGGCTGATTTCTCCGCAGCCTTGCAAGCAAGGTATAGTGGCGAGTGGGAAGAGCTGTGGCATCGCCAGTCTTAGGAGATAGAGTGGCCCTAATCATGTTCAGAAGAATCTTGTAAGGGGAAAAAAGGCTCTTGGTAGTGCCCATGCAGTTTCTAGGCGCCCCATCGGCATAGAGAAACAAGGTCCTCTAAACGGGCAGCGTCTTCTCACTGTGCAGGTTTGGCCGATTCAGATCCTCAGAGTCCAATCCCAAGATGGCTACGAAGATAGTAACTGTGTACTCCACACCCTGGGTCCGCTATCTCATCTGATACTCATGTTGTGGGCTCTCCTCAAAGAATACGGTCGCATAAAACTGACCGATCACTTCCTCACTCCAGTCATACTGAAGGCCCATGATACCACCAATATCCTTGTCCAGGCATAGCTTGATCACATCTTTGAAGATTCGGTCCTTCTGGCGCTGCATGTACTCTTAGTCTATATACTTCATCTCCATGACCGGCTTGGGTCGACTCATGAAGACTGAGTTGTATCAGTCCACTGGACAGTAGTGACAAAGCGAGGGTCTGATAACTCCTGAGGGAGAGTATCTGGATTCAGCTTCCTATCTCTGCCGCCTCTTGCCACATCATGCAAATAATCAAAGTGTTGCCTGGCAATGTGGCCAAAAGGAGTAGTGCTGACGGCCTTGTGCTTCATCACTCGGATTGGGTCATCGAAAGTCCCCCTGCCAGAGCTGCGAGTGCCACCACTGCGAGATCCACCACACCTTGGTGGCGGTGGTGGTGGTGCATCTGAATCCCGAATAACCAAGGTAGAGCCGCGAGTCTGTCTTGTAGATGGAGGCTGTGTAGCGGGCCGCTTGCCTCCGCCTGCCCTCCTGCTGCTGCTAGCTCGAGCCGGTCCCTTTCCCTTGTCAGCCCGTCTAGGAGGCGACTCTTGATCACTTTGGATACCGGATGTGAAGACATCTTGTCTTGCCTTTTGACGCTTCTCTCGAGCCATTGACACTGAAATAAAACCATGGAATCAAAGAAGGTACTGAGGTCAAGGAAATATTGGAAGATCCAAGGTTACAAAGGCTAGCAGAAATAGCCGGTCGGAGGGTCTGACTCCGAGGCCGGAGCCTCCGGCCAGCCCTCTCGGCCAGGCCGAGAGTGCTGGTCGGAACCTCCAGCCATGATTACCGGAACCTCTGGACGGCACAAGGCTACGACTTGATCTTCAAAACTAGCCAATGCATTGTATCCAAAACTATAGATCGATGTTCTAGGGGTGTGCAGGAAGGTTTTCCACCAAGGAAAACTAGACCTAGGTTTACATATTGAGAGATCGGGTCAAAAATATGAAAAACCTAAGGAAGAGATCAAAACCAATACCTTGAGACGAGAGCGCAAAAACGTCGACGGGACGGAGTTTCCGACCACCAAAGAGGAAGGAAACGTGAATGCCCAAAGATTTTTGATGGTTGGAGTGGAAAATCGCCCAAATGGGGAATAGGAGAGAGTTAAGGCTGAGAGGGGATGAAATGAGGAGAGAGAAGAACTCCCAGCCGCCCAGGGGGTAACAACCAACGGTGGGCCGAAACCTTCGGACTGAGGAGTCGGAGCTTCCGGCCGGATTTTTTTATATCAGGAATGTTGGGTCGGAGCCTCCGGCCATAGGGCCGGAACCTCCGACTAGATTTTTCTGGAAGGAAGGAAAACAAGGTATTTTGGCCGAAAGAAGGTGGACATGATTTTCCGTTGACCCATATGTGACCAGCAGCAATCAATAAGCATATAACACTGGTCACAAATGAAGATCAACAATGAAAAGAACCAAATTTTCGCAATGGAAAACTATCACACAAGGATTTTCGTAATATTTTGAGAAAATGAGTTGGAAAATGTTGGAGCTCCGTTTCATGTGTTGAGACCATTTTCTATATAAGAAGAAGCCTCAAAAACACAGAAACTCACTTTGATTGGCATCCTTTTGACCATTTTCTTGACTATTGATTAGTCAAGCACTTAGTCATGCAATGTTTCGAGAATCTAAGATATTGAGCTCACTCCTAAGCTTGCAAAACCTCTTCTCATCTAAGGGCTTGGTGAAAATATCGGCAAGTTGGTGTTCAGTTCTCACATGGGTAATGGCGATATCTCCTTTGGCTTCGTGGTCTCTTAAGAAGTGGTGGCGTATGTCAATATGTTTGGTTCTTGAGTATTGGACGGGATTATTGGTTATTTTGATGGAGCTCTCATTGTCACAAAGGAGTGGGATTTTGGTCATTTTATAGTCATAGTCTTGAAGAGTTTGTTTTATTCAAAGGAGTTGAGCACAACACGAGTCGGCGGCTATGAACTCCGCCTCGGCGGTGGATAGGGCAATGGAGTTTTGCTTCTTGGAGGCCCAAGAAACTAGATACCGTCCAAGGAATTGACAAGTCCCCATTGTGCTCTTGCGGTTAACCTTACACCTGGCATAATCGGAATCGGAATATCCACTTAGCTCAAAATCACAACCCTTAGAGTACCAAAGACCGAAATTAGGAGTGTGCACCAAATATATATCCGATTTAGATGCACAAAGGTAAAGAAGAGATCCAATCATAGAGCGATATACCTTTTAATCCACCGGTTTGTCATTGTCGTCGAGGTCGAGATGCCCATTTATTGGCATTGGAGTCTTGATGGGCTTGGCTCCCTCCATCTCAAATTTCTTGAGAATGTTCTTGAGATACTTTGATTGCGAGATGAAGGTTCTATCCTTTTGTTGTTTGACTTGAAGCCCGAGGAAGAAAGTGAGCTCCCCGATCATCGGCATCTCGAACCTCCTAGTCATGATCTTGCTAAACTCTTCACTAAAAGAGGGATTAGTAGAGCCAAAAATTATGTCATCGACATAAATTTGGCACACAAATAAATCATTCTTGAATTTCTTAGTGAAGAGAGTAGTGTCGGCTTTGCCTATTTCAAAGCCATTTTTAGTAGAAAGTCGCGAAGACATTCATACCAAGCTCTAGGGACTTGCTTGAGCCCATAGAGCGCCTTATGAAGCTTGTAGACATAATTTGGATGTTTGGGATCTTCAAACCTGGACGGTTGCTCCACATACACCAACTCGGAGATTGGTCCATTGAGAAACGCACTTTTGATGTCCATTTGATAAAGCTTAAAATCATGGTTAGTGGCATAAGCTAATAGAATTCGAATAGACTCAAGGCGAGCAACCGGCGCAAAGGTTTCACTGAAGTCGAGGCCCTCGACTTGAGTGAACCCTTAAGCCACTAACCGTGCTTTGTTGCGAGTAACTACTCCATTTTCGTTTTGCTTGTTGCGGAAGACCCACTTGGTGCCGATGACGTTTTGCTTGGGTCTCTCCACTAATGACCACACTTGATTGCGGGTGAAGTTGTTCAACTCTTTTTGCATGGCCATCACCCAATCCGGATCACCAAGTACGTCCTCCACCCTAATTGGCTCTAAAGACGAGACAAAGGAGTAATTCTCACAAAAGTTAGCAACCTGAGAGCGAGTGGGTACCCCTCTTTAGATATCACCAAGAATGTTGTCGACAGGATGATCTCTGTGCACGGGGTGTAGTGAATTCTTGGATGGACTTGAGCTCGCACGGTGTCTCTTGGCTCACTAGTGCCCTCGGCATCGATCTCATCCACTCGTGCTAGATCGTCCTCTTGATCAATTCTTGTACTTGAAGGCGCCGCTTGAGTGGAAGTTGCTTGTTCGGTCCCTCTTTGCTCCTCCGACTCTTCTAGCGGCCTCACCTCTCCAATTGCCTTTTTCTCTGTGTCGTGTCCCGTGACTCCTTCACCTAGCATCTCAAGCTCAACTTGCTCCACTTGGGAGCCGTTAGTTTCATCAAATGTGACATCTTTCGTGGTTTCAACAATTTCGGAGACTTTGTTGAAAACACGATAGGCGTGAGCATTTGACTCATATCCGAGTAGAAATCCTTCATCCACTTTTGAAGCAAACTTGGATGAGCGAGGTCTCTTACTCAAAATAAAACATTTGCAACCAAAAACACAAAAGTAGGAGACATTGGATTTATTACCGGTGAGGAGTTCATATGCCGTCTTTTTAAGAAGCTTGTGGAGGTAGAGGCGATTTAGCGCGTGACACGCGGTGTTCACCGCCTCCGCCCAAAAGATGTCCGGGGTCTTGTATTCATCTAGTATAGTCCTTGCCATCTCGACAAGAGACCGGTTCTACCTCTCCATCACTCCATTTTGAGGTGGATCATATGGAGCGGAGAACTCGTGCTTAATCCCTTTATCATCAAGGAATTCTTTCACTTGAGTATTCTTGAACTCCCCCAATGTCGCTCCTAACTTTCTTGATCTTGAGCTCAAACTCGTTTTGGGCTTGCTTTGCGAATTTCTTGAAAATTCCTTGGGTTTCACTCTTATCTTGCAAAAAGAACACCCAAGTGAAGCAAGAAAAATCATCAACAATTACGAGCCCATATTTGTTACCTCCGATGCTTAGGTAGGCCACGGGACCGAAGAGATCCATGTGAAGTAGTTCCAATGGCCTTGAGGTAGTCATTATGTTTTTCACGGGGTGTGGGTTCCCAACCTGTTTTCTGGCTTGGCAAGCGCTACACACACGGTCTTTCTCAAATATGACGTTAGCTAGCCCGAGGATGTGTTCCCCCTTTAGAAGATTTGATAAGTTCCTCATCCCCGTATGGGCTAGCCTTCGATGCCAAAGCCACCCCATTGAGGATTTTGCAATCAAGCAAGCCTCCGGGTTCACTTTATCTATGTCAAAGTCCACTAAATAAAGATCTCCCTTCAACCTTCCCTTGAATGCGACGGAATTATCATCTCTTCTAATGATGGTAACATCCTCGTCGGTAAACAAACAATTATAGCCCAATTTGCACAATTGATACACTGATAATAGATTGTAACTTAAGGACTTGACGAGAAGAACATTAGAGAGAGATAGATTGTTGGAGATGGTCACTGGGTCAATATTTGTGTGGATGGGTCAATGGACTCTCCACCAGGTCAATCTTTCTGCACGGGTTAAATAGGTGTGTACGGGTCAATATTGCTTCACCGGGTCAATCATTACTGACGGCGATTTTCCCTCTCTCGCCGGCGATTCGCGAGTGGCGCCGGTGGCTGTGGGTGCTTCTCGAGTGGCTGTAGAGGCTTCATCCTTCTCTCGCGAGTCCCCCGCAGGCTCCCTGCACTGAGCTGAGGAGGTGGAGGCGCCGTTGCTCCTGCGCGCACACCCGCACTATTTTTTTTCTAGGTTCATTTTTGGCGCCGTTGCTAGGGCCTAGGGTTTCATTTTTTCGCTGGATTTTTTCTTCAATTATTTCAGGGGGATCATTCGGTCGTGAAGTGAGCAGTAACACGAAATCATGGTGAGCCCCTCCCTACACACACTTCCCCGTGTCCCCCGAGAAGACTGGCCATGACGGATTATGCGGCAGCGGCAGAAGACGCAGGTATGTATCATCGCGACTAGAACCTGGCCATTCATCAGATTGTATGAACTGCTGTAGTTCTCTAGGTGAGCAGATTGTATGGCCTGGTTATGTATGTAGATTGACCCGGTGAACGATGGTAAACATAATTTTAACCTTTGATGTAGTTCATGTAAATTAAAACAAGTTGGAACATATGGTCAGAATTTTAACCTCAAGTTTAAATTAGCTTCACTCTGTCTACAGAGTCAAGCTAATTTTAACCTTTGATGTAGTTCTCTATCCTGTCAATTAAAACACTAGGCATGTAAATTTTATCCATATTGTAGTTCATGTACATATCCCTTTTCAGGTTAAGAAGAGGTCCAGATTGCATGAGACGTCCGGTGCAGAGGAGGACGAGAGTGGGAAGGATCTGTTGAACTACAAGAAGAAGGGTCCATGGAAGAAGTATGAGAGCAAGAAGGATCGGTGCCCTTTGGAGGAACAGGATGACTCATATGTGCGTGTTCCAAGCTTGGAAAAATTGCTTGCTCCTTCTTTGAAGGAGCTCCCAAGTGATATGGTTATCAAAGCCAACGACATTATAGGAACATTTCAGTCATCGTTGGTAAACAATATTGAAAAGATAATGAAGACAGAAATGATGCATTGTGCCAATGCATTGAAGGAATTATTGCAACCTGGAATCATAACATTCCATATGACACCTAAGCAGGTCAAAGACTCTAATCCATTAGATACATTCTACGAAAAACATGTTCTGTCCAAGATACACATGACAGAGGAAGATGAAAGTCGCCAAAGGACGATAGCAAATGTAGGCACATTTCCGTTATCTGAATATGGTTTTGTAAACATATTCAGACCAGATGGTTGGATGAGTAATTGGGTAGTCCAGGCCCTGACAAATATTTGGAATAGAGAATGGGATGGTGAAAAAGTAATGGTTGATCTATCTCCAGTGGTAAGTATCAATTAGAGCAGTTAGCATTTTTCCATCTTGTGATTAATTTATCCAATATTACAATCTCTACTATTTTATTGTAGAATATTTTGTTGACGACGGGCAACAACAATAGGCTGCTAAATTTGCTTAGGAGTAAAATTGTGCTAGGTCACACCAAGCTGGTTTGTGCCCCCCCATCCCAATGCAAGTTTATATTTTTACATTTAGGCCATGAACTAAACAAGTTTTTTGCCCAGATATTTATTCCTATCCTCAGTGTGGATCATTGGGTTTTAGTGGTGTTTGACCTTGTGAAGAATTATAAAACTATCCTTGATACCTTTGAAGTTCTTGGGCATATTCATGAGGCAAAACTTGTGGTATGGTTATTTTTCTCCAGATATTTGTTCCTATCATCAGTGTTAAACATTGTTTTTCTTAACCTTTATCCATTCTTGCAGGTATCAGAAGTTGATGAATACTTGAAGTCAATTGGATGTGCTGAATGCAAGTACAAGGAGCAGTCTGTAAATCAGCAAAACAACATGTAATATTTCAGCTGCCTTAAAGATATTCTTCCCCTGTTCTTTACTGCATTCATAACTCTATTTGGCTTACATTGTTGAATCATTGTTTCAGTAATGATTGTGGTTTTTATATGCTAGCGTTCACGAGAAGAATTGCTGAAGGTGGTGACATCGACAACATTGATGAGGTTAGTGCTATTTCATTGTGTAAATAATTGTTCACAATTTTTTTTTGCTAAACTGGCCGATGTACTTGTTTCTTAAAATGCAGAGAACAATAATTGAATTCCGCAAAGAGCTTGCAAAGTTAATCTTCTATCACATTGAAAATCTCACCATTGATGAATCTGGTGGAAATGAAGATGAGGAATCTGGTGGAAATGAACATGAGGAATTTTATGTACCTTTTCCATATAGAGATGAGGAAATTGATGATACATCTCAGGAGAATCCACACAAGTTAATAGACAATCAAAGAACGAAGGAAATACTTGAGACCACTCCTTCAGGAGATGGTACATCTCAAGAGAGTCCACAGGAGAAGGAAATACCTGAGAGAAATGAACATGAGGAATTTTATGTACCTTTTCCAGATAGAGATAAGGAAATTGATGGTACATCTCAGGAGAATCCACACAAGTTAATAGACAATCAAAGAACGAAGGAAATACTTGAGACCACTCCTTCAGGAGATGGTACATCTCAGGAGAGTCCACAGGAGAAGGAAATACCTGAGACCGCTCCTTCAGGAGATGCTACCAATGCTAAGAATTTCAGAACTATATCAAGCGTGATTAAAAACGGTCCTAGGGATGTTCCAAAAATGAAAAGCAAAAAAAAAACTAAGGGTAAATGTGGATACGGTTAATTTGGCTGATGAAGACATCATCTTGAGGATAAAGCTTTCAAAAATTTCATCCCCTTTCAGCCTATATAAGCGCATTGAACCACCTGCTGACAAAGCTATCGAATTGATGAAGCATATATTTGACAAATATGGTGATTACAGGTACATGCTTTATTTTGTCATATGCTTTCCACAACCCCCTGTTTTTTTCTTAGCTCTTGTATCATGCAGGATCTCATGGAGACTAAACTTAATTTATTTTTATTTCCAATTCATAGCACCATACTCATTGACAATCAAGATTCTTTAGATCTGAATTTTCTTGTTGGAATAACTGGAAAAATGATCAAAGAAGAATTTGATAAAGCTTCTACTTGTGGAGCTGTGTGCTTATTATTCTTCATATATTGCTTGAGAAATGATGACAGAGTTCATAGATCAGAGAGCATTGGTTACAGGGTGATAATAGAGCCACAAATTGCGGTACATAAATACTTTATCTAAATCTTTTGATTCTTTTTTTTTGCATACACTCATAATTTTTGTTTATTGGTATAAATCATAGGTGGATCTAATTTCTAAAACATATGACTCTAACAAAGTGGCTGCATTGATTAAAAATCATTACAAGGTCGACGAATTTACATCTGCCCATCATGTAAGTACATTCTTTGAATTGTGACATTTGCTTCCCTTCTTGTTTAATTTTGACTCCTTACACCATGTTCCTTTTTTCTTTTGCTGTATATTTTCTTCTTGTTTAATTTTTGACTCTTTACACCATGAACCTTTTTTCTTTTGCTGTATATTTGACCTTTCACAGATATTTGTACCAATCTTTAACCGTGGGCATTGGACATTATACGTCATCAACTTCCGAAATCAGCAGATTGATATATTAGATTCCTTGAGTAGGAGTCAGAAAGCAAATGATAACTTGAATAGACTTCGACATTACCACAATACATTTGGCAAAAGTTTAATCGCAAAACTTTATTCTCAGTTGCTTGATTTTGTTGGAGAAAAAATCACAGATTTTTCAGATTACCCTCGTACGTTTATCAAACTTCCTCATCAGATCAAAGGCAGTAATGACTGTTGTTTTCATGTTATGATCTATTTGGAGCATTATGATGCTGATACATGTGTTTTGAAGTATAAGTTCCCGGTAATTTCTTTACTCCGTTTTATACAAATGACTAATTGATTCAGGCGCACATATACAGAGTATATATGTAACACTTGTGTTTCCATGTCTCTGAAAATACAGGAAGCAAGTGAGGAGTTAAGGCAAAGTCTCTGCACTACATGATGTCTAGCAGGGTGAATCAAGTGCAGTTACCTGCTGATGTTAAGAATCTGTTGTAGATGAACAAGCATTCATGAGAAACATGTTGCTAGTGTGGTTGTACTCCTTGATGATGAAACAAGCATTCCAGCTAATGATGAAACATGATGAAACAAGCACTCCAGTGTGGTTGTAAATAACATTTGTAGATAATCTACTTCAATAGAGTGTTGCCGCTATATTTCCCTCGGTTAATTTCTTTATTGACCCGGTTATATCTCTATTGACCCAATGATACATATGTGTGGACGGGTCAATGATCCTCAAATAAGCGGCTATATATTTTTTTTTGAAGCGCAAACTGTGGGACAGTTCCCCACAGCAAAAGCGGCTATATTTGACCTGGTTAAGCGTCCATTGACCCGTTTACCCCTATTAGACCTGGTCGAACCTATATTGACCCGCTTTAGCGTTCATTGACCCGTCCACACAGGTTCCACCTGGGAAGCCAGGATTGACCTTGTAGATGATCATTCACCCGCGAGAGGTTACATTGACCCTGGCGACACATATTTGACCGGTTGAAGGTTACATTGACCCGCTGGACGGTACATTGACCAGGTGAAACGACCATTGACCTGCAGACACATTTGAGCCGGGGAGGTTACATTGACCCTGTAGATGATCATTGACCCGCGGGAGCTTACATGTACCCTATAGAGCATCATTGACCCATAGGATGGTGCATTGACCTGTAGACCCTGATTTGACCCGGTGACCTGTAGACCCTAAATGTACCCTCCTGCGGGTCAATGACCTTCTCCAGGGTCAATGGTCGCTTCACCGGATCAACATAAGTTCCCCGCGTCAAATAGTTGTCTAAGGGTCAATGGACCCTCGGGTCAATGGTGCCTCACCAGGTCAATATAGGGTTCCACTGGTCAATGGTACCTCACCGGGTCAATGGACAGTACACCGGGTAAATGATCATGCCAGGGTCAATGACCTTCTCTAGAGTCAATGGTCGCTTCATCGGATCAATATTAAGTTCCCCAGGTCAAATAGTTGTCTAAGGGTCAATGGACCCTCCACCGGGTCAATGCAGTCCCATTACCTTGCCCTTACCATCATCTCCAAAGACAATATTGTCGTAATCTCCTCCATTCTCGTCAAGAGTTGCAAACATACTCCTCTCTCCCGTCATGTGGTTCGTGCATCCGCTGTCAACAACCCAACTCGATCCATCGGAGAAGTATGCCTACAAAAGAAATCAAGCTCGGAATTTAGGTAACCAAACTTGTCTAAGTTTGGGTCCTTTAACATTAGTCACGAGCGCCTTGGGCACCCACACACAAGCCATGTACTCCTCATAGTAATCACCAATAAAATGAACAATCACTTTACCGCGGTGATCCTTGGTAATCTCATACGATTCATAATACAGTTTTTCTGGTCGGAGCTTCCTACCAGTCCTTTCGGTCTGTCTGGGTTAGCTGGTCAGAACTTCCTACCATTTTGGTCGAAGCCTCCTACCAGGCCTCTCGGTCTGCCTGTGAAAGCTGGCCGGAATCTCCGACCAGTTGGGTCAAAACCTCCGACCGGCCTTCTCGGCCTTGCCGAGAGGCTTGTTCGGAACCTCCGGCCACTATGGTCGGAGCTTCCGTCCCCCAGACTGACCGAGGACCTTTTTACCTCCTCGGCTTGCGACGAACCTCCTTCTTTCACAAACTTCAAGCATTGCTTTCCATTGACCATGGTCCTTCTGGATGGTCTACTTTCATGAGGAGAGAAGCCAAGACCATAGCCATTCTTGTTGAAGTGGGTAGTGAGGGTTTTGTAGAGGGCATCCTTGGATTAGAATGTTTTCAAACATCCAAACTTCACCAAGGTACCCAACTGCTCATTCTCCTTTTTAAGCGCCTCTAAAGCTTCAAGGTTAGTAGCGTATGCATCCAAATCATAATTATAGCATTTTGCACATCCGTTGCTTGTGGAGGCATTAGAGATATTGGTGGCCTCATTGGAGGTGGAAGCACTACTCCAAAGAGTGTCAAATTGCATTTCAAGAGCTTTGTGATTTTGATCCAATTTCACAAGGTTCTCTTGAAGTGTTTCATTCACACTCTTTAGATTAGCTATTGAGTTATTGACCAAAGAGAGCTCTTTGGTCAATTCCTCACTCCTCTCCTTCTCCTTATCCAAGTTCTCCTCTAGAGCAACGTTTCTCTCCTTCTCAAAGATGAGCAAGTCCTCTTGTCTTTCGAGGGACTTCTCCTTACTCTCCAATGCCTTCATGAGCTTAGCCAATTGTAACATGGCCGGCTTGCTAAAACCCTTGAGCATTTCATCCATATCATCCTCACTTTCATCATCACTAAGATCATCGTCATCAATTTGAGGAGATTTGGATTGGGAGGTTACCTTTCGCCCTTGTGCCATGAGGCAAGTGGGCTCATAGTGGTCGTCATCGCTTAAGTTGTCAAAGAGACGCTCCTCAAATCCCGACGATGACTTGATGGCAATTGTGGCAATCCCTCCTTCATCGCCTTCTTCCTTGTCGTCATCCTCATCATTGGAGAACCACTCCTCTCCAATGTGAGCATGCCCGGTCTTCTTCTTGACCACCTTGGACTTGCCACCCTTGTTCTTAAACTTGGGACAATCGGCGATGAAATGGCCGTACTCCTTGCACTAGTAGTCCTTGTATGTTTAGCCAGCTCATATGCATCACATACAAGCTTATCCTTGTAGCAAGAAGCAAAAAGAGACGGAAACATATGAGCTAGAACACGGAAAGACAAATGACCAAGTCTACGGTGCAATAGTAGCAACTCATCTGTGGACGAGATATGTACAGCAAGAGCAAGTGGGCCAGCATTGTTGAGGTAATACAAGCCATCACACTCGGTCCAAGTCCCAAGTACCTTCCCTGTTTTCAGTTCCTAAAAGACGTAGAAGTTAGGTTCAAACCATGCTCTGCAATTAATAGTTTTAGTTATTGAACTAACAGAGAGTAGATTGACAGGAAAATTTGGAACATGTAGAACATGTGTTAATGGTAAGGAAGGTGTAAAGCTGATGGTTTCGCTCCCCGCTATGGGGACTAAGGAACCATCAGCTATGCGGACTCTATCCTTTCCTAAACGAGGAATGTAAGAAGAAAAATCTTTGGGAGAACCTGTCATATGATTGGTAGCCCCAGAATCAAATATCCAGGGGGTAGATGTAGGGTTATTTAGATTTTGCAAGTGATTCACACCTCTCGAAGCATGGAAAGTAGAAGTTGAGGTAGAGGGGCCATCAGTGGAAGCAACATCAAGTTTTGACTTAAACTCTTCAAGTGCTTGTGCAGTTACCCCGGTAATTCACCTATAGATGAAGTGAAATGTACTTGATCTTGCTTATCCCCTCAAGCATCACCAACAATGTGCCTTCCATACTATCATTGTTGCCATCCAGGTGGGTATCCAACTAGCTCAAAGCAATTCTTCTTTACATGACCTGACTTCTTGCAGTGGTCACACATTATTCTGCTCTTCCTCTTTACTCAAATCTAGTAGCATTTGCTTGATCATCATGAGAGACTACAAAAGATTTTGTAGGAGCATGTGAGGACAAAGCAACATGAGAATCAGTATTTGCATGTGAGTTTACCTCCTGATTAGATAGCTGTGTCTTCTCCTCATGGATGCTAGAAATTGCCTCTTCAAGAGTTGGCCAATTTGCAGTAGAATATATCATTTTCCTTTGATAATCGAATTCAGCATTAAGCCCTTCTAAAAAAAGTATGGACCAGGATTGCTTGAAACCATTCACGAAGAAGAGCTGCGCCTTTTGAATCATCTGATTTGAATGGGTGGAAAAAAATCTAGGTCCCTGTACAATTGCATCTTATTTGTCTTCCCAGAATGTTGCTTACTTATTTCATTCCAAACCTCCGCAGCTGTTTGTAAATTCTCTACATGTTCACGAACAGATGGCTCCATGGACCCTAACAACCACACCATGACTCGTTGTTGATTCTGTTCCCATTGTTCCAAGTCCACCCTACCGACAGGCTTTGCAGCCTTGTCATCTTGAAAAGTCTAAAAACCATGTGACCCCAAAATCAAAGTAGCATGTGTAAAATTATTGTCATGATTAATATTTTGTGATGAATAATTGCCTTTGCAAATGATTTATTTAATGAAATTTAGTTTGAAAATATATGTGGATATTGGTGTGAGTCAAGTTGAGGAAGAACTTGTGCTTGGATATGGTTTCTTTGTTTTTGCATGTGTACGTGAGTCTTGAGGCCTCGGGAGTATTGCTGGTGATGGATCGGGAGTCGACTTGGGTGAAATTGATGTCCAGATGATCGGAGATCACGCGGGATACTAAAGGCTAGAGATCAATGCACGTGGAGGAGAAGATTCCATATGGCATACAAGAGAAATTGTGTGCGTATGGAAAGAGGAGTTTATTAGATTGGAAAGTCTGAGTCCTAGTAGGATTAGGAGTTAAGTCCTACTTGGATTAGGAGTTGAGTCCTAGTATAATTAGAAGTTAAGTCCTAGTATGATTAGGAGTTCTACTCCTACTTTATGTAGTAGATTTTAGGTATAAATAGATGAGGGGTTAAGGCCCTAGTGCTATAACTTTTGGAAGAGAGAAAAGTTAGGGTTTAGTTTTGAGAGAGAGGAGTGCTTTGTATGCACTTTGTAGACATATCTTGATGCAATAAAGTTGATCTACTTTCAATAGTTTCGTTGAGTTATGTTTTTTGTTCATGGGCTGTTAGATCAGCAGTATCAAGGTGGTCGGAGCGCCGGCAGCACAGCGATTGGACCGGCAGTAGGTAGGCAATCAGACCGGCGATATATGGTAGTGCATCACAACTTCATCTAGGTCAGAGGTTTCTTTTATTTCCGCTAAAAGATTTGGTTGTTTGGATTTTCTTACCATTTACCCCCCTCTGGTAGACTTGGTTCTTGTGTTCGATCCTACAAGTGGTTTCAGAGTCTTGTTTTTGCTTCTCTTTTGATTCTAATTAATTGAGTTGCCATGACAAATAAATTTTCAATCAAGCCACATGTTTTTGATGGAGTTGATTTTCAATATTGGTGCAAAACGATGCAATCTTATATAATGTCCCAGAGTTTTGATATTTGACAAACAGTTTCTAAACCCTATGATATACCTAATGAGATTACTGCTGCCAATAAAACCGATTTTGAAAACAATTATAAAGTTCACAATATTATTCTTAATGGAGTTTCTCGTTTTGATTTTGATCAAATTTCTCATCTTGAAACTGCACACGAGATGTGAAAGGCTGTATGTGATTTTCATCAAGGGTCTTCTAACATCAAGAAATTACGCAAAGATGTTTTTAAAAAGGAGTTTATGAAATTTGAGATGAAATCTGGAGAAGCTCTTGATGATTATTATGCTCGCTTTAATAAAATTTTGGGTGATCTTCGTTATGTTAATGATTCTTATGATACTAATTATACTCAATCTGAAATTTTTCGACATCTTTGGAATGGTCTTGATATGTTTATTTGGGAAATGAAAGTTACATCCATTCAAGAATCTGTCAACATGAATACTCTAACTTTGGAATCTTTGTACACCAAACTTAAGACACATGAGATGAATATTCTTTCTCGCAAGATTGATTCTAAATCAAATGCTTTAGAGTCTTCTTCAAGTTCTTCTGTTGATGCTTCTTCTTCATCTGTTTTCACTGCTTTTAATGCCATGTCTGATGATCAACTCGAGCAAATCTCAGAGGAGAACTTGGCTTTGATTGCTAACAGATTTTCTCGAGCTTTGAGTAATGTTAGAAACAGAAAAAGAGAAGGCCCAATTCAGTACTTTGAATGTGGAGAGCTAAACCACATTCGTTCCAAGTGTCCTAAGTTCGGGAGATCTAACAAGAAAGACGAGGAGGAGAAGAATAAGAAGTACAACAAGCACTCAACTTTTGAAGACAAAAGAAAGAACAATAAATACAAACTAGTACGCCAATTGTTAGAAGCTTTCAAGGAAGTTGAGTTGAGCGATGAAGAATCTGAAAGCGACGACGAAAGCATAGGCAAAGGTAAACATTTAACAAATTTAGCTCTCATTGCTCGTAGTGTGTCAAACTCCAATAAAGATGAATCTGACAGCGACGATGATAAGGTAAATTTTACTTATGATCAATTAGAGCATACTGCTTTTAATCTCGCTAATAAACTTGATAAATGTACTAAAAAGTTTAAAAAACGTGATCATATTGTTAATGTTCTAGATTCTAAAATTGCAAGATTAAAATCTCCAATTCCTAATGATGATGATTGCAAATCTTGTGAGGTGTTATATTCTGAAATTATTACTTTAAGAAATGTTCATACTAACACTTCTCTAAGATTGGAAGCTGAAATTGAGAAAACTAAAAAGCTTGAGTCATCTTTTGCTCTTGGTTTTACTTTGCATTCTCTATTGTTGATGAGTTATTTTTGTAAAGAATCTTTTAAAAAAGTATAAAGTTGCTTTTGGTACTAGTTCTTTGTTCAATGATTTGTGTGCGAAAAGGATTAAACAATACAAGGATGTTTCAAGTTTTAAAACTTGCTCAAAGTGTTTTTTAAATGAGTCGAAATTGAAAGATGCTATTGGTCATATTGAGTTTTTGCAAAACGACATGAAAACTTACGAAGTACTTTCTTGCTCAAATTGTCGCAAACAAAAAGGGATTGCAAAATCTTGTGAAAATTGTGTTTCTTTGACAAATGAGGTTGCTTATTTAAAAAGTTCTTTACAAAGGTTTTCCGATGGCAAAAAGAAACTCAATATGATTTTGGATACTTCTAAAGTGAGCACACACAATAGAGGAATAGGTTTTGATGCACATGCTTATTTCACTAATCATCCACCGAGTATTCTTGGTGTTTCTAAAAGCAATAAGATTTTGACAAAACTCGAACCAAAGAAAATGATTTTCAAATCCGCTGGAATTTTATCGAACCTTTCTACGACTTGTGCAATTGCTTCTTCTTTTTTTCTAAAGAAAAAACACGTGTGAAGTACAATTGCTCCCATTGTGGTAAGGATGGGCATTTGGTTCAGTTTTTCTTTAGACTTGCAAGAAAACAGAAAAAAGATAGAGAACGTGAACTTGCAAGGTTGAGGTGGCAAAGGTCGAGCTTTTCTTCAAGTGGCCCGGTTAGACCACAAGCCCCTGGGCGGGTCGACCAGTGGCCATGGGCGGTCGACCGCAGGCACATCAGTGGTTAGACCGGTGGCCAACAGTGGTTACACTGACTTTTTAGCATCGATCGGATCGGTTTTCAGTAAAGTCTCAAGTTAAGGTTTCAAGTAAGTCTAGTACTGATTCTATTTGTGCATGTGCTTTGCCTATTGGTGCTATTGGTCGTGTGTCTCAGTGTTGGATTCCTAAATTTCTTATTTCTAATCCCAACACTAAGGCCTCGACATCTTCTTGTGCATAGGTCTTTTGGCGGCATACTCCCCATGTGCATTAAATGATTGAGACGTCATTGATTTTAAGTTAATATTGATCTACTTGTGAATTAGCAATATAATATCTGCTTCTTCATCAGCTTTTTCCTTCCTAGTTATGAAGATAGTAATTTTTGATAATAATACAAATGAATACATGTCAATTCATGATAATCTTGGTGATATCGTTGGCAATTGATTGTCTGCTTCAAAACCTTTGATATCTTCTCGATTTGCTTTGTTTTTTCGTCAGGAGGGTTTGGAGGTTGATTTGAGGGAGAGTTTATGGCTTTTTATGCATTCATGTTTAATTTATTGCATTGCTCTTAATTTGAAGCTAAAAAAAGAAAAGTGGAGCTTTGTTTTATACTTCTAGTATATTCTTGTGCTTGCTAGCAATATAAGTGAGGTTTATTGGTTTCTAGTATAGCTTGTATGTGTTCTACTTTTATATGAGCCTTTGCTATATTATTTTTGAGAGATATGATGCATAACACATAATTCTTTTACTTGAATTAAGTAAATATACAATATTGACATTAGTGCTTGTTTGAATGACTTATGCTCGTATATATGCTTGCTGAAATTTTTATGTCTCAAATGCTCTGGAGATTCCTCAAGTAAAAAAATGCTTATATGAGAGAAAAAAATGGATACTGAATTCTTAGAAATAGTATTCATGACAAGGACGTATCCGACGTGAGGAAAATAATGGCTGCCGAATCTTTGGAAACAGTATTCATGACAAGGATGTATCCGAAATAATTGAAAGATTTTCTTTTGTGCTATTAAAAGTTAAGTTGAGCAATAGCTCAGAGATTAAATTTGATGAAAATTCTCTTATAGTAAGTTAATTTGAGAAAGAGTGTTTAGTTCAGCTTTCTATGTATAGGGGTTTTTCTTTAATCTATGTGCTAGTGATTATGTTGTATTATAAATAGTTGAAATCATAAATTTTTAGTGTTAATTTGATCTTGATTGTAAAATCATTTATTCATGTTTGGACTATAACTCATGCTTGCTTGCTAGTTGGTCAATCTATCTCCCTTGTTTTGCAACACATGTCCCTGGGTTGCTTTAGGTACTTTCAAAGCTCCTAGAAAAGAAAAATTGATAAATATTTCATATTCATTGTATTTGTATTTTCATGGTTTATATTCTCCCTTTGAAATTCTTGATGAAATCATTAACAAAAGGGGAGAAATATACAAAATGCATGCTTAAAGAAAGAGAGAGATATTTTAGAAAAGATGAGAATTTGAAGGTTTTGACGAGCTGATCGATTCTTAAAAACAGTCGATTTTGTGCTTTTATTGCGAATATAGGGGAGAAATTCTTTCTTTTAAAAAGGGGAGAGTTTTTCTATTTCATTTTTAAGCCATCAGTGTTTATTTGATACTTCTTGGTTTTTATTTTTCAAAAATATCAATTTACATTTTGGAGATATTGCAAATGTGTTCACCAAGGGGGAGTTTGTAAAATCATCGTCATGATTAATATTTTGTGATGAACAATTGACTTTGTAAATTATTTATTTAATGGAATTTAGTTTAAAAATATATGTGGATGTTAGTGTGAATGTGTGACTAATCTGAGTCAAGTTGGGAAAGAACTTGTGCTTGGATATGGTTTCTTTGTTTTTGCATACGTAGGTAAGTCTTGAAGCCTCGAGAATATTGCCGGTGATAATCAGGAGTCGACTTGGATGAAGTTGATGCCGGATGATCGGGAGATCATATGGGATACTAAAGGTTAGAGATCAATGTATGTGGAGGAGAAGATTCCATATGACATACAAGAAAAATTGTGTGCGTATAAAAAAAGAAGTTTATTAGATTGGAAAGTTTAAATCTTAGTAGAATTAGGAGTTAAGTCCTAGTAGGGTTAGGAGTTTTACTCCTATTTTTTTAGGAGGTTTTAAGTATAAACAGATGAAGGGTTAAGACCCTAGTACTATAACCTTTAGAAGAGAAAAAAGTTAGAATTTAGTTTTAAGATAGAAGAGTACTTTGTATGTAATTTATAAATATATCTTAATGCAATAAAGTTAATCTACTTTTAATAATTTCGTCGAGTTGTGTTCTTTATTCGTGAACGGTTAGATTCATTGAGTTGTGTTCTTTATTTGTGAATGGTTAGATCGACGGCATCAAGGTGGTCGAAGTGCCGGTAGAACGGCGATAGGTAGGCAATCAGACCGGTGATATATGGTCTCACCATGCATCGTAACTTTATGTAGATCAAAGGTTTCAAACCTTTTATGTTCGCTAAAAGATAGGTTTCTTTTATTTTCGCTAAAAGATTTTAGTGGTTTGGTTTTTCTTACCATGCTCTCTGTTAGGTTTGTTTCTTGTATTTGATACTACAGCCTGACGGGATTAACTAAAATAATTTCCAGGACCAGATAGCTTGACTGGGTTAGGATCTAATGTGATGGTTCCTTCAGACTTCTGCTGAGATTGCTCAATAATTTGAGTAAATAATTTTTGCATACCCTCGAATAGCATGGTAACATCAGGATTCACAGTCGCTTGACTCAAGACATTTCGGTGAGTATAGATAGAAAGGGATAAAATCCCACAATAGTGCCTGCAGTCCCAAATAGCAGAGGCTCAAATGGCCACCAGAACTATGACACAAAGCTCTCAAAGGAGCACTTAACAACACAACAACATATCCTTGAACAACCAAGAAAAACAATGTTGGTGTAATCACCTTAAACCAACAGGAGCAATCAAATAGGTAGCAGCCAAAGCACACTGGCTTGACCGGGAGTTGATTTCTCAATCAAACAGAGCAATCAAGAATCCCCCAACAACAGGAACAGGAGCCACATCTAGTTCTTACAGCTTCTCACCAAATCAACACGAACTGCAGCAGCACAACACCATCAAGAAAACCAAAGTGCAAAGGAATCAGGGTGGATCGATCCGCTCTGATACCATGTTGTTAATAGGAGGATTGGATTTGGATTTGGATTTACGATATCTTGGTTTGAACAGGAAGAGAGAGCTCAGTTGGGGAGATTTCTGGGACCTTCACCCACGAGCCACGACCAAGTCCCTTCTCTACTACATATATTATATCCTACTTTTACACTTTAGCCCCTCAATACTTTAATATTTACTAAGTTACACAACTCAACAGAAATCAAATTAGTAGCTTTACTATTATATTTAATCCGAAATGTTATTAGTGAGGTTACTGAGAACTGCGCGTAGCGCAATTAGCTAGGCACGTGAAGTGCGGCCAACCGGTCGCGTGTTTGATCCAGGGATTGTTGCACGGGTCTCGCCCGAGGGTTTTTTTTTCTCCTCTTTTTTCTGGGACTGATTTGGGTTGGTCGTGGTTAGACAGCAAGGCACACACGCATTCGCTGATCCTCCAATCTCTTTCTAAGGCGTGTATAGAGGACCCGTACGTGTGTATACCCACGTAGTGGCATGTGTGATGTCTATGTATGTCTCTTGAAAATAGGAAATCTAGCTCTTACTGGGCTTGTACTAGCAAAGTGCATTGTGTTGACAAAAAAACTAAAATTATGATAAACATTAGATGATCATTTTATCATA
Organism: Oryza meyeriana var. granulata; assembly: GCA_003991445.1. NCBI lineage: Eukaryota > Viridiplantae > Streptophyta > Magnoliopsida > Poales > Poaceae > Oryza > Oryza meyeriana. The sequence goes on from RYFJ01001918.1 coordinate 343,170, forward strand.
GTTCAATTTTCGTAATATAAGCCCTCTAAAAACACATTCTTCGCGTTGATATAGCAATATATAAACCAGATCAATCAGTTTTTCTTAGTGTTGCTCTTGATCCAAGTAGTTGGTGTTACCACCAGCTATGGAAAGAGCGTTTACTCTGCATGAACTAACCACTAAATACGACAGAACAAGATAGGTGTGTTGACTACTCTTATTTGTTGTTGGTTTTGATAATTATGTTGTATTTTATGACAATGATACATAAAACCATCTAAATCTATAATAGTATCCCGGTATGTTAAATAATCCTAGCTCGATTTGTGAATTGTCAAAAAATCAAATCTCTCATTATCTAAAAAGAAAATCTCTGGTAGCAAGCTCAGTCTTTGATCTCCTCTCTTGGTGGCTCCCTCGCTAATCCAGTAGCTTCCCAGCGGAAAAGGAATAAAGATAGACGCTCAGAAATTGAAAACAACGCAAAGAGACAGTGGGCCAAGAAAACCTCACATAATGACTGGATTTTGGCCTGGCCTACAAACCACGCATGGGCCTAATGCTCCGGGGCCCATCTTTCCCTCCGACTGCGCAGTCGATCATCAAACTAGATCCAACGGTTCTCCTTCATTGTCGCCAGGAACAAACACCGCCATCGGCTGGCGAAACCCTAAAACCTAGCTCCCAATACCGAGAGAGAGGGAGAGAGAGAGAGAGCAAAACCAGTGACACCGCGCCCCTCCGTCGACAGGCTTCGTGGAGTTGCACACACGCGCGGTGCGAGGATCTGAGCCACCTGCATCGTAAGTGATACACAGAGAGGGGCGAGCGGCATGCCACCAGCGAGCAGCAGGTGGTGCCCAAGAACGGCAGTTGCGTCTCGTCCACAACCCCCAGAACCTGCCGCTCGTCAATGCTGCCGACGTCATCAAGATCGACGCCCAATTCATGAGTTCCTCGTATTGAAAGCAACATGCTCCACTCCATATGCAAATAGGATCAACGCACGTATCCTCCGCGAGCCGCTGTATCTTGATTCCCAATTTATTGGGTCCGGATTGGCCAGGGAGGTGACTTCTTTGTGTAGGTTCCTGGTCAGTTGTTGGTTATAAATTTGATATCCCTGGTGACTGGTTATCAGCCCCATTTGTGGTCTAATCCCGTTTTGGTGTTGAATTCCTCAAAACTGAAGCTTCTTTCGTCAAGTTTCATGCGATCTTGCTGTCTCTTGCGGGTTTAGATCTCAAGTTAGAGAGTTGCGCGATTGATTCTTTATTTTTGATCTTCATGTTGTTTGGATTCGATCCATTGTAATTACCAGCGGTGAAATGGGCTCACAGATCGAGGGAAGCTCTCCTCGCTCCATCCCCTTGACCTCAGGGCTTGGACTGTAAATTTAGGTGTCGGGCGCGTGGCTCACGCCGACGATGGGCTCAGACTTGGGAGTGCGTTCGATGATGAAACCGATCTGGATGCGGCCACGCTGGCCCGCATCCCTCGCAGACGCGTTTCTCCAACTCCCGGGCCCGGGCCGCGCAGATGCACACGCGTCCTTCACATAGACCAAACTAAGGCTGTGTTCTTAGTGCTTATTAGGTGGTTTAAATAAATTACACGTAAAACAAGAAACGTTATTAGCATATGATTAATTAAGTATTTACTATTAAAAAGTTGAAAAATGAATCTATTTGCTTTTTTAAAGCTACTTTCATATAAAAAATTTTTGTAAAAAACGCACCGTTTATCTTTTAGGAAGCGTGCGCGTTGGATACGATGAGATAAGCCACCGGCTTTAACATGTGCCGAACAGCCCCTAAGGCTGTGTTCCTTGGGGCTGAAGTGTTGCTTATTTAAGCCACATGTAAAACGAGAAACGTCATTAACGCGTGATTAATTAAGTATTTACTATTAAAAACTTGAAAAATGGATCTATTTGCTTTTTTAAGCTACTTTCATATATAAAATTTTTGCAAAAAACACACCGTTGATCGTTTTGGAAAACGTGCGCGCGGGAAACAAGGAGTTAAGCCAACTAGAATAAGCAGGAACGATCAGGGCTTTAAATCGGACGACGGACCAACGCAAGACGTGCGATGCGGATGCGCCAAAAAAAAGTAGGCCAGAAACAATTTATATTTTTATAACCTCTATTATTATAAAAATAAATATTATAAAAATGAATAACGTTTTTGCCTTTTTTTTCGTCTGTCGCTAACGTCAGGATGATGTCACGTCTGATTCTGTCTCGCTCCATCATCCGCTCGTGACGCACTTCATGCTCTCCACCAATTATATCCAGAAAGGACTCCTGTTCCCCTCAACCTCCTCCTCCACTGACCACCTCACCCTCGCCCTCACCACCACGCTCCACGCCTACTACCTTGTCGCCAGCCACTTCATCACCGATAAGCACCCAGATAGGGGCTGCTCCGTCTCCATCGACTACAACGGCCATAGCGTCCAGATCGTCCACATCGTCACCAATGTCATCCCTCTCAACGCCGACGTCCCGCCACACTTTCTTCCCATTCCAAGATGCTATCAACTATGACGGCAACTATCTCTCCCTCTTCATCGTCCAGGTCACCGAGTCATCGACGACGTCTTCGTCGGCTTCGTCTACAACCATGCGCTCTCCGACAGCACGGCATTCTAGGACTTCCTCAATGCGTGGGCGGAGATTGCGCGTGCAAGGCTCCCGCCGACGGGGACAGGGCCTCTAACGTCATGCTCGCCCTTGCTGAAGCGGTGGTCACCCCAAGGGGATGGCGTGTCGGTCGTGTTATCGTACGTCGACCTATCAGAGCTCATCGAGAGTGAGCCACCACTGCTGCGCGAGCGGATGCTTCACTTCTCATCGAAGTCCCTGGTGGCGCTCAAGGACCGGGCTCGCCAAGAGCTCCTAGCGGCCGAGGACACGGCAGGTGTGGCCGTGCCGACGAGGTTCTAGGTGCTGACCTCACTGCTGTGGAGGTGCATCACCCATGTCTGGTGGCTGCCGCCGGAGCAAGAGACGATGTGTCGCTGGCCATCAACAGCCGCGGGCGGCTCCGGCCAGTAGTGTACTTTGGCAACACCATCTATGCCATCAGTATGGAGGCGGTACGAGCATCAGAGTTGCTTGAGTGCGGGCACAGGTGAACGATAGCGGCCGTGGGGTGCGTGGTGGTGACGCACACGGACGAGGGCATCCAAGCGCGTGTGGATGGCGTGGACGGCGAAGCCGATGGTGCACACGCTGAGGTACTTTGACCCGTCGGGCATGATGATAGGGAGCTCGCCATGGTTGGACATGTACGGGTGTGACTTCGGGTGGGGGAAGGCGGTGGCGGCGCGGAGTGGCAAGGCAAACAAGATCGATAGGAAGACGTCACTGTACCCAGGGCAGGAGGGGGAAGGAAGCATGGATGCGAAGGTGGTGCTGACGCCAAAGCACATGGCGGCGTTGGAGCACAATGATGAGTTCTGGGCCACCGTCATGCCAGACCGCAAGAAAGCTTGAATAATAAGTACCCTATATATCTTATTTTTGAGTGTTTGACTGGTGTGATGGTTTAAGTGTATGTTGTTTGCTTGTTTAATTATCCAACATCAATCAATAAACAAAGGGAATAATGATGTTATCCAGTTCCAGTATCTAAAAAAAATCAATTTCAGTTCTAGTTTAGGTTGCAAACATACATCCTATTAGGTTACAAAGTCACAAATATCATTTGTTGATCCTTTGTTGTCTCGGGCACAAACGAGCTCAAACGCAGCTAGTCCAAAAAATTTAGCACTGACATAATAAGCTAATATGTATGTAAATTAATGAAGGGAGTAATTGAACTGTACACTAACCAATCCAAGACCAATACTAAAAGCAACCAATTACTTATCAACTCCTTGCATCTTCTATCTGTGTCTGCACGATTAAACACAACTTGGATACATAACATAGCTCAAACCGGATCAACTTGGCCTGCCTGCCTGCCTACTTCTCTTCACAATTAAACACTCTCCTAACATGCTGGCTGTTTGACCCTAGGCATTATTCAACACAACCTGCCTACACTTCCATCTTTCTAGCACTGAACATATACTGATCTCAGTTGATGATACACTTGATAAGTTACTGATAATAGGGAAACTTTACATGTATATAGCCTAATCAACGGGGCAGATAATCCGCGCAACAATCAGCACACAAATGCATTGATGCAAACCGCCACTCTGCACTCTGCTCAAGATATATGTTCTTTGAATCTGAATCTTCCTACATAGTGGCTGCTGCTCAATATTTATACTATTATTATATCCGTCCTAAATATAAATATCTAAAAAGGCAGCACATGTCACCCTCCTGTTGAAGTTAATGATTCTCTTAAATAAATTATCTGTAATTAATCATATATCAGAGTATCTGAATAGATGACTTGCAAGTTACTCACATTCTCAGTATTTTATCTTTCTGTAGCCTAGGGCATCGTGCATATCAGCTAGCTAACATGATGAGAAAATAGCTTTGATGTGTTCGTGGGCTTCCAACCTTTGACGCGCTTTATGTGCAACACATTAGCACTTAAAACATTCCATCCGTTATCTAGGATGAAGCGTTTTATACCATTAATGTAAAGTGAGCTCAACGTGATAATCAGCCACGTAAGTCAACAACATAATCCTTTATGCCCAAATATAATACACATGCAATGTGTAATGTTTTTATTCGTCTGCACTTTGTTTCGTCGGTCATCATGATCCAATAGTTGTGATTGTTTCGGTGGTCTATCATTTTCCATCAAACGCTCGTCATCATTTTTCCAAATTATAACTAAAAATACCCATAAATGCCACGGGACAAAACCCTAGATCCCACCCTGCCTCCCCTATCCATCCGTCCCCTTCTATGACAGTTCTTTCCTTCCTTGTCACTCCCTCTTGGGCTAGGGTTTGACGTGCCACCACCGTCCTCTGCCGTTGAGCAATCACCACTTCTCTCCTTAGACGTCGTCGCCTAAAATCAGCCTATTAGATCACGCTCACTCTTTTCTCACCTTACTCGCCTTTTCTTTCCATTGCAACTTACGGGCACTTTGCTAGTAGGTATAGATATATATTAGTATCTCCAAGAGAGGCCCAAAGAAATTCCCAAAAGTTAAATTTTGAGATTTAAGTTAAAAACAGACCTCCAACAGATACCAAATCTATCCTAAAAAATTTTCCATGCCCAATCCTAGCCTAAAAGTGAGCCAGATTTACGAAACCTATTAGCGTCCCTAATCACTACTCCTGTGGAAAAATTTCATCGCTCACGTGCCAGGAATTCTCCGCCCGTACCTTTTCTTCCCCCGGACACCTTCCGTCTGTGCTGTTTTTTTAGCCGCCTGTTGCAATCGCTTGATCCGCACACTGCCACAAGCCGTCGTTGATCTGCCTCCCCACTAACCACGATTGATGACACGTTCGGCTAGGGGATTGATAGGGTCTTCTGTTTCTCCATAGGCTGACGGCAAAGTCTTCCGCTGAGGTTACTATGGCCGACGACGTGTTGTCTAGTGCCAAGGAGCGACAGCGTCAATGAGAATCCTCTCGATCGGTGTTCGCATGAGGCACGGTATCATCAAAAGAAAATGATTGTAAGCAAATATTATGCCTATCTATCCTACGTGGCCAATAAACTAATTTTTGGACCTCTTTTGAAGATGGTAAAGATTTTTGAACCTAAAATTTTTTAGAATAGTTCCAATCTAAAATTTTTAGGAACTAATTTTTAGACTTTTCTTGGAGATGCTCTAATTAGAGAAATCCGAATAACGGACGGTCCTAATCTCCGCATCCTAAATCGGACGGCTAGTGGTCCAAAGATGACGTGGCCATGTATGGCCCACATGGCATGACCCGTCCTGACCACGCACGCCCGTCATGGACCGAGTCCACGGACCGCGGCCAAACGCCGCCGCCTGCTTACGCTTCGTCCTCTCCGCCGCGCTCCGGCCTTCTTCAGAGCTCGCAGCCTCACTCCCCGCGGGTCCGATCGGAAGAGCTCGAGTTCCTCCTCGCCTCGCCCCCTGGTCAACGAGGAGAGGGCTACCGGCAACGCGGGCGGAGCGCGCGGGGGCCATGGCGTTCGAGAAGATCGTGGTGGCGAACCCCGTTGTCGAGATGGACGGTGAGAACCCCGATCCCCCGCCTCCCCTCCCCCTGCTTCCGATTGGAACTCACTCGCGATTAACCTCGCGCTTTGCGCGATTAACCTCGCGCTTTGCTGCAATCCTGCGATCTACGGGAGCTTGTTCTGGTCCCGAATTTGATGTGCAAGAGCAGGCGGATGGCCGAGTTGCTGGGGGATTTTTTGTGGTTGTACTATATCATGGTGGGTGGGTGATTAGTGCACTCTAATTGGATCAGAAATTCTAGGTGTTTCGAGGAAGGAGGGAGTGGAAGCTGTAAGCTGAATGATCCTGAGTGGAACCTGGGATGAGATTAGCTAAATGATTAATGACCCTGTTTTACGGGGACAACAAAGTTCAGCCATTGATGTGCTGAAAGCCGCTCTACTTGTCCTTTCTGAAATTCTAGGTGTTTCAAGGAAGAATGAAGTCGTCCTGAATAGCGAGTAGAAAGTGCACTAAAGATTAGCTAAATAGCCATCTTTTTTGTGGGACAAAAATTTTCAACCTTTGATGTCTGAATATGTTAAATTAACTGTTTCAGTGCAATATCATTGATGAAAATAAGATTATTCATGTGGAGGATACAGTGAAAGATGGCAAAACATTTCGAACCCACACCATCACTTCCTTCCAAAGGCATACTGTATAAGTAACCCACATACCAATTTCAGAACTTATCGACTACATTGTTCGAGTGGGCTTTGGTTTGTCCCATAAGATGAACTTGTTTACAGTATTTCTTGCTTCATTCGAAGTTCTTGCTATTCCATGATTGGACTTATATATCTTTAAGTTGCACATTTAGAAAAGATACGTATTTTTGGCCAGCTCAATCATGCTTTGCTTACCTCAAATTGTGCAAATTGTAGTGGTTGTGTATGACTCTATGTGCTTTTTGCTTAGGTGATGAGATGACTCGAGTTATTTGGAGATGGATCAAAGATAAGGTCAGGTTCTTGTAACAATATATGTTTTTATTCCTGATTTTGGTGATTATTTACCTAGCGTTGTGCTTGGCAGCTCATTCTCTCTTCACGTTACATGTTCACTTTTATTTTGTTATGCTTTTGGTGCTGCTTCATCCCTTAATGCTGGAATCTTCACTAAGAAATATTTTGGATATCTATTTTGAATTTTGATCATGCAGCTTATATCCCCTTTCTTGGACTTGGAAATAAAATACTATGACTTAGGTCTACCTAATCGTGATGCTACTGGCGACAAAGTTACAACAGAGAGTGCAGAAGCGACCCTAAAGTAAGCCTGTAAGCCTCAGTTGTTTGGCTTCACAATTCTGGTCCATTATTTCTTGTATTACTTTTTTCATCTAAGTTATGCTTTTCTTTTATAATCGGTTCTTTAAGCTGAGCCTGTTTACCCTGTAGTCTCAATTGGAATACATATTGTCTACTTTTTGTGATTTCTATTATAGCCTTTACATTAGGTTGCTTCAATTATTCTAATTTTTTTCAGGTACAATGTGGCCATTAAATGTGCAACTATAACTCCAGGTGATATTCAGCAGAATTGAGCTCATTAACAGATGAGCATGATGTGTTAACCAGCAGTTTTGGACACTCAACTTAAAATTGATTTTGTGCCATACTATTGATGAGCTTACAGATGAAGGACGTGTGAAAGAGTTTAATTTAAGAGCTATGTGGAAGAGTCCAAATGGGACAATAAGGAACATTTTGAATGGTAAACCTCTAATTGGTCGCATGTCTATGTTACTATGTTCTTGTTCTATTTTGAACTTTCATCAATGCTGCTGTTTCTGTTCTCTTATTACTTACTTCAGCAGAACTAATTGACTCCTGCAGGAACTGTTTTCCGAGAACCAATCATCTGCAAGAATATTCCTCGGCTTGTACCTGGTACGAAGGCTGTATCAAAAAGACCAATAGTAGAAGTTCGTTAGTACTTACGCTACCTTTTTTGTTCTTCCAGGGTGGACAAAGCCCATATGCATTGGACGACATGCATTTGGTGATCAATACCGAGCAACAGATACAGTTATTAGAGGGCCTGGGAAGCTGAAATTAGTATTTGGTATGTTACTCAGTAAAGCTAATGTTATGGTAGTGGCTGCAAATCTGAACTCGTAGCAGCCGGGATTAAATTAATCTTTAGCTATCTCCCTATAGTATTTATCCTACTAGGAATGACAAGGACTTCTACTTTTTGTTTCATATGGGTGTCATTGGCTATAGAATAGCTGTTCTAAAAATTTGGGACTTGATTATTGGTATAGTCATCATATGCCACCATATTGGCAAATAGACTCGGTGATCATTATTGTCAGTTGCTTTAACCTATTAAATGATTAATAGCCTGGTATATGTTAATGCTGAGCAGTGAACATAATAAGTTTCTGTCATTTTTGTATATATAAACATACTTTAGTGATTTGTGCTGTCATCACATCAATATCCAAGAATCACATAATAAGCTTAGTCAGTATGTAATTGACTAACTATAAGTTAATCATTGTGTCAATATCATCCTTACATTATCTTCTCTTCAAAACTGCTACAGATGGCAGAGAGGAACAAATAGAGTTGGATGTGTTCAACTTTACTGGTGCTGGTGGAGTAGCTCTGTCTATGTATAATACTGATGAGGTTTGTTTATGATATCATGTATCAAGCTAGCTTTGAGACACTATATCTTCAAAGTTCAAACAGGGTTTAAACTTGACAACCTCTATTTTATGGTTTGTTCCAAATAGTCTATTCGGGCATTTGCTGAAGCTTCTATGAACATGGCTTGCCAGAAAAGATGGCCACTTTATCTTAGCACCAAAAACACAATTCTCAAAAAATATGATGGAAGGTCAATAGTCAATCATCATGTTATCTATTTTATTGGAATACACGAGTATGTCCATATTGAAATATTACTTTTATATATCAGGTTTAAAGATATATTTCAAGAGAACTATGAAACGAAATGGAGAATGAAGTTTGAAGATGCAGGAATATGGTACAGCTATTTCCTATCTACCTTGCTGAGGTGCATGGAGCCTTGTTTCCCCTTTATGTCCTAATCATTTCTGTTGTGGCATGTTATGGCAGGTATGAACATCGGCTGATTGATGATATGGTGGCCTATGCCCTTAAGAGTGAAGGTGGCTATGTTTGGGCTTGCAAGAACTATGATGGAGATGTGCAGAGTGATCTAATTGCTCAAGGTTTTTGCTTAGTATATGTGTATACTCTGTGTTCTGACCTTCTATTTTGAGAAAGATGAAAGTTCTTTGCTAAGAGGAGGACAATTTTACTTGCACTGCAGGTTTTGGATCACTAGGTCTCATGACATCAGTTCTGGTGTGTATGCTCCCTACTGAATTCTTATCTGTTTATTATTTGAACTTTCAAACGTAGCCATCTTATCTCCCTTTGTTGAATGTTGTTTCGCCTGTGAGAACACTTGTAGATTACAATCTGCTGATGGTATAGCCTCTATTAGAAAAAGTTCTGATAAGATTATCTTCTGAATTTAACAATTAAGTTCTGCATTCTTTTAGGTGTGCCCTGATGGTAGAACCATTGAAGCTGAAGCTGCACATGGTACAGTCACACGACATTACAGAGTTCACAAAAAAGGAGGCAAAACTAGTACAAATAGCATTGCTTCGATATTTGCTTGGACAACCGGACTAGGACATAGGTATGAGCTTGAATTAAACCTTATTAACTAAGATCGATGAGCTTACTATTCACTTAATTACTTTGGCCATAAATCTATATGCTCAGTTTTCTTGTCATGGTTAATGCTATTCAGTACATCTTTTAATCCTTTTTGTTAGTGCTGAGAGCAGAAAATTTTATTGTCTAAACTTTAGCGAGAGTTTCCGTTCTTGATGAAATTTATTCTGTTCCTTATATTTCATGCTATTTTTTGTACATATTAAGTGTGCTACAGAAATAATTATGAGCTGTCTTGTGACTTGACTGTTGAACACACCTCAACAGGGCAAAGCTCGATGATAATAAAAGACTGTTAGATTTTGTGCAAAAACTTGAAGCTGCTTGTGTGGGAACAGTGGAATCTGGAAAGATGACAAAGGATCTAGCTCTTCTTGTACATGGGCCAAAGTAATTCCCGCTTCTCTTATTTCTTCTATAGTAATAATAGGCAAGACCTTTTATTGATTCTCTTGGAATTGTACAGTGTCAGCCGAGATAAGTATCTGAACACTGTTGAGTTCATTGATGCTGTTGCTGAGGATTTAAGAACAAGATTGTCAGTAACATCCAAGTTATGAAGGTATTTCTTACAAGCTGTTCTTCTACCTACCTCTTTATCTTAGCCGACATAAGTATCTGAAGACTGTTTTGCCATATAAGCTTTGTTTCACGCAGGAACGAATAGGGAAATGACAGGGACATGTTAGCATCCCATGATACAGGGTTTATACATTTGTACTTTGAATAAGAGCAACCGACCATGGTATGTGCAGCTATCGACCACGGTGCTCCGATAAAGTCTGGTAAAGATTGTATCATGCTCCATACAACAATGGAGGTGGAGGATGTTTTGCTCGAAATAAGAAGGTTGAACTTTATTCGCCAGACCTCTACTTGACTACTTCGATGGTTAAACCATGTCCATGTAGCTTAGTTCTTCCATGCCAAAACAAGTAGAACTTTCCTACAGGTACCCACCACAAGTGGTGGTTTTACTTTGTACGATACAAACAAGACTCTTTATTTACTATGGAATAAAAATCAGGTGCAGGATGTTATCTGATACATTCGAATGGGTCACATGTTCTGTTGGTTCCCTAGTGCTTCAGTTTCCTCTCATCACAGGGCATCCTGAGCCTGACGCAGCCTCAGTAGCAGCAGCTGGCGCGCTCAAGAAGCTCGCGAGGAAATTGCCGCGCTCGTAGAAGTATTCCGCCTTCTCCACCTTCATCTCCTCGTCGACCTAATGCCGCATCACCAACACAGAATCTTGTCAGTGTTACATACTTCTGTCCAGGTGACCAGTATAGGTGGTGGTTATCAATTGGAAGTCTTCAAAAGTTTGCAAATTTTGAATCTAAAATTTTCCTGGCTGGTGATGGGTAAAAATTCAAAGTTTTGGTTTTCAACTTTTAATGACAAAATTCAGTATAAACTCCCGTTAGAAAAGGTAAAATCCAGTACTGATGCCTGGTAATTATAGGCATGCTGGTATTTGGAACCCTGGTCTATAGCTTACCAGGGTTTACTATTTTGGTATGCACAAATCCACCGGAGGACCGAAATTCCCAAAAATATTTCGAACGAAGAATTTGAAATTTGAACAAATTTTGATTGAATTTGAGAAAGTTTTGCTAAATTCACAAAAAAAAGGAAAAAAGTTTGAAATTTTCAGGCGAGATAGCTCCATGCCACACAGAGAGTGGAGGGGGGTTTCGGAAATTTTGAACCGAATTGCAAACCAAATAGCTTAATTACATGGAAGATGCAGACGCCGAAGAACTCGACCCGCTTGCCATGGGGTGGGTGCTCCTTGAAGGGGCCCTCCATGTACCCCCAGTGCCGGAACTTGAAGACGATCCGCGGCGGGCCACTGTAGACGTCGAGCACCTCGATGGCGAAGCCGCGGGGAAACGCCGTGAGAAACGTGGCCATGCCGGACTCGAGCGTCTCCTTGTCCGGGTCGTAGATGCGGTGCTCCGGCGGCAGCGTCGTCTGCAGGAACGCGTTGTAGCCGCCGATAGCCATCACCTCCTTCCGGCTCAGAAACCTCATCCCTGCAGCCACGGTAATGGTTCTTTTTTTCGTATTATTACACGAAAGCACGAAGTTAACGAGCTCTCACCGTTGGTGCTCGCGCAGAATTTCTGTGAGTGGACGCTCTTCTGATCCTCGGGACGCACCTTGTGGACGAGCTCCATCTCCCATGTCTTCAGCAGTCGCTGGACCTTCTCCTCCAGAGACCCCTCTGGCCACTCCTGATGACGAATGAGTAACAATGCATAGCACAATGGCTGATCAGTACTAACCAGCCCTTAATTGTTTGCAAATTAATCTGCGAATGGTAGAATCTCTTCGGCTTTACACCAGTTCTGAAGAGGTTCATAAGAGCAGGGTTGTCAGCCGGATCTAGAGAAATTTTAGAGCCTAAATAAATTTAGCTATAGCTACTATTTACTATAAAAAATTTATTTTATTTTTTAAAAATTATAAAGAATTTTAATAATCACCCGCCGACGAGTCTGGACGACCACCCGGTGGTCGCATCCGCCAGTGTCGTCAGCTGATCAGTGTAGGTAGGTACCTTCGTTCTCTCATCCTCGAAGAGCTTGTTGACGACGTCGTAGTTGGGAGGGGCTCCGAGCCTCCACACGGTGTCCTTCTCGCCCTCGCCGTACATGAACGACCTGTACTTGTCCCCACCTCCTGAAGCTTCAGCAGCAGCCGCCATGGCCGACACCTGCTCTGCTCTCGTCGCAAATCGAGCGACAAGTTGCGAGCTGCTATTCTCTGCTTCTGTGAGCTGCTCGTAGTTTGCCAGCTGATGAACAGCTCCCCTAGATATAGGAGAGGCAATCATCAGATGGAACAAACAAATTGTAATCACTGCAAACGTCACTGCCGGGGACCAAAGAAAGATAGGAAAAATAATCTCTTTTCAAAAAAGCAAAGATGAACAAATTATCCCCAATCCAAACCTAATAATCTTGTCCTTGTCCAGAGAGCTGCCTCACCTCCACTAGCTCTTGTTGCCTTTCCACCGTGTTGTTTTCTCGGAAATTTCACCGACGGCGGGTGCACGTGCTTGGCCGGTGATTGGTGCGGTAGCCGGGGAGCCGCCAGCCGCCGCACCGGACGAAACATCTCACTCGATCGATTTTACAAAAACACAGTACAAGGAGGCGCATAAAATTTTCACGAATATATTTTGGGTTTGTCCTAAATTAATTTTTTTAATTTTGATAAGTAAAACTAGTAACTTCTAATACCTAATTTTCTAGCGTAAATCTGATACGTAATTTTCTAGTGTAAATTTAACCGGCGTAATAAATTTTCTAGTGTAAAATTAGTAGGAGGTACCAAATTTTTTTTAAAAAAATATGGTAATTTATGATACCTGGTAGTAACCCAAAACAAGAGGTAAAATTCAAAAGCTCCAAAATATTGGTAGCAATCAAAATAAATGAGGGACACCCGATAGAGAGTTAGAGAATTTTTTTTATTTTTATATTTATTTAATAAAAGATTTACAAAACTATATTTTTATTTCAAACAATTACAAAACTATACTCCCGCCGCCCTCTGGGAGGGCGATTTTTATTTAATGACGTGGCTGACGGCCGTTTTGCAGGCGGCCCCCTTGCTGTCCTCTCAGAGGGCGGTTTTTAGGTGGCCCGGGGGCCGCCTACAAATTGCCCGGCCTCCGGCTGGATTTTTGCAGGCGGCCCCCTTGCCGCCCTCTCAGAGGATGATTTTTTGGGGGAGAAGCGGACCGTCCAGCCACAAAGAGGATGGTCCGGCCAAGCGAAACAAGGCGAATAGCGGTATAACTCGTCGGGTGACCAAAAGAGAAAAGCTAGAGGAGTACCAGGCGAGCCTAACGGTGGTTGTCTCGCAGTCGGAGGTCGTTGGAATCACCGGCGACAACGGCGGAGGCGGCGAACTCTTTCGGCATGCATATGGATTTTACCTTACAAGCTGAAATGGTGCATGCATGCAATACCTGAGGGACTAGAGAGGCTCACCAAAGATGTTGGGTTACTCAGCAGTGCTGGAACGGTGACGATTGCTCCGAGAGAGGTCCAGCGGCGGCGGAATGCCTCGGGCGCTCGTTAGCAGCCGGATCTGGGCCAGGATCCTTTATAAATTTGAATTGACAATGTGATTACTAGTTTTTTTTTAAAAGAGAGCAAACCATGGGTCTCCATATATGTATATACATATATATATATATAGGTGAAAGTTTTGAAACAAAGCCTTAGCACTTTGTATTAGTTTTTCCATGATTATCCATAATTTATTCCTAGTATATATATATATAAATTCTGGGTATGTTACAACAAAGTAAAAAGGTTTCTTCAGTATGCATAGAATTAATAAAACATGATATACAATAGACAAACATCACTGATAGAACGTACTACGGGCCCTGACCGTAACCCTAGCTCTCTTTGTCTTCCTACCCTGCGCTCGCACCTGGCCCTGGGAGTACGTCAGCCGGTTTGGTGGTACGGCACGGCCAGCGCGGGTCGTCTGCACGGGTGTGGCAGCTGGTGGGTCCTGCGACTGTGGTGACGGAGCTCTTTCGAGCTGGGAGGCAGCTAGTATCTCCTGGATCTCCTCGTCCGAGTCCTCCAAGTCGTCCCCCTTGAAAGGATCCGGTGCCCAACCACTGCCGCGTGCGCCCTGCGTGGAGGAGCCAGCGCCAGCAAACATCCCCGGCGCTGTAGAGTGGAACCCTGTACACCAAAATATTGATAATTGCAAATCAAAATTTTGCAAGGCAAAAATAAACTTTGATATAACCTGAAGGACCTCCTGTCATGGCCCGGGGGGCACTTGTTGTGCCTAGCTGCGCGTGTGGTTATGTTTGGCGCACTCCATGCGTCGACGTGCTAGCTCCAGAGGGATGCAGGTACGGTGTAGCGAAAGCTACAGGGAAGCATATTGATGTACAACGGTACATGTCGTAGAAGAAAACATGTTATCAACCGATGGTTAGTCGAATTTACCTCTGGAGGGGCCAGATGGCTGACTGGTACCCTGCGGGCGCACTCCTGCTCCTGTTCCTGCTGGCCGTGGCTGTTGCTGCTGTGCAACTACGGGAGGTACCGCATCGGCCATACGACAAATGAGCGCACGAAGCACTGTGTGCATCGCCTGACGAATCCTCCCGAAGGTCGTCCTCTGCTCATGAGCATTCAGCACGATCCCACTGTCCAACCGTCCGAACGCCGCGTTTACATCAACCTGAACCTGTCGCGCTACGTCGACCTATTTCAAATGTGACATGAACATGTGTTAGAGCCATGGACACGTACAAAGGGAATAGCAAAGTGCAAAGATAATGTGACTTACCGCGCGGAAGTAGTCCTGGTCACGGTGTCTAGGATACGTGTCCGTCGTAGCGGCGACGTGTGGCTGTGGAGCATCTGGGGTGAACGTTACGCGTGTGCGTGTTAGTGATATGCCTTAGAGGCAACATGGAGATGTTAAATATATCACATGCTATGTTTATAATATATTAATTTGTTCCTTGAAATAGACACTATCATTATTGATCAATGAGTATGTGACTTATTCATAAGACTCTTAATGTCAAATGTTGCTATTTCTAAATGATCCCTAATCATGTATCATATGAGGAACAAATATGATTATAATATCAGCATATGTATTGATTGATGATCATGTCTCATGGATCATGGTATGGAGATACCAAATCGATAATATGGACATATGTTAGTGAACATATGTTGGATGGACCTGCCATGAGATACTGTAGAGATTTCATGTGTCATCAGTTAGTCTCAAGTAGTGTTTATGTAGAGTCCTTAGACTTGAGATCATCATGGTTCCCAACATACGTAGTAGCTTATTTTGGGACCACTAAACACTACTCCGTAACTGGGTAGTCATAAAAGTGGTCTTCGGGTTTGCTATGAAACATGTAGTGGGATATGAATGATCAAGATAGAATTTGCCCCTCCTTATGGGAGAGATATCTCTGGGCCCCTCGATGTAATGGATTATGGAAGTGCATGGCCATGCTACGGTGATTGAGGTGTCAATCATAATTTTGTAATCCATCACAGGATCGAGAGAGTGATTGAGCTATTAAGAGGATGACACAAGTCTCGCCTTGAGCTCAATCGATATCGTGAGACAAAGGGATTTTTACATAAGGATATTACAGGTTCAGCCGATATGATCTTTACGTATATCTTGGGGCTAATATGCCTTGCTAGAGGCCGCTATTAACAGGGTGACCAGAAAGACGTTTCTGGGTCGCGACAAAATATACGTGAACCTACAGGGTCGCACACTTAATGGGTTGGAACACTTATTCGAATGTGATTTGAATATGGGCTCGATTTGGATAGAGATCCGAGTAGACTCTTACTGGGCCTCGGTCCACGAGGCCCGAGTAAGGAGGTCTATATATAGGGAGGCGAGGGGCTGAGGAGTTTCACGTGTGTTTTCTGTTAGCCTCGAGCAAAACCCTAGCCACCACCTTCCGAGCCAAACCCTAGCCGCTCACGAGTGCTAGTACACTCGTGATCGGTGTTCTAGCCCCGGACGTGTGGATACCCGTAGAGGCGCTGCTCGTTGCGGCGTTGATCGGCCGGAAATCGACTACTTCTACTACTACCTCGACGCGCACGTGGTTGGACCGGCTTCTCCAACTCTTCTTCCGCTGCACTGCGCGTCTAGTGGTAATGATCCATGATCCCTTCTCTCGCATGATGTCCTGGTGTGCGCGGTAGAAATTTTTATTTTCCGCTATCGTAGCCTATGCGTACTCCTTCAGTGCGGGTACGGGGCTGGTACCACGTGAGGTATGCTAGATAGGCCTGCTCAGTGTGTGGCTGTATATCGTCGATGATCTCCTCCGTCGCCAACAACCAGTCCTCCACGTACTTCTGCAGTCGAGGATACCACTGAGCGCCGGTTGCCTGTCCCCTACAATTATATCTATTTGCAGAGAGTGCATTAGGCTACATTAAATAGTTATAGTACTAAACAAAGATCGGAGTTGTACTAACCGGTGCACATCGCGCGGCACAACGATCTGCACGGGCGATGGGAAGTGCTGCCGTAGTCCGAACTGTCGCATTACGCGCTGCGGACAGTGGGGCTCGACGAAGATGTCGAACACCATCGGCACTGTCGTCGTCCAGTACGCCTGATTGCGCGTGCAAAGAGAAGAGAGTCCGAGCGGTGCACGGTCCACGATGGCCTGCGGCCTATACGGCTCCCAGACGACGTCGCTGGCCAGCAGGCGGTCGAACCCCAAAACGAATTCGCAGTAGGCCCTCCTAACCTGTCTGTGAGCGTAACGACGCTGCAAAATAGAAAAAGCTTACACGTGAGTGTTTGCGCATAAGTGCTAAACATAGAATTTCACATTTTGTACCTCACGGCGACACCATAGGGTCCCCATAGTCGGACCGTTCTCGGGCTACTGGCCGTACAAGCCTCCAGGGCCGCCCTCGTAGGAAGAGTGCTGAATCAGATGACGGCCTATCGCGAACCGCTCGGCCGCCCATAGCTGCAGAAGGAGAGGGCAACCGGTGATAATCGCACCTGGATCGGTCTTTGTGCACGCGTCACAAAGAGCACGGTACGTCGCTGCTAGCACAGCAGATCCCCAACTCCACTGCGGTACGTGTCCGTCCTCGCTGTCGGCGATGACACGAGCGTAGTGGATCAGTCCCTTGTCCACCGCGTCCCGTGAGTGCTAGTGAACATCACCCACCCAAACAGCCACAACAGGTACGCCTCCATGCTCCGGCTCACCGAGTATTTGTCGGCGTCAACGTCTAGCTTATCAGACTGCAAAGAAAGATTATAGTCAGCAGCTCTGTAGGTCGGACGATTTGTGAATGAAAGGAATCCGCGACTTACGGTGAACTGTAGCAGCCAAGCCTGCGAGGGGCCGTTCGTGGTGTAAGGTGGTAGCGAACCCGGGGGTCCAAGTTCAGGTCGACGATGCACGGGCTCGAACCGAGCAGTTATATCCTGCAACCAATCGTGCCCCCGTCGATCGGTCCGACTGCGTCTCCTGCGAGGGGAAGTCCTAGCAGGTACGACACGTCCTGGAGTGTGGGAGTCATCTCGCCACACGGTAGGTGGAACGTGTGGGTCTCCGGTCTCCAGCGATCGACCAGTGCTGCCAGAAGTGACCGGTCAGCGTCCCATCGCTTGGCGGGGTCCACCTCGTCCGGTGCGGGCTCAACTAGCCTACACAGCGGAAGAAGTCCAGCCTCACGCAACCTATAGAATATAGCACTGTATTCAATATTGGGGAACATAGATATGCACAAACGATGTGAATGAATATTCATACAGCTCTTACCTCTGACGGAACCGGGGGTCTATCCGCAGGAGGTGACGTGAAGGCCGTGGACGGAAGGTGGCTAGGTGGGCACCCTCCACGGCTGACAGGTAAGACCGGTGGGACTGGTCGACACCTCGGTCCAACAGCTCTGGTGTATGGTACGCCATACCTGCATACAAATAGAGAGTTAGCGTTAATTATTGTTAAAGTTTATAACATTGTTATATGACAATAAAAAACAACAGTACGGTAGCTATCCTTCTATAACAAAGAACTAGTCTAGACTTATACTACACCGTATATCCACCAATTGTTTGAGAACGCCTAAGACGGGGTCGTCTTGAAGTTGTGCCTTCACCCGTAGGACGACTGCCATCACTACCAATATTCTCCTCACATCTCTACAAAACTTAAGTCATCTAACAGATTAACTAAAAACCTACAGATCTACGAGTAACAGCTTATTTTCATATAGTACTATACACATAACCAATACAATACTATATCAATTCTTGTATATAAATAGAAATTACAAAGAAACAATAAATTTTACCTGCAGATGAATCAATAAATTGACAGAGCTTCGCTGCTTTTGTTCAGCCTCGCTCTCAGCTCTCTCTTCTTTTTTTTGTGATTTGTGTGAATTTTATAATATTTTTTGAGAGTGGGAGGAGGTTTTATACCTGGCCGCCGAAAAATCGTCCTTTCAGAGGGCGGCAAGGGGGCCGCCTGCAAAAATCCAGCCGGGGGGCCGGGCAATTTGCAGGCGACCCCCCAGGCCACCTAAAAACCGCCCTCTGAGAGGGCGCCAAGGGGGCCGCCTGCAAAAATGGCCGGCCCCCGGCCGGATTTTTTCAGGCGGCCCCTTGCCGCCCTCTCAGAGGGTGGTTTTTAGGTGGCCCGGGGGGCTGCATGCAAATTGCCTGACGGCCGTTGGCCGGGCGGCTGCCCGACCACGTCATTAAATCGCCCTTTGGAAGGACGATTTACCCTCCCAGAGGGCGGCTGGAGTATAGTTTTGTAATTGTTTGAAATGAAAATGTAGTTTTGTAAATCTTTTATTAAATAAATATAAAAATAAAAAAAATTCGAGAGTTAGAGACGACCGAAAACATCTCACTAGACTGGGCCCACGCTTGAGATGCTAAGCCGATACCGGCCCAAGTTGGTGGTTGCTAGTCGAGCTCCGTCGAGCCGTCGGTGGCGGCGCAGGCAGCCCAAGCGACCTCGTCTCTGCCAACTCCGGCCAGCCTTCTAGGGTTTCTCCCTTCGCGCTGTCGGCGTTCGCAAGGTCTGAGCAAGTTTCATTGTGCGAGCTCATTCGTTGGGGTCTGAGTTGTCCCAGCATATACAGATTGCAGCTGCTACAAGGGCTTGCATCTCTGTCTTAACCATATTGCAGATTCAGAAAAAGAAAAGGGTACTGTCCTAAAGCTCAAGTTGATGAAACTAGTCAACCATATTTCAGATTCAGAAAAAGAAAAGGGTATTGTCCTAAAGCTCAAGTTGATGAAACTAATCTGTTCGAGGCTGAGATTGGAATTTCATCTCGATGGCGATTATGCTAATTATAAGCCATAATAGCTTATCAGAAACCAAAAAATAATTTATGCGTAAAACTTCTATACACATGTTTGATTGTGTACGGCTTATAAGCTGAAGGGTAAATGATGGTGGTGGATGTTTGATTGCACAGTGCACACCCAAGTACCCAGCACGGATCTAAGTCGAACAACAAATATGTATGCAGTTCATCTAATTTCATTGGCTCAGAATATTTGACGGGCATTCCGGAATTATCATCAGATGGTACTTGGTTTTTTGCCCAATCTAGTTCCACTTCAATAGAAATAATTAGTGATCCTAACTCAAACCGTAAACGGATTCAGTCGCCCACAATCGAATAATTCATCTGATGAGAACATGAGATGATAATTTTGAAATACAAGATCAGCAGAGAAGATGATGAATATCAGTCCTTAACAGGGTTGCTTAGATACATATATACATGAAGCACAAATGGGTAGCTCCTAAAAAAGATAGAAATAAAACAGCAGGCACAAACAAGAAATCATAACTCGGAAGATAGGAGATTTAGGTCATGCCAGAAATAGTAAAAATACATCACATAAATTATATTCATCGAATACATGAGAAATCTCCCTTTTGTGACAGATAATTGACTTGTCTTACTACCTTCGCTTCTTCAAAACAAAACCAAGTCAAATATAATAGTCCTACACATTAGTGTTAAAGAGAATTTTGGTGCACACACACGCAAATTGATGAAACAGAGATGGCTTCTAGCTAATGAGGTACAGAACATCGCAGGCAACCTGAGCAAATACCTTCATTTACTGCAATCCACACAGTAAAATTCCAAGGGACAGACATGCACATCCTGCTCATTACCTGCGCCTTAGATCTCTCTGCAAAAATAAAAGGAAGGGAAATTATGAATTTTTATTGACAAATCACAGTGGAAATGAGTACATCTTATCAGAAGCAAGATTTGAAGAAACAAATAAGAAGTATCTTCTTTGTGATTAAACTCTACGCAGCTAGTTATTATGCACCATTGGTATGAAACCATTTTATGCACATAAATCATCTTAGAGCGATTTTTGATTAAAAAAACAACTCTTTCTAGCAAAACAGAACAATCATATGTACAATGACGAATGCTTACTCTTGGACCACGGTATGTAACTGGTGTTGGTCTGCTTCCTGTATTATCTGCCTGCTGAATCATCTGTGGGCTATCATGCTTATAGAATGCTTGTAAAGTTCTCACCATGAAAGGACGGACAATATTCACTTCCATTGCAGAGAGATTTTTTAGCTGTATAAAGGCAAAAATATGCATAAGGTATTTCAATCAAAATATTGGGAGCTTAACTAGCAGGGGAAAAAAAAGAGAAAATAACAGGCCATAATTTAAGAAGATATAGTGCTATGGTAAATATTGAGTAAGAATATTGAAAAGAACATGCTAGCATACACAGTTTATAATGTCAATTATGCGAAATCACAAAAAGAGGAGTATTTATGGTCAATTAAACCAATCTTTACTAGGTACATACTACATATAGAACCTTTAGATCATTACTAGTTAGCCATGCCTATAAGAAAGCTTAAACTTTATAGGTTACTAGCTAAATACCCGTGCTTTGCTACAGCTAATATGAACTATACGTGTGCTACCATTGTTCAGAACAAATTAAATGTGAAGTTTTTAGAACGATTTGTCCCTATGGATTTTTTTGCATGATAAACTTGTATTTTAGAGAGGAAATAAGATTGAACAAATACGTAGGACTGTTTTGTAATATTAATGCACATGAAGGATTAGTTGGTAAAAGAATATAGATAGAGTTGGTGGGGGTGGCAGATTCACTGCCACCACCATTGCCTTCTTTTAGAATAGTATAGAAGTATAGATATACACTACAATAAACTTTTGATAAAAAAAAAATAGAAATGCTAAACGGAGCAAAGGTATAACACATGGAAGTATGGAACAGCTTCAACATAATCTGAAGAACCAGGACAAGCAGTGGATACAGTGGCTTGAGCGTGGAGAGAAAATAAGATACCTTTACAGCATGAGTACGGCCAGATATTGTCTCTAATCCAGTCTCAACCTTATGGAATCTGACATCTCTGATGTCCTCAATCAAAGATCTCACCTGCATACAGCTAGAAGTAAGCATTTTTTTTCAAAGAATATCAGAGCCAACTAGACAATGGAAATTTCTTCTGAAGTTTTCTGTAACTCACCAAGTATGCATCTGAAATGTCATCACGGGCACTTGACATAAAAAACAAGAGAGCAATAAGTTTTGCAGATTGTTATTATAGAAGAAATGCAATTACAGATTTTCTATGAATACATACTGATCAAAGAGAAGCTTAGATATTTCAATATAGTGGAATGGCAATGGCTGAAATTCTTTGGGTGACTCTCTTTCTGCATCTAATACCTGTGTCAAGCGGTCTAGCGACAAAGAGTTAAAGGGTGAAACAGACAGCGTACCATGAATGTATAAAGTAGTATCACAGACATTTATCAGTCAAGCACTCAGAATCTAAGACACATGTAAGCAAGTCAAACATAAACAGTGTCACTCTATCAGATTGTGCCATTTAAGACTAATAAGTGTGCACAAACAAGCAATTTCAGGAAAAAAAATCAATAGCCAGGCTATCTGTCTTGTAGGCTGTATGCATTATTATTGGAAACAAGTTGAGGCACAGAACCTCCTTTGTTTATGATTTATTCATTTATATCAGCAAATAGTATAAACCTGTTTGATATGATAAAACAGGAGATTAAGCAGCTCAAATAAGCAGGCAAGAACTTACCAACAGTCATCCAGTCAGGTGTGCGTATGGTACACTTGCCACGCTTCTTGAGCGCAACAGCGAGCCAAAGAGGCACTTTGCTTGCAATTTGTGGGAAGAAGGGCCCAAAATCCCCCTATATGGTGAATTGGTGAGTGAGTATAGTTAATCAAAAATGACCAATTGAAACCTCAAAAACAGCCAAAAAAAAAAACTAATCCTCAGCATAAAACAACAGTTTGAACTCTAAAAAATTGGGAAATGCAAAAGCTCATATAGAATATGAGATGAGGAAAACCAACCAATAGTCACTGAAACAGCAAAAGGAATTAATCACTAGCCAGTGAAGTGAGAAGCAATCACAGCAAAACAAGTGAATTTTGAGTATAATGTAGTTAACCATGCATAAAGTACCTAGGAAAGATAAGCCCAGCAACTGCACAGGGAGAGTATTAAAAATAGAAAGAAATGAACATAGATGCCAGTGAAGGGACAGGCGACTCACGCAGATCATGTTGAGGGCCTCCATCCGAATGTTGGGGACAATCTCGACAATCTCATCCTCTGCCACAAACTCCACCTGCCCCAACCAATTGCATATAGGTCCATAAAATGAGCTTGGAACCCATGAATTCAGATCCAGGCTCTTGAAATGATTCAATGAGGAAAGGATTGATGCAGGTCTGGTTACCTCTGAAGGTGAGAAGATGGAGAGATGCGGGTCAGACTGCCCAGCCATCTTGGCCACTGTGGCACTAAGTTGCTTCCTCTATTTGATGATTTAGTGTTTGTTATCTTTCAAGAAAAGGAAATGAATCAGTGTTTGTTCACTTCCC
Organism: Oryza meyeriana var. granulata; assembly: GCA_003991445.1. Taxonomy (NCBI): domain Eukaryota; kingdom Viridiplantae; phylum Streptophyta; class Magnoliopsida; order Poales; family Poaceae; genus Oryza; species Oryza meyeriana. The sequence goes on from RYFJ01001918.1 coordinate 366,517, forward strand.
CTTGGCATCTATGATGTCAAACATTAATCCCATACAGATATTACGCAAAGAGAACAAATTCTACAATATCAAACTACTTGGTAAAATTAGGGGGGATCTGAAGTTATGAACTGAACTACTGATATGGATTCAAAAATATTCTTTACATCCACATGTTTTCTCAGCATAAGTTGTTCTTACCTGACCTGCTACACTACTATAGGAGAGCTAACTGACAAACTCAGAAGATTAGTAGAAGTATAATTCTTAACTTGCATTATCGCCATGGCAGCTAAGAGCATCTCCAACAATAGCCCCAAAAACAGAGTCCCTACTTTCTGAGTAGGGGCTTGTTCTACTTTTTGAGGCTCTGTTTTTTACACCCAACTTCAACAAGGGCCTCTAAATCTTAGCCCCTATTTCTTTTTCTCTCATATTTCAATATAATCTATATGTATATTCTTCATATTACATCAATAAAATTCAAACTCAAATATTTAGTCTGGTGAATTGGAATTGCTGCGACGAGCAGTTTGAATCCCATGGTTAGCTGTCAGCTAGCAAACGTCCCCAAGAGCAGCACATAAACAGAATTAACCCCAATTCTAGAGAGAGAGAGAGGAAACAGATCGCTAAATTTTTGAAGTTTTCTCTATTAATTTCACTAATCAGTTTTCTATTCTTCAATCAATCTATGTATCTGTTGAAAGAAAAATCAGAGAGACAAAGAAACCAAAACTTCTGAGAGAGTATACTGGATTTGGACGGATGACGCCTGGTGCTGGACCCTGGTGGCTTGGTTCGTGGTCGTTGCGTACCTTGCGCAGCCTGGCTGTTGCTGGTCGCAGACTCGCCGCGACGCCGCCGCGGATGCTAGCTGGCAGAGTCCACCCGTCGTGCTCGCCGGCTCGCTGCGACGCCGCGCCCGCGAGGCTGCCTAGTCCCGCCGCCGCCGCCCGCTGAGCCCTATCAGCCGCACGCAAGGGAAAGTGGGGAACGCACGCTGCTGCACGCCCGCTGAGCTCGTCGGAGTGGAACTGTGGAATGGGGAGAATTAGACGCCCAGGTCGGGTGGCCGCGGTAGCGTTCCTTCCACGGTGTCCGCGGCGACTGGATCTGGGTCGGGTCCGGTAGCGTCCGGATCTGGGGCAGCACCGTCCCTGCAGGCTCGGGGCAACTGGAGGAGGAGGGGAGGGAGGAGAGGCTACTGCGAGCGGTGGGGGTGGGATCGTGGCCTTGTGGGAGACGGAGGAGGCCTGCGGGGGTGGAGTCAAGAGTGTCGATGGAGTTGGCGAGGAGGCGGCGGCGGTGGGAGGAGATCGGGGGAGGAGCGGGGGAAAAATTGTGTCTCGGCAGAGAAAAAACTCCCTACGTACCGTGAGAGATAGGATTGAGTTGAAGATTTTGGGGTCCCTTAGGCATTTAAGTTGGGGCTCTATAATGAGTTAGTTTTTTGTCTGGCTTTAAAAAATAGAGTAGAGACTCTATTTAGCGTTCCTGTTGGAGATAATTTAACACCAGCCTAATAGAACTGAGGATGCAAGGATGAGGATCCAAACAGATAGAAAAGACATGGGATTAGTAAGGCATCTTGGGTCTGGCCTCAGATGTTGACAATCAGAGGAACCGAGGAGCCAATTCTCTGCCATCGCTGGTGAGGGAGGCTGCACCTTCGACCGGGATGAAGCAGCACACAGTCCTATCGCCGTCTGCGACGGCGGCTGATGGTGTGCAACCGTCCTGTCGCCGGGGACAGCGGGGCTAGGGCAGCGACGCAAGCGGCTACGGGTGGCGACTAGCGAGGTGGGGCACAGGCCTCGCGGCGCCTAGGGATTATGTGGGCCAGGCCAAAGTACCAAGCCCCTCAGGCCTTGTTCGGCATCTCGGGTTGGCTTTTCTCAGGGAGAACAATCCAAGGAGGGATTAGGTTAATCCCCTCCCCACCACCCAACTCCTCCCGGGAGAGAGGTCGCCAGAGAAGGACTTGCTCCATGGGCGGTGAATCTAAGTGAGGGAGGAAAGGAGACAGGGCCGAGAGAGGGAGGCAGCAGCGCCTGGAAGAGGGATGGAGAGCGGCGGCGATTGAGGGTGGGATGGAGCGTGGCGGCGGCTGAAGATGGATGGAGAGAGAAGCTGCGCCCGGATCGCCTTGCCCTAGGTGGTGCCTCTAAGCTTGCATGCAGGAGCTTGGCTTGCCCTAGCGCAATGAGGAGGTCAAGACGCGAGGCGTAGCTGCGAGGAAGAAAAAATCGCCTTTTTCTCACCTCAGTGGACTGGAGTGGAACGGGCCGGAACTATCCCCACCCTGGCCTCAACCGAACACTTCCATGAGATGATATCGACAGACTGACTTCTTGAACAGAATAGAGCACATCAACTAAGACATGGGTTTAAACTTGGTTTATGAACTAGAAAACCTCTTTGTTTAGAAAAGAATGAGAATTTAAGTTGATCTACGAACATCAAAGATATAATCAGCAGCGTGTTAATTCAGGCATAAAAAATGTATCATTGTATCAGAGGAAATGGAAGACATAGAATTACTTCAACAATTGTATTGCTAACTGAATTCCACTTTTATAGCACTAATTGTAGAGATATGAAGCAAAGTAGCCTAAAAGAAATTAGAAGAAATCAAACGTGGTATTTTCAGTTCCCAATAAAAAGTCAAATCAATCTTTACCTACCAGAAGAGAAGAGGAGGGCTCTCTGTCCCAGATCGAGGCAGGAGGCAGCCGCGTCGGGCCGACGAGGGGTGGCAGGCGCGCGGGGGGAGGCGCGGCGGCCCGGCTGGAGGCGCGTAGGGGGAGGCGGCGGCGCGCGAGCGGCTGGCGCCCGGTGGGCGCGGCAGACAGCGGCGGCCAGGGAGGCGTCAGCGGCATGCCGGAGAGGCAGCAGCTGCAGAGATTGTGTTGGGCAGGCCGTGTGCGGCGCGACGAGGAGAGAAGCAATGGAGGGATTGGGTAGGGTTTCTGCCTCCCACAAATGGTCACTGATTTCGGTAGCCAGCCAGCCGAATGGCAACCTGCGAAATTACTGGATTTTAGTTAGTTGCAATAACACGAGAAGAAGATTGAAGCTCTCCTCTCCTAGACAATAATGAGGAATATATTAGGTTAATATAGACGGGCGAGACTACGGTTCGGACGTCTGATAATTATAAATTATCAAACAATATTTTTATTATATGTACAAAAATATTTTAGATGTTTTACTACTTGATGAAAAATGTTTCAACAGAAAATTTTTATATATTTCAACATTTGATGAAAAATGTTTCAGATGCTTCCCATGGTTTGTTAAAATGTGAAACATAGTAAAATGTCCGTTAAAACATTTCGCTCTCGTATATAAAACATCGAATTGTAATGGTTGAAATATATATTTTTCTTTCATCAGAATATAATAAACTAAGATTTTTTTTAAAGATTTATAGCCTGTTCGGCAGCTGCTTTGGGCGTTGGCTTATTTTCTCGTATACCGCGCGCACGCTTCCCAAAACGATAAACAGTGTGTTTTTTGCAAAAAAATTTTATATGAAAGTAGCTCTAAAAAAGCAAATAGATCCATTTTTCAACTTTTTAATAATAAATACTTAATTAATCACGTGCTAATGACGTTTCTTGTTTTGCGTGCGGGTTAAATATGCACCTCTAGCTTCACTGCCGAATAGGGCCTTAATTGCAAACAGTACAACAGTGTAATCGAATCGTAAATTAGATAGGTAGTTTAGAGAAAAAGTCATTTGAATTTTAATAAATATTGTATGTATGAATGTATGTAAGTAATGTTTTGTTACATGGGCGTCTGATCAAATGGCTAGCGTTGGACGTACGAGACGCACCATTCTCCATATAGACACGTGAGTAGCTAAGGGAGGAGTAAAAAAAAGCCCCGGCCGGGATGGTAAACAGTGGCAGCTCCAGCAATTTTTTGTTGGGTGGTCTTTCTTGACATGCCAAATTTTTATAACATAAGAAACTCAATATACATATATAAAATTAAGTTAAAATACGATACAAATAAGAAACTCAATATATATGTATATATATAATTAAGTTAAAATACGATATAAATATAGCGATAGTATCTCATAGCATCATAAATTAAAGAGATAATTTCTTTTCATATCTCATTATAATTTGCACCATAAATTAAAGAGACAAAGAAACAAATTCGCACTACAATCTCACTAAAGACAGGAAGTTAATTTTGCCAATAATTAACGATCGATTAAAAGCTACATACCTACTTTATTTCTGCTCTCTCGTTCTCTCTGTTTATATATATATATATACTGCAGTACATCTCTCTGTATATTTATATATATATATGTCCTGCAGTACAGTACACGTAACAGACAGAGATGGAGGCCGCCGCCCGAGGGGATCCAGAGGCGACGGGCGGGAGGCGGCAACGCGGCGACCGGCGGGCACGGGCGGGAGGCGGCGGCACGGCGACAGGCGGGCACGGGCGGCGGCGCGGCGCGGCGATAGGCGGGCGACGGGCGGGAGGCGGCGGCGCGGCGACCTGCCCGGGCGGCAGCGCGGCGCGGCTACAAGCCCGGCGACCGGTGGCGACGGGCGGGCACGGACGGCGCGGCGCGGCGACCTGCGGGTACGGGTAGCGCGGCTGCTTCCCGATCTGTTTGTGCTTCTCCGCTGCTACCCTTCCTTCCAAAGCTACAATATTGTTATTGAGTTATTAGGCTGATTTTTTGGGGTAGGATACTTTTGGGCCAAATTCTAGAGTGGTACACGGCCCACCCGGACCACCCTCTAGAACCGCCACTGATGGTAAACGTGGGTTAGGCTAAATCCCGGCCAATCCTGGCCCATACGAACAAGGCCTCACGGAAAGCGTGATTGGGCTACACGTAGAGCTTTCCCCAGCGGGGCTTTCCCCGACGAGGAGCTTGCGGAGGATCAGGTCGCGGTCGGCGCCGCGCTTCCCGCTGAATCACTACTCGCGCCGCATCGAGCTCCCGCTCGGTCGTCCTCTCCTGATTACACACGAAGAAGACAAGGAGCTGATCGCAGTACTGCCAGTATGCCATTGCCATGCCAGCAAGGCAACACAGTGCGAACACTGGAACCTGCACAGAAACATCAAATCAAAGATTTTTGCAAAACCGGACTCAAAATGTAGATCACTCAACTGCTAATTTAGGGAACATCCAACGACCTAATTATGAGTGATTTGGTTTTGACAAGAACAATCGAAACAAATACTGCCATATCTCAGAAACAAGCAGATTCTGAACGATGAAATTTACTGTCGGTACGCCGGCAGTGCCGGAGGTGACCGCGCACAAAGAGCTCGTGGGCCTTGTCGAGCGCAATCCCGGAGACGCCTGAGCAGAGCTCGATGAGGCCGGCGGCTGCTCGGGAGTTTATCTCGCCCGACATCGTCCGCTTCTTGTCTCGCCCGCCGGCCACCGAGCTGAGACGCCGCCGTTTCCTTTTTCTCGTCACGCCAGAGGTGGAATAGAAGTAGAGACAAGGGCATTTTCGTTCGTTCAGAGGACAGAAGGCCTTCCAGCGTATACATCTCGGCTGAGAAGGATATTTTATCGAATCCTATTTGTGTAATGGTATTTCGGTAAAACCCACTTTTGATGATAGCATAATCACAAATTTCTCAGTTGAAAATAATATTTTATCAAATCTTATTTGTGCAATGGCATTTCGGTGAAACCCACTTTTGACGATAGCATAATCACAAATTTCTCGTGTGAGCATAGGAGAGGAGCACAAGGGGGCTGCGAATAGGTACCAGAAGGAGAAGGTGAGGAAAGGGTATGTTGATAGTATTTACGGGTAAATTCTCGATCGATAGATAGGTATTTCTAAAAAAAAATTATTATATTTTAGGATGAAGATAGCAAAAAAAGACAAGCAGCTTTAGCATATTAATTATATAGCAAATGATTCATTTCGGACATCCGACACACAACAGATGATTGGATGCTCGTGGAGGTGTCCACTCGCAGGTGAGCCTGTAGTAGCTAGGTATCCTACTCCCACCTAACTTAATCGGAAATATATATTGCAGTGAGCAGCCATAACATACAAGTATAGCTCTTATCCGCATTCCGATCCTTTTAGCATTTTTACTACTGCTTCCTCGGCAGTAGACCAACACCCATCTCTAACTTATGGAGAGTTTGAAGTAGCTACAGGCGTCACGACGAGTAGAGAACAGAGAGCAAGAGAGCCACCTAGGTGCGCTGCTTGGTCATGACTCGGAGGAGGAAGGTCCGGGGGGCCATGCTAAGGTGCACGGCTCAGCCACATCTGTCATTGATGACCATGGATTTGTTGCTTGCTTTGTTACATAGTGATAATTCCTAAGCATTTGGTTGGGCTTTGCTCGCCTTATCCGGGTGGTACCCATGAACGAAATGGAGCAACATAAAAGTGAAGGGACTCACTGAATTGTTTTTTTGCTTTCTATGGTGGGCTGCACCAGCGAGGCGTATTCTGCGGTAGACTGCAGCAGCACAGTGGAAGAAAGTAGATCTAGCCAATCCGGTTAGTGCAGTAGACAAAGAAAATGGATAATAGGCTTATTAGAGTCTATTATTTATATTTGTTGTATTCGAGTGTTTTAGCTTCTTTTAGTTATATATTGTACATGGTGTCTATTGTGTTTTTTTTGGTATTACATATAATAGGTTTTCTATTTTGCAACCAGCATTCTTGAAAGTTACGTCTACCTAAAACATTTTTTTACTAAAGAATGAAACATTTTTCAACAAACCAACGACAAAACATCTAAAACATTTTTTGTTGAAGCATTTTTCACCGAATAGCGAAACATCGAAAATATTTTTAAATATGAGATGCAACAGTGTCCAATATTTACAAAATATCCAACATCCGGAGCCTAGTTGCCTCAATATACGTGCACTGTGACCTCGTTGAAGAGTATAACTGTACGTACTGTATACGCTATCTGCCTATACTACACATGAGCGCTTGGAATATCGTCGGAGGGCATCGAACGTCACCACGGAGCACGGAAGAGAAGCCTACCCCACGACACCCATCAAACGTACTATACGCTACGTGCACAGCGACCCTGACCTGGACGCATCGGCGGTCGATAATATTCTATGCCTGCACGCGCACGCACATGATAATCGATCGACCGGTGGTGAGCCCGTCCCCGATCGGCGCGTGTTCCGCGTGATCCATGCAAAAACGCAAAAACGGAAAAAGGAAAAAGAGAGAACTCCATCCATTTGCAGCTAGCGACGTACGGAGCGCTGCAATTCCTATCGCGATCGATCGATTACTGTCACCTATATACATCCGAGACCAAAAGCAAGCAGTAACCAAACCGGCTCGTGCTGGGCTGCGCTGTCAGTTGAGCCATCCACCTTTTTGTACGTACGCAACCACAAGCTAATTAAGCTACTAGCATGCATTGCACGCTTGCTGGTTCCCACTGTGGGTCGGCGTCGTGACGACTAGGACACCAGGCCAGAGGACCGACGAGCGCGACATGTACGTGTGGCCGATCGATCGAGTAGATCGTCTCGGTTTGGGACCGGGTCGACCTCGAGACCGACCGAGTGCGAACGCTGGTACATGGCAGGGGTTGGCCGACACCTGCGATCCATTTGAGCGGCTGGCTTAATTGCGCGCGACGACGACTTAGGCGCCATTCTTTTTTGTTTACTGTGAAGAAAGCTACTTCCTCATAATACGAGCATATTTTCTAAAATGTTAAACGAGTTTTTTTTAAAAAGCTATATATAGAAATTTATTTAAAAAATTAAATAAATTTATTTTTAAGTTTATAATAGCTAGTAATACTTAATTAATTATATACTAATGACTCATCTCGTTTTATATATCAGAAAAAGCTAAAGCCAAATAGCCCTCGCGAACAATGCCCTAGAACTGATTCAATAGTAACTGATAAGCTATATAAAAAATAAATAAAACAACAAATAATAAAAACTTATAGGTGAAGTTTTTATACTGCATAGTTCGTGGTTTAAAAACCCATATAAAAAATAGACTATGATGACAAAAATCCTAAAATTGACTCTGACACTACGTTTTAAAATTCCAATGTTTGTTGCAGTTGATAGACCAATTACAACCAGCCAGTACGATAAATTAGTTATAAGCTTATCTCTCTTTTGTCTCCCTTTTTCCTTAAATCTGTCTTTTTAGTAGCACGTACAGAAATGACTCTTATAGTAGAGCCAGCATTTCACTTTTTTCTTTGTCTCCTTTCATCGAAGTACTCTGTTTGGTCGTAAATATCAAATGTTTAAGATAAAATTCGCTCAAACTTTTAAAATTACGACATCTACTCCCTCCGTCTTAAAATACTTTAATTTATGTTATTTTTTAAAGAAATTAAGATTGAGGTTAAGAAATGGTTGTGATTGGTTGAGTTGACAAAATAAATGAAGAAATTAAATAAGAAAAATTGTGATTGGTTAAGATGAAGAGGTACGTGAAAAAGTACTAGTATTATAAGACAAATTTAAATCATAAAAGTAGTAGTATTTTGAGACAGAGGGAGTAGTAAGTTTATGATAAACTTATTGGAGGGCAAATCTATATATATCATTCGTTTAGCTTTTAAAGTAAGCATTCGAATCATTATTATTGGTGGTTGGAATTTTAAAATTTTAACCGAAAATTTTCGTGAACTTAAAATACTTTTGACCGATGGAATTAATTAAATTTTGAAGTCATGTACTTGCAGCTTGCTCTTACGCAGCCGGCTGCGCGAAAACCACGAAATGAGTTTTCGCGCAGCCGGCTGCGTAAGAGCAAGCTGCAAGTATATGACTTCAAAATTTAAATCCGTACAAGTTCACCTAGTGACCTGATGACTTTTCTCTATTTAAACCAGCCCTCACACGTACTTTAATGACCGCCCCCAACTCTGCCAACTCCTCTGTGCTCTCTTCCCTTCCCTCCCTGCAGCAATTGGCACGCACGTAGCTCAATCCACGGTGGTCATGGACAAGCTCGCCTCCGGCTGCCTCCGACACCGCGCACCGAGCTCCAAGCCCTACACGCCGTTCCAGAGATCCCCTTCCCTGCTCGCGCCGGCCGCAGGCCGCGGGCGCAGCCGCGGGCGCAGCCGCGGGCGCTCCGTCTCCATCGTCGTGCGGTGCGTCCTGGGCGCCCGTCCCGGCACGGCCACGACGACGGAGCTGAAGGGCCGCGACGACGGCATAGGCGGTAGCTTCGACTTTGAGCGGTATATGTCGGTCAGGGCCGCCGCCGTGCACGACGCGCTGGACCGTGCCCTGCCGCTCGGCTTGCCGGAGCGGCTCTACGAGTCCATGCGCTACTCCGTCCTCGCCGGGGGCAAGCGCGTGCGCCCCGTGCTCGCGGTGGCCGCCTGCGAGCTTGTCGGCTGTGACTCCGCAGCGGCCACGCCCGTTGCCTGCGCGGTCGAGATGATCCACACCATGTCGCTCATCCACGACGACATGCCGTGCATGGACGACGACAGCCTCCGCCGGGGGCGCCCGTCCAACCACGTCGCCTTCGGCGAGTTCACCGCACTCCTCGCTGGGGACGCGCTCCTCGCCCTCGCGTTCGAGCACATGGCACGCGGCTGCGCCGAGCTCGGCGTCCCCGCGGAGCGCACGCTCCGGGCTGTCGCCGAGCTCGGGAGCGCCGCTGGCACCGGGGGAGTCGCCGCCGGGCAGGTCGCGGACAAGGCAAACGAGGGGCTCCCCGTCAGCCTCGCCATGCTGGAGTACATCCACGTGCACAAGACGGCTCGGCTCCTCGAGGCCGCCGCGGTGTCCGGCGCCATCATCGGTGGAGGCGACGACGCAGAAATCGAGAGCGTCCGGCGGTACGCGCGGTGCATCGGGCTCCTCTTCCAGGTGGTGGACGACGTGCTCGACATGACGAGCACGTCGGAGCAGCTCGGGAAGACGGCCGGGAAGGACGTCGAGGCCGACAAGGCCACTTACCCGAAGCTCCTCGGCGTCGACCAGGCCCGCGCGTACGCAGCCGAGCTCCTGACCATGGCCGAGGCGGAGCTCGAAGGGTTCGACGCCGACCGCGCCGCGCCGCTGCGCCACCTCGCGCGGTTCATCGCCTACAGGCAGCACTGATAGACCGATCCGGCGAACATTGCAACGAAAATTCTGCGCTAGCTTCTCGTACGAATGATTTGAGCGCTAGCTTCTCGTACGAATGATTTGAGCGACTCAAATCGAGACATATTTGTCGCAAGTCTCACAGATTGTAATTTCAGTACTATAGGATTCACTTTAGGTTTCTTAACTATGGATCGAGTTTTATTCACGTTTCTAAATTGTAAAACCAAGTACAGAACGTTTTTTAACTTCTAAAACTAATATAAATCGAGTTCATCGCTAGTATTGAGAGCGGTTTCGACCGATATAGGGCTACCTGGCTTGTTTGACATGTTTTTCGTCCCATATATCGCTGATGTGATGCTTATGTGACAAAAGTAAAAAATAAAAATATTAAAATTAAAACAAATATATGAGACCCACATGTCAGTGGGCGACCATTCAAATATAAAAATTTATAGTGGGACCCACATGTGGTCACCCCTTCCTCTCTCCTCTTCTCTCCTTCCCCCTTTCTCTCTCCAGCCACCGCCGACGAAGCTGTTTACATGGGAAGCTTATTGATCTTGCAGTGCTGGTAGTCCTTGAACTTGTTAGCCTTGTACTTGGCCGGGCTCCCATTGGTGACGAGCTACAGATGCGGCCTGACAATGTGCTCCATCGGTGGCTCGACGAACACCGCCCACGACATCCGCGTCTTCTCCTTGTTCACAGTTGTCCGGTGCAGCACCGCCTTGTACCTCCCATTGCTCAGGATCTGCCTCATATGGCAGCAGCTCCATCTCAGACACGCAACAAATGCATGGAAGAAGAAGAGGAGCAAGAAGTTTGTACCTCGATCTGGTCGACAATGTGGATGATGAGGGCGTCGGGGAAGTACTTGGCGTCGTACCAGTGGCCATCCTTGAATACATGGAGGCCCTGGACGTCGCTGGGGATGAGGGCAGTGAGTGTGCTCATGCCGGTGTGTGGCGTGACACCGAGGGTGAGGTCCGGTTCTAGGCACGGTAGGTAGAAGTTGATCTTCTATAGGAACACCAGGTCGTCGCCGCCACATAGCGCCTGTCGGTGAAATGGGAATTGGGGTTGTTGGAAATAATATCGGATAGCTTCACATATGATAGAGTCCGGTTGGGATATAGCTAGGTTAGTTGCAGTATAGATAATTTGTATCTCTTTCTATATTTTCAGAACCTTGTAAATCTCTTCGTAATAGATCTGGAGATCGAGTCCTGTACGAGCCATGGCTGGGGCTTTTCTAGCCATATATATTAACACGTAGGCGACACAGACGAAGTGATCGCTTCCTCCAAACTATCACATGGTATCAGAGCTATTTTCTACCAACATAGATTGATCGGTGACATCATCTGCCAACGTCGAAGATCGGCGACATCATCTGCCAACGCTGAAGATCGGTGACACCATGGCGGCTTTGTCGTCGTCATCAGGTTCTGGAAATACGAATCCTTTTCTAGGTCACCCGATGTTAGAGAAACTCGGGAAGGCCAACTTCGCACTATGGAAAGGGCAGATCAGTGCTATGGTTCGAGGAGCAAGACTTCAAGGATACCTCACTGGGACGGTGCAGGTGCCCGAAGCCGAGGTGTCCACTATCATCGACGGCAAGGTGGTGAAGAAGCCCAACCTAGCATATGAGGATTGGGAGGCCGTGGACCAGTAGGTTCTCGGTTATCTTCTGTCGTCTCCCATGAGAGACATTATGACTCAAGTCGTCATGTGTTGTTGATGCTTTGCACCGGTAATAAAACTATAGGGCTACTCGGCGAAGGGAAATCCGGTAGACTGCAGAGGAACACAGAGATGTTTTATACTGGTTCAGGCTCTCGATGTGAGATAATACCCTACGTCCAGTTGAGGTGTTATTCCTCTGAGGTGTTTGGTGATCAATGATCTTGTCTCTGCCCCAAAGGGCGTCCTGCCTCCCTTTATATATTAGGGGACATGGGTACATGATAAGGATCCCAGCCGGATACGACCAAGGGATATCCTTCTTAGAGATAGAAACTTATCCGACTAGGAATGTGTTTCCTTATTATACAAGGTAAGCCCTGCCGGGTGCTATCCTATCTCTAATTACATGATTTGGCCCATCCTCTATCCGAGTGGCCCATATACTGATAATGAGGTACCCGGGGCCCATGGCCTCCACAGTAGCCCCTGAGACCTTCATAGTTGAGTTACAGCTGATGCCGAGTGCTCATCCTCCACGGTGAAGATTGCCTGAGTGCGATGCTCCCGAGTACTCTTTGTCCGAGTGAATCTTCTCACCGACTCCTGCTTCATGTCAGCTGGCAGCGAGGCTATGAAGGGCTTCATGTAAATGTATGAATAGTGTGCACCGAATAGGCGCACCTTTTAGGTGTAGCCCCCGACTTTGTGCTTAATTGTGAAAACAATTAAACATAAAGTCAAAGATCTTTAACCTGATAATCTTTCCCGAGTAGATTACTACTAGTATATGAGATTCTTCGGTATCATGTCAACCGGAATAAACTTTATAGTCTTGCCGAGTAGGGTACTACTCGTATATAGGACTCTTCGACTTCATATCAGTCGGAATGTGTGCTTATAGTCTTGCCGAGTAGGATGCTACTCGTATATGAGACTCTTCAGCTTCATGTCAGCTGGAATAAGGGGTTTATAATCTTTTCCGAGTAGCGTCCCACTCAGAAGTTAGACTCCGCATCATGTCAGTGGGAAATGATATTTATAGTCACTCCCGAGTAGTGCACTACTCGAAAGTTAGACTCTTCAGCGTCATGTCGGCTGGAATGATGTTGCTCATGGCAACTGGTGGCCACGCATGTAGGCCAAGTGCCACTTTATGAAAATAAATCCATAGCGTGGTCAGGTGTGCCCGAGAAAGATACCTGCATCTCCAATTTTAATGAAGACCAGCTTGTGATCCTTATGAGGATATATCCTTGAGACCTGGTGGATAAAACAGACACCCAAACATATATGTTTAGCAATGATGCTCTCACGAAGCATATCTATTTACCTCATCGGTTCCTGTTAGCAGCACCAGCTCTATAATTTCAACTCAGCCCGCGGGCGGCCCACATGGGGCATGCTACTGTAGGAACTCATATCTTGGTGGCCCAGCGCTGACTGTGTAGCCCCAAGCCCATCTAGTCGGCATTGGCTCTATAAAAGCGGGGAGAGAGAAAAAGATTCCTTCATCTTCTCCAAATCAGCTAATCATTTCATCTTCCACTTCCGCGCCCAATTTTTCGCCTCTCGCTCGGCTAGGGTTAGCTGTTATTGCTGCTTCCTACACGAACTCGGGCGACTCTGGTTTTCCTCATCTGTTCCAAGCCCCCAATCGCTTTTCCCCCGAATCTCTTTGCCTTCAACCATGCCGAAAGCTTCGGATCTTGCGGGTTCACCGGGGAATACTTGGCCGATGTCGGATTGCGGTTCAGTGAAACTGATGCTGACGGAGAATCAATCGAAGTTACCGAGCCAAGAAGTGATCCGCTGGCGGCCGGCTAAGGGTGAGTCGGCTCCAAATCCCCAATCTAGCGAAACGGTAGTTTTTGCTTCTTTTTTTGACCGGGGTTTGTGCCTTCCTTCTTCCGCATTCTTTCGCCGAATCCTTGACTTCTATAAGTTAGAGTTGGTGCATTTGAATCCCAACTCGATTCTTCAGATTTTTCATATTTGTTACTCTGTGCGAGTGTTATTTAGGCGTGGAACCCCATTTCAACTTATTTAGGCATTTGTTCCACATTAAACCCCAGCCCTCCAAAAATAAATCAGTGTAATTGGGGGGGCTGGTCTTTAGTTAAGGAGCGATAGGAAAAAGTCATATCTTGATCTTCCCTTGAAATCCTCCTTGAAAGGCCGGCACAAGGAGTGGTTCTATTGCGCAGATCTGGCTCCCTCCTTGTGGCCATTCACCGGCTTGCCACCGGTAGTTTTACCAAATTGGTTAGCAGATCCAACCTTTGAGGAGATGGGCCAGGTGCATCAACTGCTGACAAAGTTAGATAACTTCAAGAAGGCTGGCCTGACTGGACCCTAGGTGGCCAGGAGGTTCCTGACTCGGCGCTTCCAGCCCTTGAAGCTGAGGAGTGCGTTTGGTTGGGATTACCAGGGAAAACATGATCCTGACCGGGTCAGCCATGAGTCGCCCAATGAGCAGAAGGTGACGGAGACCCTATTCGGATACTTCTCCAGCGGGGTGATCGAGACCGAAGACAAGAAGAGATGCATTACGTCTTATAGGCGCAGTTGGCCCCGCCCCGAGGTAACCTCTGTCTTTCCTTTGTAGCGAATGCCTGTGGACTTGTATGTGTGATTGCCCGGCATTGTATGATGTATTTTGTTGAATCCCCTGTAGTGGTGCGTGGAGTTCGATGAGGACTCCCGCCCGTTGTTGGCCGTTGCATCAAAGAAAAGGCCAAGGAGCCCCACTGCTGCCCAGCCTGACTCCAAGAGAGCCACGAAGAAACCTGTTCTCTATCGGGGCGAGGGGGCTATGACGCCGCGTGTCACGGTAGGAGGGCTGAAGATAAAGGACATCGCCGTCGCGACGTCCAGGCGATCAAGCCCCAGGTTAAGACCTGCGGGGCCGAGCCCACCATTGCTGAGCCTGGCGACAGCACCGCCGAGTGGTTGGCCAGAGTAGGTACCGCCGAGCACGGGGGCGCCCAAGCCAGCCACACCAGAGACGGGGCCGACTCGAGCTGATGTGCCGCCGCCGATTGTGACGCCGACTAGCCCGATTGCTGGGCGCACTGCGCCGGAACCTGAATCGCCCGGTGGGAGACTCAAGTTCTCCAAGAGGTAAGCTGCTCCGGGTCTTCTGGGATTCTTGCCTGTTGAAGTAGTGTTCTGATGTCTTGTTTCGTCATGCAGGAAGCGGGTCGATATCGATCTGAATGAGACCGCACCGACCGCTCCCCTTAAAGAACCCGTCCCAGCCAAGCTGGCGCCCGCGAGCACACTCGCTGAGCCGGTAGCCACTCCAGTCACAGAAACTGAGGTGGTCCCGACTGCGGGGCCGCCGGTGCCGCCCGACCAAGGACCGGTGGCTGAGGCAGATGCCCCAGCCTCTAAACCGTCGCCCGCTGCGGAGGCCGCTGTCGGAGCCCCCGAGTCGATCCCCGAGGCGGCGGGGGACGGCGGCGTGGAGGCCGGGACACCGTCGCCGTCGTGGTTGTCGTCGCCAGAAATCCCGAACCTGCCTCGAATTGAAGCTCCTCCGCGTAGGATGCCCTGGATGTTCACCTGGACGGCGCCTGACGGGACGGTGAAGAGCTTCAAGCTTGATGAGGTTGCTGCGAGGAGGGAACGCGAAAGCTTGCTTCGCGCTGCCATCGCCGGGTCCTAGGGAGTTGGGGTATAATTCTTGTGGCAGAGTCGTGGTGATCTTCTCGTTTTGACGTCTGACTCCATTCTTGATTTGTTCTTTCCCTGAGCAGAAGCTTGTCGACTGCAATGAGGCGATGACCGAAATTCTGGTCAAGATGGCTCCTCACCTTGCAGAATTAGAGCAGCTCTGGGCGTTGAAGGCCGAGATGGAGGAGCGCCAAACGGGGAGGGAAGCTTGGCTGAAGGAGGGTGCCACCCAGCTTAGGGAAGAGACTTGGGCCCAAGCCGGAAAGATCAGCGGTAAATTATCCGAATGCATCTTCCCGACTAAACCATTGACGTATTTATCCAGCTGCGTTGTTCCTGACTGCCCAGTTGTGTCTTGACTGCACGGTTGAGCTCTTGGCTAATCTGTTGTGCAGCCCTCGAAGCAGAATTGAAGACCCGAACAGAGAGGGAATCCCAGCTGAGGGAGGCCGAAGAAGCCAGGGCCGAGCTTGAGAAGGTCAAGGCCGACCTGACAAAGGCCAACACCGAGCTTGATCGGGAGAAGGCCGAGTTGAAAGAGGCCGTCGTCAAGCTTGGTAAGGAAAAAGCTGAACTGGAGGAGACCGTGGCCGGGTGGGAGGCCAACTACGAAAGTAAGTCCCCAACCTGACCATGATCTTAACCAATCCATTAGTCATTCCGTCTGCAACCGAGTCTGACAAGTTTACTTGCTGGTGGACCCGGACAGACATGAGAGTCAATGTCCAGGCCTAGTATCAGTTTTACACAGAGGAGATAAGAGTCATCAGGGAGTCACGGGAAGCCCTCGTCGGGTCCGTGAAAGGGCTCCTTGACCTCATAGATCCCAGCCTTGTGGGAACCAGTTGCAGCAGGATCCCCCAAGTAGAGGAGCGTCTTGAGGACGCACCAAGTGACCTGAAGAGGTACTCAAATAAGCGTGTCGTTGCCGGCGTGGCCCAGACCCTGGCGATGACCAAGTCCATCTACCCGAGGGCAGATATTGAAGCCATCGGGGAGGGGTTTGCCGAGGAGACGACGCCCGAGGAGGCGCTGGAGCTGATTACCCGGGCGAAGCCGACTGCTGAGATAATTACCCGAGACCTGGGTCTGTAAGGGCAACATATTATGTAGTCGGTATGTATGAACTTTTGTGGAAAACATGTGTAAATATATGTGCGACGCCACCAAGCTTGTGTAATTAGTTGTCATTAGCTTTACTTAACCGTGTGGTCTGTGTCGAGTTATTCTGTTAGAACTTAATAAAATTGTTCAAAGTAGGAAACTGGACTCAGGAAGACGCGACAGTTGTAGTAAAGCTTCTGTTGACGCTGAAAATCACCGGCAGCGTCGGGAACGAGCCGATGATCTAGTTCGGCGCCTTAGGACACATGAAGGCTTGGGAGATTTGCTTAACTCCAGTGCCGGTCCTAAAATTTGAGGTTCGTAGGCGTGCCAGTCAATTTGACCTTGCAATTGACAAGGAGATAGAAAATATTAGATCAATGAGCCAATCGGCTGAAAGCCGAATTGGACTCGTCTCATCGGCCGATTGCCGATGTGGACTAGAGCACTTATACATCGACTGGAAGCCGATGATGGCATAGATGGATAAAATAAATAAACCATGTGGCTAAGGAACCAATAACAATATAAATAAATAAACTAGCCGATTACTGATATAATGTGTATTGGTCGGAAAGCCGATAACGGTGTAGCGTGCCAAAAACGTTTTGAACAATGCAATCGGCCTTAATTAATAAAAGATAACCTATCGGCTAGGCACTCTGATAGAACATTGCATCAACACCCATCGGCTTAACAAGGATAAATCTATCGTTATCAATCTAGTAGGTCAAACTTAACTGATGCAGCACAGATTAATAACGATAAAAGAACCTCGATGAGCTGATAGATCTAATGCAATCGTAATGAGCTATATGATAACTTATTGGCTATACATCCCGATAAAACGCTTGCATAAAACCGATCAACCTAGCAGGAACAACTTATCATGCAGTTTAGTAGGTCAGACCTAACCGATGTAGCACAAACTTATGATAAGTTACACCCAGTAAGCCAATAAATCTATGCACGCGTGATGTGATATATCTACTCGGCCTATGAGATCAAAGCTAACTGATGCAGCCGTAGACAGAACAGATATATCGTGGTAAGCCAACTACTGTAGGCCGACTAGAATATCGGACCTAACCGAGGAAGTCCTAGCCGATACGGTAGTCAGGGTAATGAGACTTACCCTCTCGCAGGAGGTTGAACTTAACCGATGCAGCTCGGCTCGAGAAGCAAGAACCCGTCGAAAAAGGGTGGCGATGCGCTGAAGTTTGTATTGATCTGTTTTTTTATCCTTTTACAAGGTACCCGGGCATACGTATTTATACCCTGAGTTGATATAGTCCTGATCGGATACGAAACAGGAGTTTCCTAACTATAAAAGGGAAATTAACTAGTCCTGATCGGACACGAGATTAGGTTTCCTAAAAATTATTATCTCTGCCTAAAAATTAAACCACCATGCTGTGGCCCTTACGATTCCTTCCAAAACTCGGTCTCTCCTGAATTAATTTCTGCCATCTAACTGTAATTTACTCCTTAACCGAATCTGATAAAGAACCATACCAAATTTTGGCGTTAACACATGCCCCCCAATTTTGAAGTTTTCCATAAGACTTCGAAATTCTCCCATCTGGGCTTTCAGATTCCTTTCATACCGAGGCGGTCCAAGGTAGCCCACTTTCCTTAAATGTTTGAAACAGTGCCAACGGCCTCGATTCCCTCCCGGTCATCATTCCTCTATAAACCGCTTCGCCTTCCTAGCCTCCTTTCTTTATGCTTTCACATCACCAGAGCCCTTTCCACTTCTTCCGAGACCTCGACGAACTCCAGCGAACCCAGGTGAACCGCTACGGTCTTCTTCTTCAACCCCCGATCTTCTCTTATCTTCTTCCGCGATGGCTTCAGCGGTCGTCGTCCCAGAGGTAATCTTCTTGTCTGATCGCTCTCTCTGCCTTGTAACTCAGATTGAATCTGCCGCCATCTTCATCTGTTCTTCGTGCTCTTGTTCACCGTAGGACCTTAAAAACCAGATTTTAATCCCGGCTGCCGATTATCCAAATTTTTTCTACCACGGCCCGATGGGTAATGAAGACCTTACAGATTTCATCATCGCCGAAACTCAACGCATCCCTTTCAAGAACTCCGCCATGCTAGCCAGCGATTGGACCAACAGCTTCAGATCATGGCCGAGCAAACTTCCCGGGTGGAGGAACTAGTACATCAGAGTATCGGCCGCAAAGAAAACTCTCTGGGACAAAGCAGACATCGGCCACTGCATCAATCTCTCCCTGGTCGAGATGGAGAAGAACAAACCTCTGCTCGCATCGGCCTCGTATTTCTGGTCAGACGCCCTCAACGCCTACTTATTTGGACATGGGCCGATGACCCCAACTTTGATAGATGTAACCATGCTTACCTGCCTCAACACAACTAGTTACATCAATCCCCTCAACCTCCAATTTAATCCTACTCATCGGCTTCAAGCAAAGAACATCGGTGGTTGGTCCAAGTACATATCAATTCATAACAAAGGGACTGGACCAGTCGATGATCGGGAACACGTCGCTTTCCTGAATCTGTGGTTAGAACGGTTCGTTTTCGGCGGTGCAACCCTTGGCCCAACAACCAATATGCAATGTTTGGCAGAATGTTTAGCCGATCGAAAACAAGTTCCCTTGGGGCAATATCTTCTTGGTGCCACTTATCAGCTGCTGCATCAGGTGGCAGTCAAGCTATCGGCCGGTCAGCCAGTCGGCCATATCGGGGGTCCTTGGTGGTTTGTGCAGTTATGGCTCAACGTGTACACATCCAAGGCAATTCCTGAGACCACCTTCCTTAATCAAACTTTCCCAGCCGATCATCAAGAAGAACAGGAATCCATCTATCGCCGATGCATCTCTTTTGGCAAAGCTGCATTGGTCCTCCCTGGCTGCAAGATGACTCCTATCGGACTTAGCCAATGGTTCAAAGGTCTTTATTATGGCTTCACCAGGGATGCCACACTATGGTTTTCATATGATGATGCATCATCATTTGAGATGCCCTCCAACTTCAATCCACTTGACGTTCTGGCCGATGATGAATCGAAGACCATATTCCTATCGGCCATTACTCCTCGTCTTCTACAAACTGGCTTCTCTCAGGGCCGATCACAACCATCATATGAATTCTATCACCCAACGGTCGGCTCCCGCCAGTTTGGCCCCGGTCAACTCCCCATCGGCTTGTTCTTCATCGACAAACTCCAGGCCCGGGGCAATGTAAATAGTGCTTTAGAGTATGACCAAATACGGATGCTAACAGAATCCCTATCTCTGGGAACTACCGCCGATGTGGAGGTATGCACTTGTTAACGCCAAAATTTGGTACGGTTCATTACCATGTTCGGTTAAGGAAAGAAGCCATATTAGCCGGTGGAAGCTAATCCAGAAGAAGCCGAGTACAGGAAGGAATCATGAAGACCGTAGTATGGCAGTTAATTACCTTATCTATTAATTAGGTAGTTTTGATAATTTTTAGGAAACTTGATCTCGTATCCGATCAGGACTTGTTAGTTTTCCTTTTGTAGATAGGAAATTTGTGTGCCGTGTCCTATTAGGACTGTAATAACTCGGGGTATATATACGTATGCCCGGGTAGCTTGTAAATCATCACACAGATCAATCAAATTCGGCGCATCGCCACCCTTTCGACGGGTTCTTGCTTCTCGAGCGGGGCTGCATCGGTTAGGTCCGAACTCCTGCGAGAGGGTAAGACTCGTCACCCCTTACCCAGGTGTATCTGCCCTGTCTACGGCTGCATCGGTTCGGTCCGACCTCTTAGGCCGATCAGGTATACCACATCACGTGTGCGTAGATCTTATCAGCTTACTGGGGGCGATTTATCATCAGTTCGTGCTGCATCGGTTGGGTCCGACCTACTGAGCTGCCAGCGATAAATCGTTCCTGCTAGGTTGATGGTTTTTGCGCAAGTGTCTTATCGGAATGTATAGCCGATAAGTTATCTTATTACATCACAGTTGCATTAGGTCTATCAGCTTGTTGAGGTTCCTTTATTATTATTAATCTGTGCTGCATCAGTTAGGTCTGAACTACTAGATTGATAATAATAGATTTATCCTTGTCGAGCCGATCGGTGTATATGCGACGTTCTATCGGAGTGCTTAGCCGATAGGTTATCTTTTTATAAAGCCGACTGTATTATCTTTACTATTTTGGTCATCTATATTATCATCGGTTTTCTAGCCGATGCACACGTGTTTCCTTGGCAGTCGGCTAGCTTACTACTCTGCCTATCTATTTTATCATCGGCTTCTAGCCGATGCATATGTTATACTGACAGCTTATCTATTTGCTTATAGCGTTATCGGTTTCCTAGCCAATACACAGGTGCCATCGGCCATCGGCTACAAGGAGCCTACATCAGTCCGTATCGGCCGATAGCCGATGTGCAATTGCTGCTGACCCGGGCACGAGCACAAGCGAGGACCTGGGAGCAAGGACCTAGGCACGAGGACCCGGGCACGGGCACGAGACCCGGGCGCGGACAGCTGGGGCCCGGACAAAGTTTTATCATCGGCTTTCAGCCGATGCTCAAGCATTCCTTCGGCAATCGGCTAGCAGGATTCTTATTGGCCGATTGAATCCCTGAGCTAATATTCTCCTTGTCAATTGCGGGGTCAAATTGACTGGCACGCCTACGAACCTCAAATATTTTAGGACCTGCACTGGAGCTAAGCAGATCTCCCAGGCCTTCGTATGTTCAATCGCATCAAACTAGATCATCAACAAGCTTCTTGGCACACCCGGTGGTTTTTGGTGCGAACATGTTTTTGGCACGCCCGTTGGGACACGATCTTCATATCATCACAATATATCCTATCGGCTGAATCAACACGTTTTTGACCCGGTGGGACCAAACTTCGACATGGCTGGAAAAGAGGTTAGCAAAGATGATACAATCCCAGTTACAATAGAAGACTTGACCGAAGAACAGAGACAACAAGTGGAGCAGAACATCGATGATTTTCAGAAGCTTTGTCTAGAATCCTTCGGTATGACAGATCAAGGGCCGATTCAGAAGTCACAATTTCCAAAGCCTGTTCTGATTGATGAATCGAGCCATACATCGCCTGCAAGTTCACAAAAGCCAATTCAAGACATGTTTAATGAAGCAGTTCATCGTGCGTTGACCGATCAATCTAGGGTATTGGTGGACACATTACAGAGCTTGATCAAGAAGGCGGTAGAGCCGATTCAACTAGCTGGGGGGCAACAAGATGGAATTCCTCAAGGATATCATCAAACTGCATACTATGGGGGGCATCAACAGAGTTATCCAGAAGCTGTTCCTGAGTACAATTATCAGAGGGAATATCAGAATCAGAATCGGCTACCAACTCCACCTCTGCGTTATCACGGCGAAGATCCAAAAGAAGATTTATCAGCAAGAGTCACAGAGGTGATAAGAGAACAATTCGGTCTAAGACTGAAGGAGAAAATATTTATGTATCGGCCTCCATATCCAGATTGGTTTGATAGAGCTTCGTTGCCGCGCTGATACAGAGTACCAGACTTCACCAAATTCTCAGGGCAAGATGATGTATCTACAGTGGAACATGTCAACCGATTCTTGGCTCAATGTGGAGAGGCATCGGCTGTAGAAGCTTTGAGAGTTAGACTCTTCCCGTTATCATTATCCGGATCGGCCTTTACATGGTTTTCTTCATTGCCACCTAACTCAGTTCGAGGTTGGGCCGATCTGGAAAAGCAGTTCCACAAGTATTTCTTTATGGGGAGTCAGGAGATGAGTTTGATAGACTTAACATCGGTAATACAGAAGCCAGAGGAATCGGTCTCAGAATATATCCAGCGGTTTCGTGATGTTAGAAGCCGATGTTATAGTTTAAGTCTGGATGATGCACAGTTGGCCGAGTTAGCATTCCAAGGTCTAGTGGCTCCGATCAAGGAAAGATTTTCATCAGAAGACTTCAAGAGCCTAGCACACCTAGTACAAAAGGTATCGGCTCATGAAAGCCGATTTCAAGAGGCCAGGAAGGAATATTGAGGCCCAAATAGAAGAAGAATTTCGAAGTTTGATAACAAACTCCGAAATTGGGGGGCATGTGTTAATGCCAAAATTTGGTACGGTTCATTACCATGTTCGGTTAAGGAAAGAAGCCATATTAGCCGGTGGAAGCTAATCCAGAAGAAGCCGAGTACAGGAAGGAATCGTGAAGACCGTAGTATGGCAGTTAATTACCTTATCTATTAATTAGGTAGTTTTGATAATTTTTAGGAAACCTGATCTCGTATCCGATCAGGACTTGTTAGTTTTCCTTTTGTAGATAGGAAATTCGTGTGCCGTGTCCTATTAGGACTGTAATAACTCGGGGTATATATACGTATGCCCGGGTAGCTTGTAAATCATCACACAGATCAATCAAATTTGGCGCATCGCCACCCTTTCGACGGGTTCTTGCTTCTCGAGCGGGGCTGCATCGGTTAGGTCCGAACTCCTGCGAGAGGGTAAGACTCGTCACCCCTTACCCAGGTGTATCTGCCCTGTCTACGGTTGCATCGGTTCGGTCCGACCTCTTAGGCCGATCAGGTATACCACATCACGCGTGCGTAGATCTTATCAGCTTACTGGGGGCGATTTATCATCAGTTCGTGCTGCATCGGTTGGGTCCGACCTACTGAGCTGCCAGCGATAAATCGTTCCTGCTAGGTTGATGGTTTTTGCGCAAGTGTCTTATCGGAATGTATAGCCGATAAGTTATCTTATTACATCACAGTTGCATTAGGTCTATCAGCTTGTTGAGGTTCCTTTATTATTATTAATCTGTGCTGCATCAGTTAGGTCTGAACTACTAGATTGATAATAATATATTTATCCTTGTCGAGCCGATCGGTGTATATGCGACGTTCTATCGGAGTGCTTAGCCGATAGGTTATCTTTTTATAAAGCCGACTGTATTATCTTTACTATTTTGGTCATCTATATTATCATCGGTTTTCTAGCCGATGCACACGTGTTTCCTTGGCAGTCGGCTAGCTTACTACTCTGCCTATCTATTTTATCATCGGCTTCTAGCCGATGCATATGTTATACTGACAGCTTATCTATTTGCTTATAGCGTTATCGGTTTCCTAGCCGATACACAGGTGCCATCGGCCATCGGCTACAAGGAGCCTACATCAGTCCGTATCGGCCGATAGCCGATGTGCAATTGCTGCTGACCCGGGCACGAGCACAAGCGAGGACCTGGGAGCGAGGACCTAGGCACGAGGACCCGGGCACGGGCACGAGACCCGGGCGCGGACAGCTGGGGCCCGGACAAAGTTTTATCATCAGCATTCAGCCGATGCTCAAGCATTCCTTCGGCAATCGGCTAGCAGGATTCTTATTGGCCGATTGAATCCCTGAGCTAATATTCTCCTTGTCAATTGCAGGGTCAAATTGACTGGCACGCCTACGAACCTCAAAAATTTTAGGACCTGCACTGGAGCTAAGCAGATCTCCCAGGCCTTCGTATGTTCAATCGCATCAAACCAGATCATCAACAAGCTTCTTGGCACACCCGGTGGTTTTTGGTGCGAACAGCACTGCCAATACCAAGCTTTTTTCCCTATGGTGGTCAGAATGGAAGAAACACCTATTCAACTCATCGGCCATCCATTACTGTTCTCTACTCAACTCCAACTACGTCGAATCCGATGAAGAGGTAATATTCCACTATCTTTGAATCATTTTCCGATCATCTCTTACAATCCTATCTTGTAGGCTGTTGATGTGGAGCCACCGACAACAAGCACCAGTGGCCGGCCGATTATATACCAACCACCATCGGCCAACCCACACCTAGGGCATGATGCTCCCCCTCCATCGGCTCTTCTCCGGGCGCCATGGCCGACAGGACCAAAACGCAAGAAGCTGGCATCTCGCCCTCCTCAGAAGAAACAGAAAATTAGTGCCGATGTCGTGATCGCGGCGCCTCCTGCTATTGAAACAACATCGGCCCCTTCACCTCCGCGGGTATGTGCTAAGTCTTGATATTATCATCTGTTTCCCATCTTCACATTATCAATCTTATTTTCAGCTTGAGTCATTGGCTCTCGAACCTCAACCTTCTGCTGACATCCCTGCAAGCATCGAGCCGATGACTTCTGCAGCCATTCCAATTCTAGCACCTAACCCTGAATCTGATATTGAGACCGCTCCTACTTCGGTGCCAGACATCGGCCATCCTGAAGAACAACCTACTCAACCATCTGATGCCGATGTCACTCTTCAAGCTGCCCCTTCCCTGCCTCAGGTAATTTCTTCACAACCATACTTTATTTTAACTCACTACTGATTCCTTTACCGATGTCAACCTGCAGTCCTTAGCCGATTTGTTTTCCTTCGACATCGGCAAGTACCTGGACGCAGATGAAGAAACAGCCACCAGTGCAATAACCAAACCATCTTTTCCAGCCGACGTTTGTGAATACTTGTTAAATATCATTCGTCTGCTGGAAAACCCGATCGACGCATTGGTGGAGGATTGCGGGCTGATCCGGGCAAGATTTGTAGAGATTGAGCATCATTTGCCCGAAGAGCTCGTCGACGCATTGACCCCTGCAGCATACCTGGAATCCCACAAATTCCAACTCGTCAAGCTCAGGCAGCGTATAGCCGATCGTGCTAATCAACAAAAGATGGTCCAAGACATCCAGATCAATCGGCTGTTAGCTCAAACGGAAAAGAAAAAGCTTGACGATATGTTAGCTGCTCCTCAAGAACTCCAACCCAAACTAGATCAGCTGAAGAGAAGGGAAGCCGATCTGCTGGCAGAGCTTGAAAAAATCCACAAGGATATCGCAACAACAGAATCCCAGCTCATCGGCCTACCACAAGCCATACAAGATCAAGAAGCCAAGGTTGCAGCAGCAGTACGTCAAGTTGTCCATCAGTGCAAGAACATAAAGACTATCTCAGGGACCGATGAAGAAGACATCCACGCCATTAGTGAGATCCACCAAATTCGTCTGCGCGCAATCGAATCAATCCAAAAATTCTTGTAAATCTTAACATTAATGACTTTGATGGTTCTCTGAAACATGCCGATTAAACTTTCGCTGTAATATAACTTATTCAGCTCTGTTATTTACTCATCATACTCCGTCTCTACTTAATATTTCACTTATTTGATCTAAAGGCGATATCAATTGATATCGGCTGTCTTTAGGCGATGTAACAACATCGGCTTTCACTTTGAACTGTTTTAGAAATCGGCCGTATTTAGCCGATTCAGGAGTTGATCCAAACGCTAGGATAGTACTTCTTGAGGTATTTCCCATTAAGTGCCTTAGCAAATTCTGTCCCCTCGAGATCTTCCAATATATAAGCATTGCCAGGTACACAACGATTAATCCGATAGGGCCCCTCCCAATTAGGTGACCACTTTCCAAATTTACCATCTCTGGACCCGATCGGCAAAATCAACTTCCACACAAGATCTCCCTTAGCGAACGATTTATCCATCACCTTTTTGTTATAATGCCTAGCCACCCTAGCTTTATTTTCCTTGATCCTTTCCAGCGCCCTTAACCGATTCTGAGCCAGATCCTCAAGTTCATCTGTCATTAAATTATAATAATCATCGGCTGTCAGTTAATTTTGCAAAGAAATCCTCCTAGAGCCGATGTTAGTTTCCCAAGGTAAAATTGCTTCATGCCCATATACCAACTGATATGGTGGTACCCGAGTAGACCCATGACATGCCATTCGATAAGCCCATAATGAATCGGCTAATGTAGTATGCCATCTCCATGGCTGTTCATCAATCTTCCGCTTGATTAATTTGATCAAACTCTTATTCAAAGCTTCCGCCTGTCCATTAGCTTGAGCATAATAAGGTGATGAATTCAATAACTTAATCCCCATACTGGCAGCAAATTGTTGAAACTCATCGGACACAAAAATAGACCCCTGATCGGTAGTTATAGTCTGAGGGATTCCAAATCAATAAATTATATGCTCCTTTACAAACTCAATCGCATCCTTGGACGTGACTTTCTTCAAAGGAATCGCTTTTACCCACTTTGTAAAATAATCTGTTGCCGCCAATATGAACTTATGCCCTTTACTTGACGGAGGATAAACCTAGCCGATCATATCAATTCCCCATCCTCTGAACGGCTACGGTTTGATGATAGGATTCATAGCCGATGCTGGTGCTTGCTGTATATTTCCAAACTTCTGGCAATCTTGACATCCCTTATAATATTTGAAGCAATCTTCCAACATTGTCGGCCAAAAATATCCTACTCTTCTCAATATCCACTTCATCTTATGAGCTGATTGATGAGTTCCACAAACACCCTCATGCACTTCACACATAACCACTTTGGCCTCTTCCAAATTTAGGCATCTCAGCAGAACCCCTTCAAAAGTTCGATAATATAACTCTTCATCAAGCAGCACATATTTAGTAGCTTTATACTGAAGTTTCCTAGAAACCGATTGCGACGGATTTTGCAGATAACCAATTATTTCCTGTCTCCAATCATCGGCTTTATCCTGAATATCATTATCGGCTATTTTAACTTCAACCTGTCTATTCAGCCGATAACCCGAAGCAATTTGTGCAAGATCATTGGCTTCTAAATTTTGCTCTCTAGGAATATGATCCATCGATACCATCATGAAATCCTTCAACAAATCCCTACATTCTTCATAATACGATCTCAAAACATCATCTCTGCACTCATATTCCCCAGACAATTGTTTGATCACTAATAATGAATCTCCGATGATCTCTATGATATCGGCTCCGATCTCCGTAAAAGTTGAAGTCCTTTCAATACCGCCTCATATTCCGCTTGATTATTGGTCCAATAGGGTTTAATTGTAAAAGCAAACTCAAAACTTGCCCCCCGAGGCTATACAATGACCAAGCCGATACCAGATCCATGCTTGCAAACTGATCCATCGAAAAATAAAGTCCACGGGATCGGCTTCTCATAATTTTCATGAACCCCTCTGTGCTGCACAATCAGATCGGCTATTGCCTGTCCCTTGATTGCTTTAGCCGATTCATATCTCAAGTCAAACTCTGTTAGGGCAAAAATCCATTTACCAACTTGCCCTTTTAAGACTGGAGCCGACAACATGTATTTTACCACATCGGCCTTGCAAACCACTGTGCGCTCAGCCGATAAGATGTAATGCCTCAACTTCGTGCATGAGAAATATAAACAAAGGCATAATTTTTCCACCGCAGGATATCTTGTTTCAGCATCCAAAAGCCTTCTGCTTAAATAGAACACGACTCGCTCCTTGCCTTCAAACTCTTGTATTAAAACAAATCCGATGGATTTTTCATCGGCTGATAAGTATAACTTGAACGGCACTCCTTTCTGCGGCGGAATCAGAACAGGTGGGGAACTTAAATAACTCTTAATTCCATCAAATGTTTTCTGTTGTTCTGCCCCCCACACGAATTCTTGATCGGCTTTCAACTTCAACAATGGAGTAAAAGGCTCAATCCTTCCTGACAAATTCGATATGAATCTCCTTACAAAATTAATCTTGCCGATCAACGACTGTAGCTCTGTCTTGTTGCTTGGTGGTTCTGTATTCCTGATGGCTCTGATGCTCCGTTGACTAACTTCAATTTCTCGCTAATGAACCATAAAACCCAAGAACTGCCCAGCCGATACACCAAAAGCGTATTTATTGGGATTCATCCTTAATCCGTATTTCTTTGCCCTTTCCAGCACTTTTCGCAAATCGGCTATATGGCTTTTATCACTCTTGGATTTAACCACCACATCATCGATGTAAATTTTCACTAATAAACCGATGAGATCATGAAATATATAATTCATCGCCTTTGATATGTCGCACCGGCACTTTTCAATCCAAATGTCATTACTACCCACATCGAAATGCAGTCTTATGTATATCTTCCTCTGCCATAAAAACCTGATTATATCCTGCATTGCCATCCATGAAGCTAATAATCTTGTGGCCTGATGCTGCATCTACCAACAAATCTGCTATCGACATTGGGTACTCATCCTTGGGGGTAGCTTTATTCAAATCCCGAAAATCGATACATATTCTCAATTTTTCATTTTTCTTTTCCACCGGGACGATATTAGAAACCCACTCAGCATATCGGCACGGCCTTATAAACTTTGCATCATATAACCTCGTGATTTCTGCTTTGATTGGCTCATATAACTCTGCTTTAAATCTCCTTGGAGCCTGTTTAAACGGCCGATATCCTGGTTTAATAGGAAGCCAATGTTCAACAATTGATCGGCTTAATCCTGGCATTTCATGATATTCCCAAGCAAAACAATCTCGATACTCTTTCAGCAATTCTATTAATTCTTTTCGGAATTCAGGACACAATCTTTTACTTATGTACGTTGGCCTTGGCCTATCTCCTGGTCCTATATCAATTTCTTCCAAATCATCAGCCGACATAAATCCTTGTCCCAACTTCCCTTCGAACTCTTCAATGATGCCCATCAGAGTAATAGTTCCGAGCCGACTTGCCGAATCGGCTGTATTTCCCGACTGGTGATCTTAAGATAATCCCCTTCCCATACTTTTCCAGACAAACAATCGACACCATCGGCCTCCCAGATCGGTAAATCAGTCATTGTAATATTGGTCGATTGATCCGCCGGGATTACCTCAACTTGATCTCCCTGCCATTGTATCAAACACTGATGCATCGTCGAGGGCACACAACAGTTTACGTGAATCCAATCCCTGCCAAGGAGTAGACTATACGATCCTTTTCCATCGATAACAAAAAACGTGGTGGGCAATGTCTTGTTCCCCACTGTCAGTTCCATGTTTAACACGCCTTTTGTCTCCGATGGATTCCCGCCGAAATCCTTTAACACCATATCTGTTTTGATCAAATCTTCGGCAGTTTTCCCCAACTTCCGATATGTAGCATACGTCATTAGATTAACAGCTGCCCCCCCATCAACTAGCATTTTCGTCATCGGCTTCCCATTCACATAATCCTTGATATTTAATGGCTTCAAATGCCGATGCTTCGATTCTTCAGGCTTATCAAATATAGCCCGATCGGGTTGCAGTGTTAACTGAGCAAAATCCTCTTCAATGTCTTCCTCATCAGATGAAAGTGCTTTATATTCCCAAGGCAAAAAGAAAACCATGTTTACTGGGGCCGATGGATCAACCTCATCGTCACTTTTCTTCACACGCCATACCCGTTTAGTCCTCTTGTGACGATAATCGGCTTCCTTGTAATCTCACCGTTGTTCTTCCTGTTGCTCTCGGTGCCATAGCCACTGTGCCCTTCTTTTCTGACTTTTCGTAAATATTCCACTAGGACACCACTGAGGATTCTGGATCTGCTGTTCTTCATGTGATCCCTCTTCATCATTTTCTTCAAAAAACTCTTCATGGATCGGCCCTAATCGGCTATGTACCGATGCTTTCCTTTCAAGCAGCCGATCTCGCGAAAATCCTTCATGCTCAAAAACCCGACATCTTGTAACATCGCATTCAGGACAATCTCTGATCGACGGTAATCTTATCCCTCGTTCCCAGCAAAATTAAAAGAACGGGCAATCCCAATGTGGATTATATCTCTCCTCGTATGACGAAGCCCGCTGTTCCTCTTCGCGCCTTGAATATTTATCTACCAGCTGCGATGAAGTAACTCTAGATCTAAATTCCTGATATCTTCCTTCATCGGCTTGATTCATCGATGATCCCGCATAACCCATATTCACGGGGAACGGATGTCCATCGATCTTCATCGGCTTCTTGTCCTCAAACTTGATCCTTCCCTGTTCTACAGCCGATTGAATCTGTTGCCGAAAAACTTTGCACTCATTGGTGTGGTGCGATATCGTGTTGTACCACTTGCAATATCTTTTCTTCTTTAGTTCTTCGGCTGATGGAATTACATGATTTGGTGGGAGTAGTATCTGTTTCTCCTATAGTAACAGATCGAAGATTTTATCGGCTTTATTAATGTCAAAATCGTATCACTCCTCCTTGCCGATATCCTTCACCCACGGGCATGATACCGATCTCTTATTTCTAGCCCATTTCGCCAATCCAACTTCAGCATCGGATCCTTTCTCATCTGAGTCCGATGAATAAACTTGCACCCGAGCGACCCTTCTCTGAAATTTATCCTTTTTTGCCTCTTGAAATCGGCTTTCATGAGCCGATACCTTCTGTACCAGGTGTGCCAGACTTTCGAACTCTTGTGACGAGAACATCTCTTTAATTGGCGCCAAGAGACCCTGGAAAGCCTATGGCGCCTCCCCGACTAGGTGGAAGGCCACCATGTGCATACGGCACCCGATCCCAGGATCAGTAGTCGGGTACGCACAACAATGATACAACTCAGAGTTACAATAAATACATAACAGAGTACACATATAAATACAAGGAGATCCATCCAGGACAAACCCGGGATGGGCAAAAATAAACAACAGGTAAACTAGCGGAAACAGCAAAAACAGGGTGGAAGCTGGACAAAAACTACACCACAGGCTCGGTTGGGAACTAGACTCGAAACCTTCAGAAGTCTTCGTAGTCGGCCTGGTCTTGGAGGAACTCGGCAGCAGTCGGATCTTCGTCTTCATCTCCAAAACCTACTATACATATATATGAACAAGGCGAGTACTTTCGTACCCAGCAAGCCGGAAATGATGCCATGTCGGTTAGACAAAAAGGGCTAAGGGTTTCATTTGCGAAAAACTGCCTTTATAAACTCTTTTTTTTTGCAAACACTAGTGAGTTCCAAATTTTAGTTGTCGGACAGAGGCTCACGCCTCTATCCATTCCGCAAGTTGCTTTCAACAACTCGCCACTTAATGAATCAAGCATAATCATACATGTTCTTATCATCTTTTACTTCGCATTTGCTGGTCTTGTATCTTCCGAGTAGCTACAACCACTCGTTGACCCTGAGACTCGGCTACAACCAAATCTCAGCCGCCGCCCTGGCTACAACCCGGGGGCGCAACTCGCTATCTTGCTTCCCTGGCTACAACCCGGGAGCTCAAGCTTGCTCAACTGGCTTCCCTGGCTACAACCCGGGAGCACAACTTGATCAACTTGCTGCCCTGGCTACAACCCGGGAGCTTGATCAATCCGTCTTCTGGCTACAACCCGAAGACATCTGTACAACTGCCGCCCTGGCTACAACCCGGGGGCTTAAGTTCGCTGCCCTGGCTACAACCCGGGAGCATGATCTTCATCCTGTTTACTTTTCACACACTTGTTTATGGTGATCAACACCCCGGATCACACAGATCCGTTTCTGGCCACACAGGCCTTCCGTTTGCTTACTCGGCAAACTCGGGCACGGTTCCCTTTCCATCAAACACTTTCACAAATCATTTGTAAGCAAATCTACGCTATGGGAATCACCTTACATCGCCCTTAACCGTGGGCACGGCTGTTCGAACAGTTCTGCTAAACTCTGCAGAGGGTGTGCGCTTTACCCATCCGACACGAAAGTTACACCGAGTACTGGCCGGTACCCAGAAATTCGTGACAAGGCCATTTCCAAAGCCAGTCTAGAGTCATCCAATGCTAGCCGAAAGATCCACACAGGATTCAGTGGTCGGCACCGAACTTCCCTAAACCTACTATTTACTCGGCCAGGGGCATCCCATAATACCCGTCTGGTCGCACTGTAAGATGCTCGGATGGAATCCCCAAAGGAAACGGTCCTTAATGATAATACATAGCCAAGCCACACAGGCACTGTCTCTGTATATCAAAATTTTCACAACTTTATTTGTTTCGCAAACACGCCGATACACAGAGTACCGGGTTTTTCAATCAGTTTAGTAAAACCCAATGTTTTTCCCAACGACAAACAACGTTGCAGAGCTAAGCCATTCTACTCGGCATCGTATCCTCAGATAGGATGCTGGCGTGCCATTTGTGGGGCTCTCAAGGAAGAAATATACCAACATCCTACCAAATAAGTGCTACTACTGGTTAGGTCCATCGGTTGCGCTTGCAAACCGAGGCCAACAGTTTAAAAAGGTGTAAACTAAACATGCATATATTTTCCAAACAACATAGTTTTGCATATATGGGAAACAATATGTTCAAAGAGGCTTGCCTTGTTCCAAGGAGGGGTCTTCTTCGGCGAAGGCGGCTTCTGGATCATCCACCGGTTCAGGCTCTGAACAAGCAGAAAGAAACACTGATAAGCGGGAGGGTTAAGACACCAAGAAAAGGATCAAGAAGTAGTCGGCTGCAGAAAAGGTGGCAGTCGGCTGAACCAGGCTTGCGAACCAGGCGACAGAGCTCCAAAGCTTGAGAGGATGAAAACTTAGCAGAGCTGGAGCTGGCCGGTTTGCAAAACAAGGGAAAGAGGAGGCACGGTTGGCCATATATATAGCCGACGTGCAAGGTTGAGGCACGGTGGAGCTGGGCAACGGGTGGAGCAAGGAAGTCAAGATGAACTAACAGGGATATGACAAGGAGTGACTTTGGAGTCCAACTGGTCAGAGGAGTGGGTAGGCACTGTAGCTGCGAGGAGACATTAAGGTCAAGGCTAGGACAGGTTGGAGAAATCTCACTGACAGGGCTTCGGACTGACCACTGGTCCAAGCGATGCTGAGGGCAGGTGAAGACTGATTCTTCTCTACTTCGGTAGTCGGCGTCCAACGGGCGGTACAACTCGGGGGTCAAGGAAACAGCTGGTCTCAACAAGGTAGTCGGCCACTTCACAAGGCTTACTCGGCAGCAAGGAGGTCCGAGTAAGACAAAGGAAAGGGCAGGATACAAGGACTGAGTAGCAATCTACTCGGCTCAAGGGATAAGGTAGTCGGCTGGCCGGGGAGAAAAACTGGGGCACAGCTGACAGGATAGGAAGGGAGCTCGGGAAAAGCGAAGACTAGCGGGAAAAGAAAAACGGGTCGTTACAAAGCCAAATCGGCTAGATGCCCGTCGCTCAGATTCAAACTATAACATCGGTTTCTAACGTCCCGAAACCGCTGGACATATTCCGGTACCGTTTCGTCTGGCCTTTGCCTAACCGATGTTAAATCTGCCAGCCTCATCTCATGGATTCCAGCGAAGAAGTACTTGTGAAATTGTTTTTCTAGATCAGCCCATCCTCGAGCTGAATTCGGTGGTAATGAGGAGAACCATGTAAAAGCCGATCCAGACAATGACAAGGGGAAAAATCTAACCCTCAGAGCCTCCTCAGCCGATGCTTCTCCACACTGTGCCAAGAATCGGCTAATGTGCTCTACTGTAGATATGCTATCCTGCCCTGAGAACTTAGAAAAATCTGGGACTCTGTATCGGTGTGGTAATGGAACCCTGTCAAACCACTCTGGATATGGATGCCGATACATAAATGTTTGCTCCTTCGGTTTTATCCCAAACTGTTCTCTTACTATTTCTGCAACCCTTGTCGATAAATCTTCCCTTGGGATTTCCTGCTGATATTGTAAGGGTGGAGTTTGTAGCCGATTCTACCTGGGATATTCTCTCTGATAATTACCTGACTCGGCAACACCTCCTGGGTAATTCTTCTGATATCCCCCATAATAAGCCGTTTGATGGTATCCCGTAGGAATATCTTGTTGCCCCCCAGCCTTGTTCTGCGAAAATAAATTCTCCGGTATATCTTTTCTGGGGCCATAAGTAACTTGATTTGGCTCTATCTTTGGTGGGAGATAAATAGGACCTCGAGTAGGCTCTTGAGCAATCGATTCATCCATTGCCTTCTTGATGAGGTTATGCAGTGTGTTCACCAGGATCCCTGATTGATTGATGAGCGCATGATGTACTGCTTCATTCACCATCTCCTATAAGGGTTTTATTGGTGGACTCTCAGGTGGTGTACGGCTCGATTCTCCTACCAGGACTGGTTTTGGAAACTGAGATTTTTGAATCGGCCCTTGTTGCGTCATGCCGAAAGACTCCAAGCAGAGTTTCTGAAAATTGGCCATATTTTGCTCGACTTGCTGTCGCTGCTCATCTGTTAAATCCTCCATGCTGACCGAGATCACGTTGTCTGTTTTGATCTCTTTTCTGGCCATGTCAAAATTCCGGGTCCCACCGGGCGTGCCAAAAACGTATTGACGCCGAAAATCACCGGCAGCGTCGGGAACGAGCCGATGATCTAGTTCGGCGCCTTAAGACACGCGAAGGCCTGGGAGATTTGCTTAACTCCAGTGCGGGTCCTAAAATTTGAGGTTCGTAGGCATGCTAGTCAATTTGACCCTGCAATTGACAAGGAGATAGAAAATATTAGATCAATGAGCCAATCGGCTGAAAGCTGAATTGGACGCGTCTCATCGGCCGATTGCCGATGTGGACTAGAGCACTTATACATCGACTGGAAGCCGATGATGGCATAGATGGATAAAATAAATAAACCATGTGGCTAAGGAACCAATAACAATATAAATAAATAAACTAGCCGATTACTGATATAATGTGTATTGGTCGGAAAGCCGATAACGGTGTAGCGTGCCAAAAACGTTTTGAACAATGCAATCGGCCTTAATTAATAAAAGATAACCTATCGGCTAGGCACTCCGATAGAACATTGCATCAACACCCATCGGCTTAACAAGGATAAATCTATCGTTATCAATCTAGTAGGTCAAACTTAACTGATACAGCACAGATTAATAACGATAAAAGAACCTCGATGAGCTGATAGATCTAATGCAATCGTGATGAGCTATATGATAACTTATCGGCTATACATCCCGATAAAATGCTTGCATAAAATCGATCAACCTATCAGGAATAACTTATCATGCAGTTTAGTAGGTCGGACCTAACCGATGCAGCACAAACTTATGATAAGTTACACCCAGTAAGCCGATAAATCTATGCACGCGTGATGTGATATATCTACTCGGCCTATGAGATCAAACCTAACTGATGCAGCCGTAGACAGAACAGATATATCGTGGTAAGCCGACTACCATAGGCCGACTAGAATATCGGACCTAACCGAGGAAGTCCTAGCCGATACGGTAGTCAGGGTAACGAGACTTACCCTCTCGCAGGAGGTTGAACTTAACCGATGCAGCTCGGCTCGAGAAGCAAGAACCCGTCGAAAAAGGGTGGCGATGCGCTGAAGTTTGTATTGATCTGTTTTTTTATCCTTTTACAAGGTACCCGGGCATACGTATTTATACCCTGAGTTGATATAGTCCTGATCGGATACGAAACAGGAGTTTCCTAACTATAAAAGGAAAATTAACTAGTCTTGATCGGACACGAGATCAGGTTTCCTTAAAATTATTATCTCTGCCTAAAAATTAAACCACCATGCTGTGGCCCTTACGATTCCTTCCAAAACTCGGTCCCTCCTGGATTAATTTCCGCCATCTAACTGTAATTTACTCCTTAACCGAATCTGATAAAGAACCATACCAAATTTTGGTGTTAACAGCTTCGTGACTGAGTAGGACAAGCTCGTATATTATTGACAGCACATATATACATGCAGCCCCCGACTCACTACTCGGTTGATACAAGCGGCGTAGTGAGTCAGAGAAACTATACACATGAAAAAAGTATAAAACTCAGGTATAGAAAGGACGTAGCTGTTCTATGTTCCATGAGTTGCTGATGAGGACACCGTCTTCGGTCTTCAATTGGTAGGCGCCTGGCCGCGTGACCTCAGCTATAATGAACGGCCCTTCCCAGATTGGGGATTATTTGTGCCTGTCTTTGTTGGTTTGTATTTTCCTCAGGATGAGATCCCCGACCAAAAAGGCACGACCACGGACATTGCGATTGTGGTAGCGACGCAGGCCTTGAAGATACCTTGCCGACTGGATTGTTGCGGTGTCCCGTGCTTCTTCCAACTGATCTAGCTTGACCAGTCGGGTATTGTTTGAGACGTCTTCTGAGTAAGCCCGAACTCGCGGAGAGCCGAACTGTAGCTTTGTTGGTAGCATAGCCTCGGCACCA
Organism: Oryza meyeriana var. granulata; assembly: GCA_003991445.1. Taxonomy (NCBI): domain Eukaryota; kingdom Viridiplantae; phylum Streptophyta; class Magnoliopsida; order Poales; family Poaceae; genus Oryza; species Oryza meyeriana. The sequence goes on from RYFJ01001918.1 coordinate 402,989, forward strand.
TAGACCAGGAAGAAAGGGGATTGCCCTGTTGCCCGACTAACCGTGGTTCTAAGAGACCAGAGAACAAATGGGAGTTCTTGTACCCACCGACCAGCATATGGTTGTAGTCGGTCAAATATCCTAGCCTTGATGCCTTGTAAGACCATACCGTTGGCTCGTTCGACCTGCCCGTTGCTCCGCGAGTGTGCCACAGATGCGTAGCAGATCTTGATGCCGAAATCTACACAGAAGTCTTGGAATACGCTGCCCGTGAACTGAGTGCCGTTGTCGGTGATGATGCGGTTAGGGACCCCGAACCGGTATAATATACTCATGATGAAGTCCTTTGCTCGTGCTGCTGTTATAGTTGCAACGGGTTTGGCCTCAATCCACTTAGTGAACTTGTCAACTGCGACGAATAGATGTGTGAACCCTCCTGGCGCTTTCTTGAAAGGCCCTACCATGTTGAGACCCCAGACTGCGAATAGCCAAGAAATAGGGATAGTTTGGAGTTCTTGGGCTGGGAGATTTGTTTGTCTTGCGTAGAACTGGCAACCCTCGCATTTGCGAACGATCTCTTTTGCATCTGTAACTGCTGTGGGCCAGAAAAATCCCTGTCGGTAAGCCTTTCCGACTAACGTCCTGGATGTGGCATGGTTGCCACATATGCCTGAGTGGATCGACTGCAGGATCTGTTTGCCTTCCTCGGTCGTGACGCAACGCATGAGGACACCGGTTGCGCTCCTTCGGTACAGGTCTTCTCCGACTAGTAAGAAGCTTTTGCTTCGACGCTTGATCTGCTCGGCTTGACTGCGATCCTCCGGGAGTTCATCGTCCAGGAGAAATTTGACAACAGGAGTCCGCCAGTCTTGACATATGTGCAGCACCTCGTCTGTAGCCTGGGTAGGTTCGCCGCCCGACTGCTCCAGCGCTGGTTTCTTCTTGACTGATGGCTCCATGAGTTGCTCGACAAAGATTCCAGTCCGAACCGCTTCTCACTTGGATCCCATATTTGCCAGCTCGTCTGCCGCGTCATTGTATTGGCGCAGGACATGTGTTATTTCCAGTCCATCGAACTTGTTTTCCAGCTTGCAGACCTCCTGACAGTATGCCGCCATGGTATCATCGAGACAAGTCTAGTCTTTCATGACTTGGTTCACCACGAGTTAAGAATCCCCGCGCACAACCAGTCGACATATGCCGAGTGATATAGCGATGCGGAGCCTGTGGATAAGTGCCTCGTACGCAGCGACGTTGTGGGAAGCCGGGAAGTGGATCTGTAGAACGTACTTCAGTTTTTCGCCGGTGGGGGACGTCAATATGACTCTAGCCCCGGCGCCGCCGATCCGTAGAGAACCGTCGAAGTACATTGTCCAGTACTCTAGCTTTGCTGTTGATGTGGGCAGTTGAACTTCTGTCCACTCAGCCACGAAGTCAGCTAGAGCCTGTGATTTAATTGCTGTCTGTGGCTGAAAGGTGATTTCGAACACCATCAACTCGAGTGCCCATTTAGCGATTTGGCCTGTGGCCTCGCGATTATGAAGAACATCCCCGAGTGGAAACGCTGTGACCACCGTGACTTGATGTGCTTGGAAATAATGCACCAGCTTCCGGACTGTGATAAGTAGGCCATATAGCAGCTTCTGGACCTGCGGATATCTCGTCTTTGAGTCGGCAAGGACCTCGCTGACAAAGTAGACTGGCCGTTGTATTTTCTGGATATGACCCTGTTCGGATCGCTCGACCACCAGCATCGTGCTGACTACCTGAGTAGTTGCCGCCAGATATAGCATTAGCGGTTCTTGGGGCATAGTTGACGCCAACACAGGAGGTGATGTGAGAAATTATTTGAAGTCTTTGAAGGCTTGTTGGGCTTCTGGAGTCCATTGGAAATTGTCTGCTTTTTTGAATAGTTTGAAGAAGGGCATGCCCCGTTCGCCTAGTCGGGAAATAAACCGGCTGAGTGCCGCCATGCAGCCTGTCAACTTCTGGACGTCTTTGAGGTTAGTTGGGGGTGCCATGTTCCTGATGGCATTGACTTTCTCCGGGTTGGCCTCGATGCCGTGATGCGAGATGATGAAGCCGAGTAACTTGCCGGATGGCACTCCGAAGGCGCATTTTTCTGGGTTCAACTTCATCTTGAATTGTCGAAGATTTTGGAAGGTTTCTTCCAGGTCAGCGATGAGGTCTTCTTTGGACTTTGTCTTGATCACCACGTCGTCGACGTAGGCTTCCACGTTGCACCCGATCTGAGTGTGTAGACACCGCTGAATGGCCCGTTGATAGGTTGCTCCAGCATTCTTCAAATTGAACGGCATTGTGATATAGCAGTATGCCCCGAACGGCGTGATGAAAGATGTCTTTAAGCAGTCTTCCTCCCTCAGGCTGATTTGATGGTATCCTGAATAGCAGTCGAGAAAGCTGAGTAGGTCGCATCCGGCCGTGGAGTCTACCACCTGATTTATCCTGGGAAGACCAAATGGGTCCTTGGGGCACGCCTTATTGAGATCGGTGTAGTCGATGCACATGCACCATTTACCGTTTTTCTTCCGGGCCAGAACTGGGTTTGCCAGCCAATTTGGGTGATAGACCTCCTTGATGAACCCGGCTGCGAGGAGCTTGGTAATCTCCTCCCGAATAGCATCCTTGCGGTCTTGAGCGAAGCACCGCAGTCATTGCTTGACTGGCTTGGTGTCTGTCTTCACATTTAGGGCGTGCTCGATCACCTCCCTTGGTATGCCCGGCATGTCGGACGGTTTCCATGCGAAGATATCTTTATTGGCTTGTAGGAAGGTGACGAGCGCGTCTTCCTATTTGGGGTCAAGTCCGGTCCCGACTAGAGCTGTCTTGGAGGGGTTGGAAGGGTCCAGGGGGATCTTCTTCGTGTCAGAGTTTGCTGAAATTCCCGACTTCGCTGCCTTTTTAGCCGGAACTTGATCCTGCTCGACTTCAGTTGTGACGGCTTGCCAAATGCTATCGCGCCCGACTGCCGCCTCTTGTGATTGAGCCAGTTCGCAGCTCTCCTTGTCACAGGTGAAGGCTTGCTTGATGTCGCTGCGGAGGGAGAGGACTCCTGCTGGCCCAGGCATCTTGAGCACCATATATGTGTAGTGCGGTATCGCCATGAATTTGGTGAGTGCCGGTCGTCCGAGTATCGTGTGGTTCGCGGTCTCGAAGTCGGCGACCTTGAAGCAGACATTTTCCGTGCGGAGTTATCCCGAGTGCCGAAGGTTACCGACAAGGTTATCTGCCCGAGTGGAGTTGATGACAGGCCGGGGATTATCCCGTGGAAGGACGCAGTACTCGGCCGTAGTTCTGAATGAGGAATCTTCATCTCGTCCAAAGTCTTGGCGAATAAGATGTTGAGCACGCTACCTCCGTTGATGAGGGTTTTCTTCAACCTGATGTTTCTGATGACCGGGTCCAGGACGAGTGGATAACGTCCCGGGTGAGAAACCCGATCTGGGTGATCTGCGCGATTGAAGGTAATGGCCATCTCTGACCAGCGCAGGTACTGGGGGGTGTCCGTCGTAGAGACCGTGTTGATGTTGCGCGTTGATAGCTTCTGTTTGCTCTTGGACTCGTACACGAGCAGCCCCCCGAAGATGTGATTGAGCTTGGCTTGAGGATCTTGAAAATCGTCAGCCGGACCCGGGTCTGGCTTGTCTTTGTCCTTATCGGCGCTAGACGATGAAGCCTGCTCGGAGGCAAACTTCTTGAGCATGTAGCAGTCTTTGGCCGCGTGCTTGCCCTTGGGATGGAAGGGGCATGGCCCGCTCATGACTTTCTGGTAGTCGTTGTTCCGCTGGGGCCGCGACCGAGTACGCTCCATATTGGCCACCTCGTTGTCCGACTTCCGCTTGCGGTTGCCAGACTTGTTCTGAGACGGTTCGTTGTCGGCTTTCGCCTTTTGGTCCTTCTGTTGGGACTCCTTTTTCTCGTCGAGGTCCTCTGCGACCGCTTCAGCCGAGTCGGCGTACTTGTTGGCCATGTCAAACAGAGCCCGGACAGACGGTGGTGGTTTCTGAGTGAACTTCGCGATGAACGGGGCGTCCTTTACTCCCTTGCGGAAGGCGGCGATGACAGCCTCATCTTTGATCATTGGGATCTTGTTGCGCTTCTCGGAGAACCTCTTGATGAAATCTCGCAGCGATTCATTCTTCTTCTGGTGCAGCTGATAAAGATCGTGCTCTGAAGACGGCCTCTCGTAGGTCCCCTGAAAGTTAGCGATGAACTGATCTCTGAGTTCTCCCTAGGAATCGATCGACCGCCTCGGGAGCCCTATCAGCCATGTCCTCGCCGAGTCGGCTAGCGCGACTAGGAGGTAGTTAGCCGTGGCTTTGTTGTCGCCCCCAGCAGCTCGTACTGCTAGGGTATATACGGTGAGCCAGGACTCGGCCGTCATACTTTTCAATCCCAGTGGGCTTAAAGCCAGTCGGCCAATGGACGTCCTATAGCTCCCGAGCCTTCATCTTTGTGAGGGCTCGGGCTTCGACCACGGTGGTTAAACCACTCGTGATGGAGGCCAAAGCGCTCGTTTTCATCTTCCAGTCGGCGGCGCTCATCTTCGCGTCGTTCGCAGCGCCGGGCGCTGATAGTGTGGTGAAGGTCATGTTGTAGGCGCTCTCGGAGGTCTTGATTAGGCCGGAAATCATACTGGTGACGGCGCCGGTTATTGTTATTGGTGTTGCCGAGTGTAGTTTGCCTAGACTCTTCGCGTGGCCGACTTGAGCCGACCGCCCGACGCCGAGCTAACGTGGATGAGCCCGCTGCTGGAGATCCCGACCGGTTAGTCGGTACTAGGGTGTCACCCGACTGCTGTTGTTGCTATTGGCAAGCGGCAGCTGTGATCATCGCCTTGATCTTGGCGATAGTTGGGGTGGCCTGGTGATCAGGCCCGAGCTGGAGCGTGTCCAGCAAAGTTGCGGCGGCCGCAACATTCTATTGCAGCGTGACGAAAACGTCGTGATCGCCGACTTTAGTTTGGAGAATCTGCTGCTGGGCTACTCACCCAGCTCTGCGCAGCCCGTCGTTGTGAGCCTCGCGATCAGTCTCCTCCTGTTGTTGCAGTCGGCGCGCCTCCTCCTGTTGTTCTTCTTGTAGTCGGTGCACCTCGGAAGGTGGTGTTGAAGCCATGAAGATCTCACGGGGGAGGAAGAAGCTAGCCAGGCTGGAGTCCGAACTGGCGTTTGAACCGTTATCCGACTTGGAGTCGGACTCTGAGTAGTTCATCGGAGTAAAAACAACTCCGACCTCTCTAGATCTAATCTGAAATGGCGCTTGGTTGTGTCCAAACTGAATTGTAGGAGATCGGGTCTGCTGCGTGAGATGTCGATCCGCAGCGTTGCCAAATCTGTGCGGGAGATTGACGATCTCTCCCCTCCTCGGCCCAACCAGAGCTGCCTCAAGGCCTAGCGCAAGTCGGACGCCGAAGGAGAGAGTTGTCCCGGTGCTTGGCTATGTGAAGGACTGCCGCAGTAAGTCGTTGAAGGAGATCGCGGCGTCCTGTGGGTCGACTGGTGCTACGTCGGCTGGTTCCTCGGCTGGCTGGATTGGATCTGTTCCGGCCAAGGTGAGGTTGCCGATCTGGTCGGCGATGAAATCGAGACTTCCAAAGGAAATCGTGTCTCCAGGGGAGCAAGAAGTTTGTACCTCGATCTGGTCGACAATGTGGATGATGAGGGCGTCAGGGAAGTACTTGGCGTCGTACCAGTGGCCATCCTTGAATACATGGAGGCCCTGGACGTCGCTGGGGATGAGGGCAGTGAGCGTGCTCATGCCGGTGTGTGGCGCGACACCGAGGGTGAGGTCCGGTTCTAGGCACAGTAGGTAGAAGTTGATCTTCTATAGGAACACCAGGTCGTCGCCGCCACATAGCGCCTGTCGGTGAAATGGGAATTGGGGTTGTTGGAAATAATATCGGATAGCTTCACATATGATAGAGTCCGGTTGGGATATAGCTAGGTTAGTTGCAGTATAGATAATTTGTATCTCTTTCTATATTTTCAGAACCTTGTAAATCTCTTCGTAATCGATCTGGAGATCGAGTCCTGTACGAGCCATGGCTGGGGCTTTTCTAGCCATATATATTAACACGTAGGCGACACAGACGAAGTGATCGCTTCCTCCAAACTATCACATGGTACCAGAGCTATTTTCTACCAACATAGATTGATCGGTGACATCATCTGCCAACGTTGAAGATCGGCGACATCATCTGCCAACGCTGAAGATCGGTGACACCATGGCGGCTTCGTCGTCGTCATCAGGTTCTGGAAATGCGAATCCTTTTCTAGGTCACCCGGTGTTAGAGAAACTCGGGAAGGCCAACTTCGCACTATGGAAAGGGCAGATCAGTGTTATGGTTCGAGGAGCAAGACTTCAAGGATACCTCACTGGGACGGTGCAGGTGCCCGAAGCCGAGGTGTCCACTATCATCAACGGCAAGGCGGTGAAAAAGCCCAACCCAGCATATGAGGATTGGGAGGCCATGGACCAATAGGTTCTCGGTTATCTTCTATCGTCTCCCATGAGAGACATTCTGACTCAAGTCATCATGTGTTGTCGATGTTTTGCACCGGTAATAAAACTATAGGGCTACTCGGCGAAGGGAAATTCGGTGGACTGCAGAGGAACACAGAGATGTTTTATACTGGTTCAGGCTCTCGATGTGAGATAATACCCTACGTCTAGTTGAGGTGTTATTCCTCTGAGGTGTTTGGTGATCAATGATCTTGTCTCTGCCCCAAAGGGTGTCCTGTCTCCCTTTATATACTAGGGGACAGGGGTACATGATAAGGATCCCAGCCGGATACGGCCAAGGGATATCCTTCTTAGAGATAGAAACTTATCCGACTAGGACTGTGTTTTCTTATTATACAAGGTAAGGCCTGCCGGGTGCTATCCTATCTCTAATTACATGATCTGGCCCATACTCTATCCGAGTGGCCGATATACTGATAATGAGGTACCTGGGGCCCATGGCCTCCACATGTGTAAAACGGCATGTAACACCCCACTTTCAGCGAGATGTTAAACTATATTTTACTAAAATCTATCCGTGAAAATTTTGATCTTTTGTGTGCTATCGTAAGTCATGCCTAGATCTCAGTTTAACCTCTTGTCCTTGATCTCGAAAGCTAACCTCTCGAAACCTTCGTTCCAAAATAATCTCCGAGTTCGAATCACCATGTTCGAACTTCGCTCCTAAAAACCCTATCGGCTTTCTCCCTTGAATATCCAATCTCGACTCCCTTTCAACCTTTTGTAACAGAAACCCTAACGGCGAAGTCCCTCTATATTCTCCTTCAAAAATTCCTACTTTGATATCCGTTCCGAAGATCCGAATTGGAACCCGAAAGGTATCCCCTTTGATCCCCTCCTTAAATCCCTGGGTTATCCTCTCCTTTGATCCCTTAGATAACCCTGAGTTTAATTGTGGAATCAAATCCCTGTTCAACCACCATCTCCACCAATATACATACATACATACATACATATATATATATATATATATATATATATATATATATATATATATATATATATATATATATATATATATATTCACCTATAGATGTGCATCAGCTCTCCAGCATGGCTCCACTAAAAGCCCCTTGATTTCTTCCCTTGCCCGAGTCCAACTAACCTCTTCAAATTCAAACTCAAATCCGAGACCTTTCTTGGAATGCCTTCCAATTATTCCTTGAGAGCCCAAGTTCGAGTATATATATTATAATGCCCAGAAATTCACCACCGAAATTCTGAACATTTATGTGTATTAAATCCCTGTCCAGGAAAACCAGGATATACAATACCAAGTTGCCATATAGAGTAGTCTTACAAACAGAATAAAATGGTCTTACATAAATGCAGTGGAAAAAACAAATAAAATCTACATACAACTGGCCAAGCGAAAGCTTCCATTCCACATGCATCTTGACGGCGGAGCCAACCTAGTCCTCATGCTGATCCACGTTGGATGGGTACTCCACCACTGAGAGGGGGGGAAAGAGCAAGACTAAGTACCACCCACAGTACTCAACAAATCACACCCGCAAGTATGCACAATGCACGGGAGACAAAGATTGGTTAGAGGTTTATTTGCGTAAAAGCAGTTGCAAATAGTAGTTTTGCAAAACAGTAAAAGGTTGATTAATTGAACAATATTAATCCTTTAATATTACACCACGTTAACCAGGCCCAACTATCCATCTGAACTATACCAGTTCCATTAAGTCAAGTTAATTAAGTAAAGGTGAGACTAATCACGGTGGGTCTTGACCAATTTCCCTTATTCGTGGGCGCACCTATTCAAATAGATTTAACTCTGATCAGAGGTGTACAACTGTACCCACAAGACACAGCCCCACACACATTCCCGTGTGCTGACGTGTCACCACGATACCCCGCGAGAGGCTGTGACAGAACCATTCACGCAACCTCTTCCTAACCATCCACACCACGCTGTGGTTGCACCCATCGACAGGGCATCCCATATCGGCTAGGCTACCCTCCTTGTGCCACAATGGATTCGGAAGCCGATCAACTCATCCCCGGTCCAACCCAACTCCATCACGCCCATTCTCACCATTGGTGCCCAGGAGAGGGAGAAGAGACGCTACAAGCCCAGCCGTTGCCCACGCTGGCTTGTGGAAAGTACGATTAATTGCCCAAGGGGTTCCCACGAAATGGTCCTTCATTGCCATGGGTGTGACCAACAAAACCATGCACCCACAACCCACCATTTGGGTTAAATTTTAGTAATTTAATAGTAATATGTCCAAGGTTACATTTCCCGACATAGAGTCGAACCATGAATGTAAATGATAATATTTAATTCCCAGGTGAATTAATAGTTTCTAAGCATGGCTAAGCATCCTAAGAATAATATTCTAATCATGTTGTTACCCAGGTGACAAGGAACAAGGTTCAACAACAAAGGCATAATCTTATCCACACCACATGAAATAATAAAAACATGCATGTTTATTTAAATAAACAAAATATTTTAGCAAAAAGTAGGTATAAAATGATCAAGATTACAGTGTGACTTGCCTTGCTCCAGCTCGACGTACTCGGCTACAACCTCGTAGTACACGGAAGAGCCAACAGCGTCGGATTCTATAACAGACAATGCATAAACAATTAAAAATAGTACATGTGGGCAGCCAAACATGAGCTGAAAATATTTTTAATGAATTCTTGGCATTTTTCTGGATTTAATGAAATTTGAATGGACTTAATCGGAGTTCATATGAATTAGTTATGATTTTTTGAAGTTTTACAGTGATTTCCCAAGTAAAATTAATTATTAAATGATTTATTGCGCAACTAAAGGAATTATTGCGTCAGTGGACCCGGGCGCCGGTGCCGACAGGCAGGCCCCACCGGTCGGTGACACAAGAGAGGGTGGCGCACGGTGGACCATGTCCACTGCGGCCTAGCGGGGAAGTGGCCAAGTGGCTGCCACACGGCACCCACGGCGGGCCGACAAGCCAACGCGGCGCCTAGGTGGCGCCGACGTGGCGGGAGAACGGGCACCCACGGGGGTGCCACGCGGCCGGTCTAGATCTACCCAAGGGTAGATCGGATGGCGCAGGATGAATGGGGACTCGTCCCCGCTGGCGCGGCCGCGCCGCGGCTGGGCGAGCAGCCCAATGGTCACCGCCGACGACCATCCGGCCCCCGGAGAACAGCGGCGAGCTGCGGGATGGAACGAGGAAGACGAGGGGGTGCTCACCGAGGGGTTGCGATGACCGGAACGTGGCGACTGATGGCGAGGAAAAGGAGTTGGCAGTGGCGGAGCTTTGGGATGCCGACGCTGACGGGGTTCCAGCGGCGCTGAGGAGCGACGGGGGTGCGGATGTTGTCGGGTTGAACCTGTGGGAGGTTTAGAGAGGGTTAGGGAAGGAAATGGCTGAACGGGCCGATTGGAACACGCGACCGAAGACCAGCAGCGAGACTCATTGAAGGGGATTGGCGGCAGGGAGGCACTCCGGTGGCGTAAGGGCTCATGGAAGCGGCGGCCAGGCTTCTTTGGCAGGCGGCTAAATTGGCGGTGGTGGGCGCATGGCCTGGCGGTGTCTACGGTGGCGGCGATGAGCGGCTGATGGTGGCGGTTTGCGACGGCGGCTCTGGATCACGCGGCACGGGGTGCTAGGGAGCTTGCGAGGTGTCGGTGTTTGAGGGAAAAGAAAGAGGAAAGGATGTGAAGGTTTTTAAGAGCTAGGGCAGGAGAGATCGTGGCAGCAACGGCCCAATTGCTCACGGGATTGAGAGCGGCAGCCGCGGCGTCGTGCGCGCGATTCTCGCGTGAGAGTGGATGAGGGGACCGAAGATCATGGGGGAAACGGACGGGGACCGAGTCCACTCCGTTTGAACCCAGGGCAGGCACGCTGGGTGACGGGGAGAGGCGCCGATCAAACGGTGGAGGGGAAATTTCCCCTCTGCCCAATTCGGACGGAGGAAGACGAATATGCTGATAGGCGGGCCCCATGGGCGGCGAGAGAGGGAGCGGAGCGAGCGACCGACAGGTGTGGAGGCCATGGGCCCTGGGTACCTCAACACCAGCATATGGGTCACTCGGATAGAGGATGGGCCGAATCATGTATTTAGAGATAAGATAGCACCCGGCAGGCTTAGCCTTATACAATATGGGAAACACAGTTTTAGTCGGATAAGTTTCTATCTCTAAGAAGGAAATCCCTTGGCCGTATCCGGCTGGGATCCTTATCATGTACCCCTGTCCCCCAGTATATAAGGGGAGGCAGGGCGCCCCTCAAGGGGCACGCGAGATCACAAGATCATCTATTGACAAACACCTCAGAGGAATAACACCTCGATTGGACGTAGGGTATTACCTCACACCGAGGGCCTGAACCAGTATAAAATCTCCCTGTGTTCCTCTGCAATCCATTGAGTTTCCCCTCGCCGAGTAGCCCTATAGTTCTATTGCCGGTGTAAAACATCGACAGTTGGCGCGCCAGGTAGGGGCTCTGGCGATTTCCACATCTACAAATTCGATGGATCCAACAAGCGGAGTTGAGGGCAACAAGTTCTCCCCTGGAGACGTAATTTCCTTCGGAAGCCTCGATTTCATCGCCGACCAAATCGGCAACCTTACCTTGGCCGGAGCAGATCCAATCCAGCCGGCCGAGGAACCAGCTGACGTTGCGCCAGTCGGCTCACAGGACACCACAATCTCCTTCAACGATCTACTGCGGCAGTCCTTCACTTCGCCGAGCATCGGGACAACTCTCTCTTTCGGCGTCCGACTTGCGCTAGGCCTCGAGCCAGTTCGGGTTGGGCCAAGAAGGGGAGAGATCGTCAATCTCCCGCACAGATTCGGCGACACTGCGGATCTACATCCCGCGCAGCAGACCCGATCTCTTGCGATTCAGTTTGGACACGGCCAAGCGCCGTTTCAGATTGGATCTAGAGAGGTTGGAGTCGTTCTTACTCTGATAAACTACTCGGAGTCCGACTCCAAGTCGGATAATGGTTCGAACCCCAGTTCAGACTCCAGTCTGGCGAGTTTCCTCCTCCCCCGCGAGATCTTTATGGCTTCAACACCACCCCCGGAGGTGCACCGACTACAAGAGGAGCAACAGGAGGAGGCGCGCCGACTGCAACAACAGGAGGAGGCTGACAGCGAGGCTCGCAACGACGGGCTACGCAAGGCTAGGCGAGTAGCTCAGCAGCAGATTCTCCAAACTAAAGTCGGCGATCACGACGTTTTCGAATGTTGTGGCCACCGCAACTTTGCTGGATACGCTCTAGCTCGGGCCTGACCACCAGGCTACTCCAACTATCACCAAGATCAAAGCGATGATCACGGCCGCCGCCTACCAGCAACAACAACAGCAGTCGGGCGACACCGTGGTACCGAATAATTGGTCAGGATCTCTAGCAGCCGGTTCATCCACTTCAGCACGGCGTCGGGCGGCTGGCTCTAGTCGGCCACGCGAGTAGGCAAATGTCACTCAGCAATACCAACAATGACAACCGGCACCGTCACCAGTATGACCGCCGGCCCAACCAAGACCTTAGAGAGCGCCTACAACACGACCTTCGCGACACCATCAACGCCCGGCGCCACGAACGACATGAAGACGAGCGCCATCGACTGGAGGATGAAAATGAGCGCTTTGGTCTCCATCACGAGTGGTTTAACCGTCGTGGTCGAAGCCTGAGCCCTCATGAAGACGAAGGCATTCCAGCTTTCACTCGGGAGCTACAGGACGTCGACTGGCCGACTGGCTTTAAGCCCACAGGGATTGAAAAGTATGATGGCAAAACAAATCCAGAGTCCTAGCTCAACGTATATACCCTAGTAGTTCAAGCTGCTGGGGGCGACAACAAAGCCATGGCTAACTACCTCCCAGTCGCGACTCAGCGAGGACATGGCTGACAGGGCTCCTGAGGCGGTCGATCGGTTCCTGGGAAGAACTCAGGGAGCGGTTCATCGCTAATTTTTAGGGGACCTACGAGAGGCCATCTTCTGAGCACGACTTGTATCAACTACACCAGAAGAAGAATGAGTCTCTACGAGATTTTATCAAAAGATTCTCCGAGAAGCGCAACACGATCCCAATGATCAAAGACGAGGCCGTCATCGCCGCCTTCCACAAGGGAGTAAAGGACACCCCGTTTATCGCAAAATTCACTTGGAAACCACCACCCTCTGTTCGGGCTCTTTTCAACATGGCCAATAAATACGCCGACTCAGCCGAAACGGTCGCAGAGGCCCTCGACGAGAAGAAGGAGTCTCGACAGAAAGACCAGAAGGCGAAAGCCGACAACGAGCCATCCCAAAGCAAGTCCGGCAACCACAAGCGGAAGTCGGACAACGAGGTGGCCAACATGGAGCGCACTCAGTCGCGGCCCCAGCGGAATAACGACTACCAGAAAGTTATGAACGGGCCATGCCCCTTCCACCCCAAGGGCAAGCACACGGCCAAAGACTGCTACATGCTCAAGAAGTTTGCCTTCGAGCAGGCTTCATCATCTGGCGCCGACAAGGACAAGGATAAGCCAGACTCGGGTCCGGCTAATGATTTTCAATATCCTCAAGACGAGCTCAATCACATCTTCGAGGGGTGCTCGCGTACGAGTCTAAGCGAAAATAGAAGCTATCTGTGCGCGACATCAACACGGTCTCTACGGCAGACACCCCCCAATATCTGCGCTGGTCAGAGATGGCCATTACTTTCAACCGCGCAGATCACCTAGATCAGGTTTCGCACCCAGGACGATACCCACTCGTCCTGGACCCGGTTGTCAGAAACATCAGGTTGAAGAAAACCCTCATCGACGGAGGCAGTGCGCTCAACATCTTATTCACCAACACTTTGGACGAGATGAAGATTCCTTGTTCAGAACTACGGCCGAGTACCGCACCCTTCCATGGGATTATTCCTGGCCTGTCATCAACTCCACTCGGGCAGATAACCTAGCCGGTAACCTTCGGCACGCGGGATAACTTCCGCACGAAAAACATCTGCTTCGAGGTCGCCAACATCGAGACCACGTACCACGCGATACTCGGACGACCGGCACTCGCCAAATTTATGGCGATACCGCACTATACATATATGGTGCTCAAGATGCCTGGGCCAGCAGGAGTCCTCTCCCTCCGCAGCGACATCAAGCAAGCCTTCACCTGCGACAAGGAGAGCTGCGAATTGGCTCAATCACAAGAAGCGGCAGTCGGGCGCAATAGCATCCGGCAAGCCGCCACAACTGAAGTCGAGCAAGATCAAGTTCCGGCAAAGAAAGCGGTGAAGTCAGGAATTTTAGCAGACTCTGACACAAAGAAGATCCCCTTGGACCCTTCCGACCCCTCCAAGACTGCTCTAGTCGAGACCGGACTCGACCCCAAATAGGAAGACACGCTCGTCACCTTCCTCCAAGCCAACAAAGATATTTTCGCATGGAAACCGTCCGACATGCCGGGCGTACCAAGGGAGGTGATCGAGCACGCCCTAAATGTGAAGACAGACAGCAAGCCAGTCAAGCAACGGCTGTGGCGCTTCGCTCAAGACCGCAAGGATGCTATTCGGGAGGAGACCACCAAGCTCCTCGCAGCCGGGTTCATCAAAGAGGTCTATCACCCAGATTGGCTGGCAAACCCAGTTCTGGTCTGGAAGAAAAACGGTAAATGGCGCATGTGTGTCGACTACACCGATCTCAACAAGGTGTGCCCCAAGGACCCATTTGGTCTTCCCAGGATAGATCAGGTGGTAGACTCCACAATCGGGTGCGACTTACTCAGCTTTCTCGACTGTTACTCGGGATACCATCAAATCAGCCTAAAAGAGGGCGACTGCTTAGAAACATCTTTTATCAACGGGAGCAACGTGGAAGCCTACGTTGACAACGTGGTAATCAAGACCAAGTCCAAAGAAGACCTCATCGCTGATCTGGAAGAAACCTTCCAAAATCTTTGACGATTCAAGATGAAGTTGAACTCGGAAAAATGCGCCTTCGGAGTGCCATCCGGCAAGTTACTCGGCTTCATCGTCTCGCATCGTGGCATCGAGGCCAACCCGGAGAAAGTCAACGCGATCGTGAACATGGCACCCCCGACTAACCTAAAGGACATCCAGAAGCTGACAGGCTGCATGGCGGCACTCAGCCGGTTTATTTCCCGACTAGGCGAACGAGGCATGCCCTTCTTCAAGCTACTCAAAAAGGCGGACAATTTCCAATGGACTCCGGAAGCCCAGCAAGCCTTCGAAGACTTCAAACAATTTCTCACATCACTTCCCGTGTTGGTGTCACCTATGCCCCAAGAACCGCTAATGCTATATCTGGCGGCAACCACTCAGGTAGTTAGCACGGTGCTGGTAATCGAGCGATCCGAACAGGGTCACATCCAGAAAATACAAAGGCCAGTTTACTTTGTCAGCGAGGTGCTTGCCGACTCGAAGACGAGATATCCGCAGGTCTAGAAGCTGTTATATGGCCTACTCATCACAGTCTGGAAACTGGTGCATTACTTCCAAGCACATCAAGTCACGGTGGTTACATCATTCCCACTCGGGGACGTCCTACATAATCGCGAGGCCACCGGCCGAATCGCTAAATGGGCGCTCGAGTTGATGGCATTCGACATCACCTTTCAGCCAAGGACAGCTATCAAATCATAGGCTCTAGCCGACTTCGTGGCCGAGTGGACGGAGGTCCGGACGCCCACAACAACAGCAAAGCTAGAGTACTGGACAATGTACTTCGACGGTTCTTTACGGATCGGCGGCGCCAGGGCTGGCGTTATACTGATGTCCCCCACCGGCGAAAAACTCAAGTACGTCCTACAAATCCACTTCCCGGCTTCCCACAACGTCGCCGAGTATGAGGCACTCATCCATGGGCTTCGCATTGCTATATCACTCGGCATCCGTTGACTGGTTGTGTGCGGAGATTCCCAACTCGTGGTAAACCAAGTCATGAAAGACTGGACTTGTCTCGATGACACCATGGCGGTATACTGTCAGGAGGTCCGCAAGCTGGAAAACAAGTTCAATGGGCTAGAGATAACACATGTCCTACGACAATACAATGATGTTGCAGACGAGCTGGCAAACATGAGATCTGTCGATGCTTTGCACTGGCAATAAAACTATGGGGCTACTTGGCGAGGGTGAATTCGGTGGACTGCAGAGGAACACAAAAGAATTATACTGGTTCAGGCCCTCAAGATGAGGTAATACCCTACGTCCAGTTGAGGTGTTATTCCTCTGAGGTGTATGTAGATCGATGATCTAGTTGCTCTTGTTGTGCTTGCCCTGAGGGGCGCCCTGCCTCCCTTTATATACTAGGGGACAGGGGTACATGATAAGGATCCCAGTCGGATACGACCAAGGGATTTCCTTCTTAGAGATAGAATCCTATCCGACTAAGACTATGTTTCCTTATTATACAAGGCACAGCCTGCCGGATGCTGTCTTATCTCTAATTACATGGTCTGGCCCATCCTCTATCCGAGTGGCCCATGTACTGGTAATGAGGTACCCGGGGCCCATGGCCTCCACAGTAGCCCCTGAGACCTTCATAGTTGAGTCACAGCTGATGCCGAGTGCTCATCCTCCACGGTGAAGGTTGCCCGAGTGCGATGCGCCCGAGTACTCTTTGTTCGAGTAAGTCTTCTCCCGAGTCCTGCTATATGTCAGCTGGCAGCGAGGCTATGAAGGGCTTCATGTAGATATATGAATGGTGTGCGCCGAATAGGCGCACCTATTAGGTGTAGCCCTCGACTTTGTGCTTAATTGTGAAGACAATTAAACATAAAGTCAAAGATCTTTAACCTGGAAGTCTTTCCCGAGTAGATTATTGCTGGTATATGAGACTCTTCGGTATCATGTCAACCGGAATAAATTTTATAGTCTTGCCGAGTAGGAGACTACTCGTATGTAGGACTCTTCGACTTCATGTCAGTCGGAATATGAGTTTATAGTCTTTTCCGAGTGGCATCCCACTCAAAAGTTAGACTCTTCCGCATCATGTCAGTGGGGACAAAGATTTATAGTCTCTCCCGAGTAGTGCACTACTCGAAAGTTAGACTCTTCAGTGTCATGTCGGCTAGAATAATGTTGCTCATGGCAACTGGTGGCCACGCATGTAGGCCGAGTACCACTTAATGAAAATAAATCCATGGCATGGTCAGGTGTACTCGAGAAAGATACCTGTTTATCTCATCGGCTCCTGTTAGCAGCACCAGTACTATAATTTCAACTCAGCCTGCGGAAGGCCCACATGGAGCATTCTACTGTAGGAACTCATATCTTGTTGGCCCAGTGCGGACGGTGTAGGCCCAAGCCCATTTAGTCGGCATCGGCTCTATAAAAAGACGGGGAGAGAGAAAAAGATTCCGTCGTCTTCCCCAAATCAGCCAATCTCTTCATCTTCCACCTTCGCGCCCAACTTTTCGCCTCCCGCCCGGCTAGGGTTAACTGCTGCTATTCCCCACCCGAACTCGGGCGATTTCAATCTTCCCCGTTTGCTCCAAGCCCTCGATTTGCTTTTCCCCAAATCCCATCGCCTCCATCATGCCGAAGGTTTCGGATCTTGCGGGGGCGCCGGGAGGTTCTTGGCCGGTGTCAGATTGCGGGTCAGTGAAGCTGAAGCGGCTGGAGAGTGAACTGAAGTTGCCCAGCAAAGAGGTCATTCGCTGGCGGCCGGCCAGGGATGAGTCGAGCCCAAATCCCCGACCTGGAGAAATGGTAGTCTTTGCCTCTTTTTTCGATCGAGGCTTGTGTCTCCCGTCTTCTGATTTCTTCCGCCGTATTCTCGACTTTTACGGGCTAGAGTTGGTGCATCTGAACCCCAACTCTATTCTTCAGATTTCTATATTTGTTACTCTTTGCGAGTGCTTCTTGGGTGTTGAACCCCATTTCATCCTCTTCCGACACCTGTTCCATATCAAGCCCCAACCTTCCAAGAGCAATATCAATGTGATTGGAGGGGCTGGTCTTCAACTGAGGAGCGATGGGAAGAAAACGTATATCGATTTGCCCTTGAAATCTTCTCTGAAGGGCTGGCACAAGGAGTGGTTTTACTGCGCCGATCTGGCTCCTTCCTTGCGCCCGTTTACTGGTATGCCGCCGACGGTGTTGCCAAGCTGGTCCGCGGAGCCGACCTTTGAAGAACTGGGCCAGGCACATATATTGTTGACGAAGATAGATGACCTCAAGAGGGCCGGCTTGACAGGTCCTTGGGTGGCTCGTCGCTTCCTGACAAGGTGCGTTCAGCCGTTGAAGCTTAGGAGCTCATTCGGCTGGGCCTTCAAAGGCAAAAATGATCCTGACCGAGTGAGCAACGAGTCGGCGGGCAAGACGGAGGTGACCGCGACCCTGTTCGGCTATTTCTCTGAAGGGGTGATCGCGACCGAGGACGACAAGCGCCGGATTGCGGCCTATAGCTTCATTCGGCCTCGGACCAAGGTAACCTTTAACCTTCCTCTGTGAGGAATGCTCGCGGGACCGTAGTTGTCCGGCATATCATGACGCGTTTGATTGACTCACTTGTAGTGGCATGAAGAATTTGATGAAGACTCCCATCCGTTGTCGGCTGTCGCGTCGAAGAAGAGGCCGAGGAGTTCGTCTGCTGCCCAACCCGGCTCTAAGAGAGCGGGGAAGAAACCGATTTTATATCGGGGTGAAGGGGCCATGACCGCGCGCGCCGTGAGCGGCAGCTTGAAAATAAAGGACACCGCTGCCGCAACGCCCACGCGGTCAAGTCCCAGGCTCAGACCTGCAGGTTTGAGCCCAACGTTGCCGAGCCCGGCGGCAGCGCCACCAAGGGGCCGGCCAGAGCAGAGGCCGCCTAGGGCGAGGGCACCCGAGCCGACCATACCAGAGTTGGGGCCGACCCGGGTTGATACGCCTCCGCCGACGATGACGCTGACCGGGCCGACTGCCGGAGCTAGCGCTCCGCTGGGGGGAGGGCCGCCCGGCAAGAAGCTGAGGTTCTCCAAGAGGTGCGCTGCTCTGGGTCTTCTGTAGTCTTTGTATGTTGAAGTAATGTCTTGATGTCTTGGTTCGTCGTGCAGGAAACGGGCCGATATTGATCTCAAGGAGGTCGACCCGTCTGCTCCACTTGATGAGCCTGCCCCAGCCGAGCCAGCGGCCGCGAACACACTTGTTGAGCCGGCGGCCGACCCGGTTGCTGAGACCGAGGCGGCTCCGACTCCAGGGCCGCTGCCGCCACCCGACCGAGCGGTGGTTGCTGAAACTGAGGCCCTAGCCCCCGAGGTGCCGCGCGTCGCGGAAGTCGTGGGGGAGGGCAGTGCTGAGGCCAGGACCCCGTCGCCGTCGTGGTTATCGTCGTCACCATCGCCGCCGCCGCCGCCGCCGAAGATCCCACACCTGCCTCGGATCGAAGCCCCTCCTCGTGCGATGCCCCGGACCTTTACGTGGACAACTCGCGATGGTACTGTGAAAAGCTTCAAGCTCGACGAGGTCGTTGCAAGAAGGGAGCGCGAAAGCCTGCTTCGCGCCGCCATCAGCGGGTCCGAAGGGGTCGCGGTATGATTCTTGTAGTAGGGCTCCAGTGATCTTCGTGTTCCGATGTCTGACTCCGTCCTTGATTCGTCTTTTATCCTGAGCAGAAACTTGTTGACCGCACTGAGGCGATGACGGAGATCTTGGTCGAGGTAGCTCCCCACCTCGCAGAGTTGGAACAGCTTCGGGCCTTAAAGGCCGAGATGGAGGAGCGTCATGCGGGGAGGGAGGCTTGGCTGAAGAGTGGCGCCGATCAGCTCAGGGCGGAGACATGGGCCCTAGCCGGGAAGGTCAGAGGTAAAATCCTTGAGTATATCTTCCCGACTGAGCCGTTGATGTATTCATCCAGCTGCGTTGTTCCCGACTGCCCAGTTGTGTCATGACTGCACAGTTGAGCTCTTGGCTAATCTGTGGTGCAGACCTCAAAGCGGGGTTAAAGACCCGAACGGAGAGGGAATCGCAACTGAAGGAGGTCGGAGAAGCCAAGGCCGAGCTTGAGAAGGTCAAGGCCGACCTGACAAAGGCCAACGCCGAGCTTGACCGGGAGAAGTCCGAGTTGGAGAAAGCCGTTGTCAAGCTCGGTAAGGAGAAGGCTGAACTGGAAAAGACCGTGGCCGGGTGGGAGGCCGACTACGAAAGTAAGTCCTTAACCTGACTGTGATCTTGGCCAATCCATTAGTTATCCTGTGTGTAGCCGATTTTGACAAGCTTGCTTGCCGGCTGATCTGGGCAGACATGAGAACCAATGTCCGGGCCCAGTATCAGTTCTACACGGAGGAGATAAGGTTGATCAGGGAGTCACGGGAGGCCCTTGTCGGGTCCGTGAAAGGGCTCCTTGACCTTATAGATCCCCGCCCAGTGGGAACCAGCTGCAGCAGAATCCCTCAGATAGTGGGGCGTCTCGAGGATGCACCGAGTGCCTTGAAAAGGTACTCGGATGAGCGTGTTATCGCCGGCGTGTGTCACAGCCCCAAATCTAATTCCAAGTAATAAGGGTTATGACCTACTGCCACTAGAGTGCACAAACTAAATTCTTGCTTTGTCACTTCTTGCAAAATAAAGTTTGCAAAATTTAAAACCATCAACACAATAAAACCCTAATCGGCAACATTAGCCCAACTCCTAAAAAGTGCACCAAATTGAACAGAAACATATGTAGGAAATAATTTATTCAAATACTAACCTGTTCATCATGAATCAATATAGTTTTTCCAGAATTTATTTCATTGGTTTAGACCCCTCAAAAGTTCCAAACAAGTTTCAGCCTGGATCCTTCTCTTTGACAAATGCCCTTGTATGGTCTAAGGAATTTCCAAAGATGTTTGGCTGCACATTTAATCATGGAAAAATTCCTGTAAGAACTATCTCACCTGATTTACCCACCGTAAATTTTACATAATTTTATCACTTCAATAAATACTTCAACCAAGTCCCTCAAATCAGCTAAACTAGGAAGCTAGCTGAAATAAGTTGGTTTACTTCTAAAATTCACCAAACAAAAATGAGGATTAATTAGGCAGTGCAATTCTACCAACAGGTGTGACACCATGAACCCTATCACCAGTAATTTTGGCTCAATTTACTTCCCAAAGAAGTCACATGAAATAATAGGAGCAAAGCCCTAGGAACATACATCACACAGCAGAAAAACTGAATCAGTGTGCCTACTTTGCAATTTCACACAAATTAACCCAGACCTCCTCTAACACGAATTTGGTCAGCATGTTAATAAATCTTCCTCTACTCCATTATTTTCTCATAATTTATGCTCCTCATTTACTTAGTGAAACAGTAATTTAGAGAGCTGCATGTTGGACAGCTCACAAAATAGTCTCTAGAGGTTTCTTCTCTCTCAAGACACTGACCAGTGGACCCCACAAGACCTGGCCCACCTGTCAGCATTACTATAGCATGGATTGTGTGATGCACCAGGAAACTCACCATACTCTCCACTCCTCTAGGAATTCACTTCCTGGACCCAAAGTCATAGAGTGAAGCTAGCCCAAGTGTGTAGAAAAGTATTGTCTTACATGTAGACCACCCTGAACTGTAGCAGTGGAGACGACTCAGCATTGCATGGCAGACGTGTCTTCCTCTCGTCTCCTCTCCCACAGCACACACAGAGTGACTTAGATGAGCTCTCCATGGAGCATCGACCATTTCGACTCAAACTCCGCCAGTAGACTCTCACCTTCCTCTTCACGCTCCCATCGAGAAAACCGCCGAGACCCCAAGGTTCACCGTTGGCAACCTCATCTTCCTCACTGCCGAAGCTGTTCGATCGAGCCTGAGCTTGCTCTGGTGACCCATTCCTCTTCCTCTGCTGGAACGTGATTAGCACCTCCAATAATTCCATTTTTGCACTTGGTTGCCTAGAATCACCGGTCGAAGCCGCCGTGTTCGCTTTCTGCTCTCCAGTGCAGCCGCCGGTGTCGCTTCGCCGTTCCGCCGGCACAAGAAGTTTCTGACCGAGCCACTGCGCCCCTAGCATCGCATAGTCTACAGGAGCTTGCCGACCAGAGGAATTGCGCTGCGAAGCCCCGAGCAAGGAGATCGAAGTTATCTTCTTCCTCTCCGGCCAACTGCCGCCATACCCGATCCCGAGCCATCCGGTGAGCATGATCCGATTCTTTGCACTGAGACCATCTCTCCGAGGTCTCTAACCTATTCGACACCTTAGCTCCGTCGCAGAACCCGGGAGAAGGCCAACGACGTGAGCCCGAAGCTTTCCGCGCCACCGAGCCGTCCTCGACGTCGCTGCTGCTGCGCCGACTCTGCCGGACCCGCGTGACCACTGGTGAGCTTCCTGGAGTCCCCTAAATACCTTGTGCATGCACTGGTTTTGCCCGCAACAGACCGTAGTCTCTTTTGCATCGTCGACCGAAGTGCCTCGCCGCTTGCGCCACCGCCGTGGCTAGTTCCGACACCGCGGCGACGAGACCACCCGACGGCTTCGCCTTGATCTCCTCTGCATCTTCTCTTTGGGGCCGACTACAGCCGACGCCATCGCCGTCGCCCGCTGCCGAGAAGCTCGCGGCTCTGTCTGCCGCGTCCTTCTCTGTTCGCCAGGCCGGACCATACACTCCGAGAACGGACGGTCGATCTGTGCGCCCGCGCCCTCGCGCCGCGCTCTCGCGCCCGTGCCGTGCCCGCGCCCTCGGCCCGCCCTGCTCTGCTTTGCCTCGCTGGCCTGCGGCCGGCTGCAAGGGAAATCAGAAAAGAAGGAAGAAAAGAATAGGAAAAGTAATTAAAAGATTTATCTTACACAGAAAAATGGCTAAATTTGCAAATCCATAACTTCTCCATTTTGACTCCAAATTGAGTGAAACCAATTTTGTTAGCTCTGTAAATTTGTGAACTTTATTACTGTAAAATAAAATAGGACAACTTCTTTACAGAAACATCCATAAAATAATATGAAGCAAATTGACTTATTTTGGGCTTAATAACTTGAAATATCCCATAAAATTCATCCTATTTTGCTAAAAGTGTTCGAAATTCTGTTAAACTCAGAAATTGTAACCTTACTGGGAAAAGTTTGTATTTGATAAAAAATATACCTCCAAAATAGGCCTAAGTAATTTTCTAACCTTTCTTTTTTTAAACTTGTAAAATTCATATCTAAATCATTTTAAATCGGATTCAGTAAACCAAATTTGTCGGAACCAGGAAGATATATGTTTTTTCACATAAAAATGCTCACACTCATAAAATCCTACCAGAGAAGGCAAGCATTTATTTTTCGCACTTAGAGTTTCCTATAGTTTCGGCTTTTGCCGTTTTCAGCCTTCTACCTTGTCATTTTTGTATCTCCCAATCCAGGGATGCAAATGACTTGGTTCTTTCTCCTAAAATCTTGTTAGGACATACCATACCTACTGTATTTATCTCATAATTAATTGATCATGTTGCATAGACATGTTTAATTGCTTCTTATTTGCATATTGCTTCTTATCGATAGATTCTGAGGATACGGAGTACGTGGAGATTAACCCAGAGTACGTGGAGATTAACCCAGAGCCTGAGTGTGACCCCTCACTGCAGCAAGGCAAGCGTCTAAGCATATTGAACCTATGTTTTCAATAAATTGATTTGTTTGTGAAAACAATATCTATATGCATGCTCCAGTCTATTTAAAATGGGAAAACGGGTAGAGTCAATAGTACCCAATTGTATGCATTTCCATTCCTTGGTTATTGATGCCATGTTTATACATTGTCACCACTGGTTAAGGACTTTGGGATACTTTTATTTTACCGAATGCTTAGCCATGCTTATTCTAGACTTAGCAAAATCCGATAGATGGAGCTATCGGTTCAAAATTAGTTGAATGCGAATAGATGGGTTAAAATCTGACAAGAATAACTTCTAATTAATATTTGAGAATATGTTTGACTTGGACGGATGATAGGGCGATGAAGGGATGGTGTTTCCCCGATGCACGTAGCTCCGTCTGGGTCGTTAAGGACCGAACATGTTGACGTCTATTCAAGCACCCTACGTACTTCCACACGCCGGGAGTGGGACGGCTTAACTCAGTAGCAGGGGAGGCTGTGACATCTACGCCGTCCGTCAGTCGTGAGGAGAGACCTTTGGAGGACCTCAGTGCGAGTACGCAGAGCGGGCCTGCACTTGGTGAATCCATATGGCCGGAGGTGCCTCCCGCGACGGTGAGCCCGCCTTAGCTGCCACGCACGCACGCGGCTAAGTCGTCGGGGGCCCAGACGTGGTTTAGGTGGTTGGGGCTAAGCGTGCAAAAGGTTCTGTTGTGACCTCTAGTCCGCACTCAATGTGTAGAGTGTGGGTACCGACGGGTACATATCAAACTAGAGTGTAGCCTTTTGGCTTCTATCACATCGTGTGGGTAAAGATGTACACCTCTGATCAGAGTAAGAACTATTCGAATAGCCGTGTCACGTTACGGACGACCGCTTGATGTGTTAGTTAGTCATGTTAGCATCCACTTGGGTTATGTGGTTACCATGACTTAGGATAGTCATGGATGGATGGGTTTTATATAAGAGATTTTTGGATATTAAATATGACTTGGTTTAGTCATGAGAAAGAACATGCTTGTGTAGCATAATTGTTTGGGCAATGGTAGCCCATAGATGATGAATATGACTTGGTTTAGTCATGAGAAAGGATATGCTTGTGTAGCATAATTGTTTTGGGCAATGGTGACCTGTGGGTAATGTTTAGAGCACGGTTGGTGCTCATTTATATTTCATTTTCAGAACTATAAGCTTGCTGTCTTAAAAATTCAGATTGTGTTATTTCTCAAAATGCTTATAGTTTCAAGTATTACTTGCTCAATAAAATCAGCTTTGTGCAAAATCAAGTCAATATAGCCTTCTTCCTTGATGTAGAAACCAGCATGCTTCCTTTGTACTATTATTATTGTGTAAGTCTTGCGGAGTACCATTCGTACTCACGTTGCATCTTTTCAGGTGAGGATAACGACGAAGATGGTGTGATCTACTATTATCCCGCCAAGGGTGGCGAGGATAATGTGTAGTTGAAGTTGAGCTCTATCCCCAGTCGGTTGCCCTGTGCATGGGTTTGGCACCACTGGTTCTTGTCTTTTGTGTTTATTTTCCGCTGCAAATCTTTTGTGTCACTTTGTGATGATTTGGGGTGTGAACCCTCTATGTAATAGTTGTAACTCTGCTGCTCGTCTATCCATTTTTAGAGTACTTGTGATGTTTATCAATTGCTTGCGATGAAAGTGTGAGACTAGTCGCTTTCCTGGGGACTAGCTGAACACGAGTATGAGTTGTGTATAATTGAGATGGTTGGGGGATAGCTATTGTGGTTCGAGTCCTCTGGGGTACGTATCGTGTTTGGTCGCCACCATCGAGTGGTTTGACGGGCGTATGACGGGGAGGACTGGCAAGCTATCCTTATGATTATCTCTTTTGTACACTTCTCGGCATTTTGGATTTGTATTGTGAGTGGGTAAAGATTATGGCAAGTCTGCGATGAGGATGGATGGTTACCGTACTTATTTGGTTTTTATTTGAGACCCCATCCATCTAGATAGTTCGCGTTGCCGTAATAGTTACTCTTCATAATGCACTTCCGGGGTGCCCACAGCGTGGCCCAGACCCTGGCGATGACCAAATCCATATACCCTAGGGCGGATATTGAGGCCATCGGGGAGGGGTTTGTCGAAGAGACGACGCCAGAGGAGGCGCTGGAGCTAATCGCCCGGGCGAAGCCGACTGCTGAAATAATTACCCGAAACCTGGGTCTGTAAGGGCAACAAGTTATGTAGTCGGAATGTATAAACTTGTGTAAACAAGCGTGTGTAAATATGTGTGCAATGCCGCCAGGCTTATTATTCAGTTGTCATTAGCTTTACTTGACCGTGTAGTATGCACCGAGTTAGTCTGTCAGAACTTAATAAAAACGTTCGGAGTAAGGAGCTGTACTCGGGCAACGTGACAGTCATAGTGAGGCTTCATAACCGAAGTGAAATAAGCTCGTATGTTATTGACAATGCACATATATACATGCAGCCCCCGACTCACTACTCGGTTGAAACAAGCGGCGTAGTGAGTCAGAGGAACTGTACGCATGAAAATTATAGAACTCAAGTATAGAAAGGACGTAGCTGTTCTATGTTCCATGAGTTGCTGATGAGGACGCCGTCTTCGGTCTTCAGTCGGTAGGCGCCTGGCCACGTGACCTCGGCTATAACGAACGGCCCTTTCCAGATTGGGGATAGTTTATGCCTGTCTTTGGTGGTTTGTATTTTCCGTAGAACGAGATCCCCGACCAAAAAGGCGCGGCCACGGACGTTGCGATTGTGGTAGTGGCGTAGGCCTTGAAGATACCTTGCCGACTGGATAGTTGCGGTGTCTCTTGCTTCTTCCAGCTGATCTAGTTCGACCAGTCGGGTATTATTGGAGTCATCTTCTGAGTAGGTCTGGACTCGCGGAGAGCCGAACTGTAACTCGGTAGGTAGCATAGCCTCGGCACCGTAAACCAGAAAGAAAGGGGATTGCCCTATTGCCCGACTAACCGTGGTTCTGAGAGACCAAAGAACAGATGGGAGTTCTTGTACCCACCAGCCTGCATATGGTTGTAGTCGGTCGAATATCCTGGCCTTGATGCCTTGTAAGACCATACCGTTGGCTCGCTCGACCTGCCCGTTGCTCCGCGGGTGTGCCACAGATGCGTAGCAGATCTTGATGCTGAAGTTGTCGCAGAAGTCTTGGAATAGGCCCGCCGCAAACTGAGTACCATTGTCGGTGATGATGCGGTTAGGGACTCCGAACTGGTATAATATACTCATGATGAAGTCCTTTGCTCGCGCCGCTGTGATTGTTGCGACGGGTTTAGCCTCAATCCACTTGGTGAACTTATCCACCGCGACGAATAGATGTGTGAACCCCCCTGGCACTTTCTTAAAAGGCCCGACCATGTCGAGCCCCCATATTGCAAATGGCCAGGAGATGGGGATAGTTTGGAGTTCCTGGGCTGGGAGATTTGTTTGTCTTGCGAAGAACTGGCAGCTTTCGCACTTGCGAACGATGTCTTTGGCGTCTGTTACTGCTGTGGGCCAGAAAAATCCCTGTCGGTAAGCCTTTCTGACTAACGTCCTGGATGCGGCATGGTTGCCACATATGCCCGAGTGGATCGAGTGCAGGATCTGCTTGCCCTCCTCGGTGGTGACGCAGCGCATGAGGACACCGGATGCGCTCCTTCGGTACAGGTCTTCTCCAACTAGCAGGAAGCTTTTGCTCCGACGCTTTATCTTCTCGGCTTGACTGCGATCTTCTGGGAGTTCGTTGTCCGTGAGGAATTTGACAACAGGAGTCCTCCAGTCTTGACATATGTGCAACACCTCATCTGTGGTCGGGGTAGGCTCGCCTCTCGACTGATCTGGTGCCGGTTTCTTCTTGACTGATGGCTCCATAATTTGCTCGACAAAGATTCCAGTTGGAACTGCTTCTCGCTTGGATCCCATGTTGGCCAGCTCGTCTGCCGCGTCGTTGCATTGGTGCATGACATGTGTAATTTCCAGCCCGTCGAACTTGTTTTCTAGCTTGCGGACCTCCTGACAGTATGCCGCCATGGTGTCGTCGAGGCAGGTCCAGTCTTTCATGACTTGGTTTACCACGAGTTGAGAGTCGCCGCGTACAACCAATCGACGTATGCCGAGTGATATAGCGATGCGGAGCCCATGGACGAGTGCCTCGTACTCGGCGACGTTGTGAGAAGTCGGGAAGTGGATTTGTAGAACGTACTTCAATTTTTCGCCAGTGGGAGACGTCAATATGACTCCGGCCCCGGCGCCCCCGATCCGTAGAGAACCGTCGAAGTACATTGTCCAGTATTCTAGCTTTGCTGTTGGTGTAGGCAGTTGGACTTCTGTCCACTCGGCCACGAAGTCGGCTAGAACTTGAGATTTGATTGATGTCCGTGGCTGAAAGGTGATGTCAAATGCCATCAGCTCGAGTGCCCATTTAGCGATTCAGCCAGTGGCCTCGCGATTATGAAGGACGTCCCCGAGTGGAAATGCTGTGACCACCGTGACTTGGTGTGCTTGGAAATAATGCACCAGCTTCCGGACTGTGATAAGTAGGCCATATAGCAGCTTCTAGACTTGTGGATATCTTGTTTTGTAGTCGGCAAGGACCTCGCTGACGAAGTAGACTGGCTGTTGTATTTTTTGAATATGACCCTATTCGGATCGTTCAACCACTAGTACCGTACTAACTACCTGTGTCGTTGCCGCCAGATATAGCATTAGCGGTTCCTATGGCAGAGGTGACGCCAACACGGGGGGTGATGTAAGGAACTGTTTGAAGTCTTCGAAGGCTCGCTGGGCTTCCGGAGTCCATTGGAAATTGTCGGTCTTTTTGAGTAACTTGAAGAAGGGCATGCCCCGTTTGCCCAGTCGGGAGATAAACCGGCTGAGTGCCGCCATGCAGCCTGTCAGCTTCTGGACGTCTTTGAGGTTAGTCGGGGGTGCCATGTGCCTGATGGTGTTGACTTTCTCCGGGTTGGGCTTAATGCCGTGGTGCGAGACGATGAAGCCGAGTAGCTTTCCGGATGGAACGCCGAAGGCGCATTTTTCCGGGTTCAACTTCATCTTGAATCTTCGAAGGTTTTGGAAGGTTTCTTCCAAGTCAGCAATGAGGTCTTCTTTAGACTTGGTCTTGATCACCACATCATCGACGTAGGCTTCCACGTTGCGTCCGATCTGAGTGTGCAGACACCGCTGAATAGCCCTTTGATAGGTTGTGCCTGCGTTCTTCAGACCGAACGGCATTGTGATGTAGCAGTACGCTCCGAATGGTGTGATGAAAGATGTCTTCTAGCAGTCTTCTTCCCTCAGGCTGATTTGATGGTATCCCGAGTAGCAGTCGAGAAAACTGAGTAGGTCGCACCCTGCCGTGGAGTCAACCACCTGATCTATCCGAGGAAGAGCAAATGGGTCCTTGGGGCATGCTTTGTTGAGGTCGGTGTAGTCAACGCACATGCGCCATTTACCGTTTTTCTTCCAGACCAGAACTGGGTTTGCCAACCAGTCCGGGTGGTAGACCTCTTTGATGAACCCGGCTGCGAGGAGTTTGGTAATTTCCTCCCGGATAGCATCTTTGCAGTCTTGAGCGAAGCGCCGCAGCCGTTGTTTGACTGGCTTGGCGTCTATCTTCACGTTTAGGGCGTGCTCGATCACCTCCCTTGGTACGCCCGGCATGTCGGACGGTTTCCACGTGAAGATGTCCTTGTTGGCTTAGAGGAAGGTGACGAGCGCGTTTTCCTATTTGGGGTCGAGTCCGGTCCCGACTAGAGCAGTCTTGGAGGGCTCGGAAGGGTCCAGGGGGATCTTCTTCGTGTCAGAGTCCGCTGAGATTCCCGACTTCGCTGCTTTTTTAGCCGGAACTTGATCTTGCTCGACTTCAGTTGTGATGGCTTGCCGAATGTTGTCGCGTCCGACTGCCGCCTCTTGTGATTGGGCCAGTTCGCAGCTCTCCTTGTCGCAGGTGGAGGCTTGCTTGACGTCACTGCGGAGGGAGAGGACTCCTGCTGGTCCGGGCATCTTCAGCACCATGTATGTATAGTGCGGTATCACCATAAATTTGGCGAGTGCCGGTCGTCCGAGTATCGCGTGGTACGCGGTCTCGAAGTCGGCAACCTCGAAGCAGACAGTTTCTGTGCGGAAATTATCCCGTGTGCCGAAGGTTACCGGCAAAGTTATCTGCCCGAGTGGAGTTGATGACAGGCCGGGAATTATCCCGTGGAAGGGTGCAGTTCTCAGCCGTAGTTCTGAACGAGGGATTTTCATCTCGTCCAAAGTTTTGGCGAACAAGATATTGAGCGCGCTGCCTCCGTCTATGAGGGTTTTCTTCAGCCTGATGTTTTTGACGACCGGGTCCAGGACGAGTGGATAGCGTCCCGGGTGGGAAACCCGATCTGGGTGATCTGCGCGATTGAAGGTGATGGCCATCTCTGACCAGCGCAGGTATTGGGGGGTGTCGGCCGTAGAGACCGTGTTGATGTCGTGTGCTGAAAGCTTCTGTTTGCGCTTGGACTCGTACGCGAGTGGTCCCCCGAAGATATGATTGAGCTCGGCTTGAGGGTCTTGGAAGTCGTCAGCCGGGCCCGAGTCTGGCTTCTCTTTGTCCTTGTCGGCGCCAGATGATGAAGTCTGCTCAGAGGCAAACTTTTTGAGCATATAACAGTCTTTAGCCGCGTGCTTTCCCTTGGGGTGAAAGGGGCATGGCCCGCTCATGACTTTCTGGTAGTCGTTGTTCCGCTGGGGCCGCGACCGGCTGCGCTCCATGTTGGCCACCTCGTTGTCTGACTTCCGTTTACGGCTGCCAGACTTGTTTTGAGATGGCTCGTTGTCGGCTTTCGCCTTCTGTTCTTTTTGTCGGGGCTCCTTCTTCTTGTCAAAGGCCTCGACGACCGCTTCGGCTGAGTCGGCGTATTTATTGGCCATGTCGAAGAGCGCCTGGACTGTGGATGGTGGCTTCCGAGTGAATTTTGCGATAAGCGGAGCGTCTTTTACCCCTGCGAAAGGCGGCGATGACGGCTTCGTCTTTGATCGTTGGGATTTGGTTGCGCTTCTCGGAGAACCTTTTGATGAATTCGCGCAAGGACTCATTTTTCTTCTGGTGCAGTTGATAAAGATCATGCTCCGAAGCGGGTCTGTCGTAGGTCCCCTAGAAATTAGCGATGAACCGCTCCCTGAGTTGTCCCTAGGAACCAATCGACCGCCTTGGGAGGCCTGTCAGCCATGTCCTCACCGAGTCGGCTAGCGCGACTGGGAGGTAGTTAGCCATGACTCTGCTGTCGCCACCAGCAGCGTGAACTGCTAGGGTGTAGACGGTGAGCCAGGACTCGGGGTTTGTCTTGCCGTCGTATTTTTCGATCCCGATGGGCTTAAAGCCAGTCGGCCACAAGACGTCCTGTAGCTCCCGAGTGAAGGCCGGGATGCCTTCGTCTTCGTGAGGGCTCCGACTCCGATCTTGGCGATGTAGTCGCTTGTGGTGGAGGCCGAAGCGCTCATTTTCGTCTTCCAGTCGGCGACGTTCATCTTCTTCGCGTTGTTCGCGTTGGGCGTTTAGGGTGTGGCAGAGGTCCCGGTGCAGTCGGACTCGGAGGTCCTGATTGGGTCGGCGGTCCTATCGGCGACGCCGCCGGTGGTCATTATTGGTATTGCGAAGCGTTGTCTGCTGGGACTCTTCGCGTTGCCGACTAGAGCCGGCCGCCCACCATCGTGCTGATGCAGATGAGCCTGCCGCTGGAGAACCCGACCGGTTGGCTGGTATAGCGGTGTCACCCGACTGCTGTTGCTGTTGACAGGCAGCAGCTGTGATCATCGCCTTGATTTTGGCGATAGTCGGGGTAGCCTGGTGATCGGCCCCGAGCTGGAGTGTGTCCAGCAGAGTCGCTGCGGCCACAACGTTCTGTTGTGGCGTGACAAAGACGTCGTGGTCGCCGATCTTGGTTTGGAGGATCTGCTGCTGAGCGATTCGCCCAGCCTGGCGCAGCTCGTCGTTGCGGGCTTCGCGATTGGCCTCCTCTTGTTGTAACCGGCGTGCCTCCTCTTGTCGCTCCTCTTGTAGTCGGCGTACCTCGGAAGGTGGTGTTGAAGCCATGAAGATCTCGCAGGAGAGGGGGAAGCTTGCCGAATTAAAGTCCGAGCTAGCGCTCGAACCGCTGTCCGACTTGGTATCGGACTCCGAATAGTTTATCGGAGTGAGAACGACTCCGACCTCTCTAGATCCAATCTGAAACGGCGCTTGGCCGTGTCCAAACTGAATTGCTGGAGATCGGGTCTGATGCGCAGGGTAAAGGTGCGCAGCGTCGCCGGAATTGTTTGGGAGATTGACGACCTCTCTCCTTCTCGGCCCAACTCGGGCTGGCTCAAGGCCTAGCGCAAGCCGGACGCCAAAGGAGAGGGTTGTCCCGATGTTTGGCGATGTGAAGGACTGCCGCAGGAAGTCGCTGAAGGAGACGGCGGTGTCCTGCATGCTGACTGGCGCAATGTCGGCTGGTTCCCCGGCTGGCAAGATTGGATCTGCTTCAGCCAGGGTGAGATTGCCGAATTGATCGGCGGTGAAGTCTAAGCTTCCGAAGGTAATTGCATCTCCGGGGAAGAACTTGTTGCTGTCGACTCCGTTGATTGAATCCATCGAATCTTTGGATGAGGAATTCGCCAGAGGCCCCTACCTGGCGCACCAACTGTCGATGCTTTGCACCGGCAATAAAACTATGGGGCTACTCGGCGAGGGTGAATTCAGTGGACTGCAGAGGAACACAAAAGAATTATACTGGTTTAGGCCCTCAAGATGAGGTAATACCCTACGTCCAATTGAGGTGTTATTCCTCTGAGGTGTATGTAGATCGATGATCTAGTTGCTCTTGTTGTGCTTGCCCTGAGGGGCGCCCTGCCTCCCTTTATATACTAGGGGACAGGGGTATATGATAAGGATCCCAGTCGAATACGACCAAGGGATTTCCTTCTTAGAGATAGAATCCTATCCGACTAAGACTATGTTTCCTTATTATACAAGGCACAGCCTGCCGGGTGCTGTCTTATCTCTAATTACATGGTTTGGCCCATCCTCTATCCGAGTGGCCCATGTACTGGTAATGAGGTACCCGGGGCCCATGGCCTCCACAGGATCCAAGCGAGAAGCGGTTCCGACTGGAATCTTTGTCGAACAACTTATGGAGCCATCAGTCAAGAAGAAACCGGCACCGGAATAGTCGGGAGGCGAACCTACCCCAACTATAGATGAGGTGCTGCACATATGTCAAGACTGGCAGACTCCTGTTGTCAAATTTCTCCTAGACGACAAACTCCCAGAAGATCGCAGTCAAGCCGAGCAGATCAAGCATCGAAGCAAAAGCTTTCTACTAGTCGGAGAAGACTTGTACCGAAGGAGCGCATCCGGTGTCCTCATGCGTTGCATCACCACCGAGGAGGGCAAGCAGATCCTGCAATCGATCCACTCGGGCATATATGGCAACCATGCCGCATCCAGGACGTTAGTCGGAAAGGCTTACCGACAGGGATTTTTTTGGCCCACAGCAGTAACAGACGCTAAAGAAATTGTTCGCAAGTGCGAGGGTTGCTAGTTCTATGCAAGACAAACTAATCTCCCAGCCCAAGAACTCCAAACTATCCCTATTTCTTGGCCATTCGCAGTTTGGGGGCTCGACATGGTCAGGCCTTTCAAGAAAGTGCCAGGAGGGTTCACGCATCTATTCGTCGCAGTTGACAAGTTCACCAAGTGGATTGAGGCCAAACCCGTTGCAACCATAACAGCGGCACGAGCAAAGGACTTCATCATGAGTATACTATACCGATTCGGGATCCCTAACCGCATCATCACCGACAACGGTACTCAGTTCACGGGCGGTGTATTCCAAGACTTCTGCAAAGATTTTGGCATCAAGATCTGCTATGCATCTGTGGCACACCCACGGAGCAATGGGCAGGTCGAACGAGCCAACGGTATGGTCTTACAAGGCATCAAGGCTAGGATATTTGACCGACTACAAACATACGCGGGCCGGTGGGTACAAGAACTCCCATCCCTTCTCTGGTCTCTTAGAACCACGGTTAGTCGGGCAACAGGGCAATCCCCTTTGTTTTTGGTCTATGGTGCAGAGGCTATGCTACCGACAGAGTTACAGTTCGGCTCTCCACGAGTCCGGGCATACTCAGAAGACGTCTTAAACAATACCCGATTGGTCGAGCTAGATCAATTGGAAGAAGCAAGGGACATCGCAACAATCCAGTTGGCACGGTATCTTCAAGGCCTGCGTCGCTACCACAATCGCAATGTCCGTGGCCGAGCCTTTTTGGTCGGGGATCTCGTCTTGAGGAAAATACAAACCACCAAAGACAGGCACAAATTATCCCCAATCTGGGAAGGGCCGTTCATTATAGCCGAGGTCACGCGGCCAGGTGCCTACCGACTGAAGACCGAAGACGGTGCCCTTATCAGCAACTCATGGAATATAGAACAGCTACGTCCTTTCTATACCTGAGTTTTATATTTTCTCATGTGCATAGTTCCTTTGACTCACTACGCCGCTTGTATCAACCGAGTAGTGAGTCGGGGGCTGCATGTATCATATGTGTTTTGTCAGTAATATACGAGCCTGTCTTACTCCAGTTACGAAGTTTTGCTACACTGTCAGTTTGCCCGAGTACAGTTTCTTCCAGTGAACGATTTTATCAAGTTCCGACAGACTAACTTGGAGTAGACTACACAGTCGAGTAAAGCTAATGACAACTGAGTAGTAACCCAAAGCTTGGCGGCATTACACATGTATTTACACATACTCTCCACAAAAGTTTATACATACCGACTACATGATATGTTGCTCTCACAGAGTCAAGTCTCGGGTGATTATCTCAGCAGTCGGCCTCGCCTGGGCTATCGCTCCAGTGCCTCCTCGGGCGTCGTCTCCTCGGCAAACCCCTCCCCAATGGCTTCGATGTTTGCCCTCGGGTAGATTGATTTGGTAATCGCCAGGGTCTGGGCCACGCCGGCAATAACATGCTTATCCGAGTACCTCTTCAGGGCACTCGGTGCATCCTCAAGACATGCCTCCACTTGGGGGATTCAGCTGCAGCTGGTTCCCACAGGGCTGGGATCTAGCATATCAAGGAGCCCTTTCACGGACCCGATGAGGGCCTCCCGTGACTCTGTGATAACCCTTATCTCCTCTGTGTAAAACCAATAGTGGGCCTGGACATTGGTTCTCATGTCTGTCCGGGTCCGCCGGCAAGTAATCTTGTTAGGCTCGGTTGCAGATGGAATGATTAAAGGGTTGGTTAAGATCATTGTCGGGACGGGAACTTACTCGTGTAATCAGCCTCCCACTCGGCTACGGTCTTCTCCAGCCTTGCTTTTTCTTCGCCGAGCTTGATGGTGGCCTCTTTTAACTCGGCCTTCTCCCGTTCGAGCTCAGCATTGGCCTTAGTCAGGTCGGCCTTGTCCTTTTCAAGCTCGGCCTCCTTCAGCTAGGATTCCCTCTCTGTTCGGGTCTTCAACTCGGCTTCGAGGGCTGCATGACAGATTAGCCAAGAACTCGACCTTGCAGTCAAGACACAACTGGGCAGTCGGGAACAACGCAGCTGGATATACATCAAGGGTTCGGTCAGGAGGATGCATTCGGAGGACTTACCTCTAATCTTCCCGGCTGAGGCCCAAGTTTCATCCCTAAGCTGGGTGGTAGCGTCCTTTAGCCAGGACTCCCTCCCCGTGTGGCGCTCCTCCATCTCGGCTTTCAACGCCCGGAGCTGCTCCAATTCCGCGAGATGGGGGGCCATTTCGACTAGGATCTCGGTCATCGCCTCATTGCGATCAACAAGCTTCTGCTCAGGGGGAGAATAAGTCAGGAATGGAGTAAGACGTCAGAACAGCAAAATCATCAAGACTCCACCGCAAGAGTTATACCCGAACCCCCTAGGACCCGGAAATCACGGCACGGAGCAGGTTTTCGCGTTCTCTCGTTGCCGCGGCCTCATCGAGCTTGAACCTCTTCACGGTCCCATCAAGTGAACGTTCGGGGGAACTTACGCGGAGGCGCTTCAATCTGGGGAAGATGAGGGATCTCTAGCGGCGGTGGCAATGACGACGACGACGACGACGACAATGACCATGACGGTGACGGGCTCCTAGCTCCCACGCCGGCATCCCCTGCGGCTTCGGGGATAGACTCGGGGGCTTCGGCAATGGCCTTGGCAGCAGGCATCGACTCAGGGGTTGGGGCAGCAACCTCAGCAATCACCCCTCGGGCGGGCGGCACCAGTGGCCCCGCTATCGGGACCACCTCAGTCTCCGTGACTAGGGTGGCCATCGGCTCGGCGGGTGTGCTCCCGAGTGCCGACTCGGCTGGGGCAGGCTCTTCAAGGAGAGCGGTCGGAGCGGTCTCCTTGAGATCGATATCGGCACGCTTCCTGCATGTCGAAACGGACATCAATATACTACTTCAACAGGCAAGAATCTTAGAAGACCCAAAGCAGCTTACCTCTTGGAAAACTTGAGTTTCCCGTCGGGCGATCTAGGTTCCGGCGGGGCGTTACGCCCGGTTGTCGACCTGGTTGGCGAAGCGATCGGCGGCGGCGTGGCAACTGGAGGCGGCCCCGTTGGTGGCGTGTCCGACTCGGGCGCCCGTCTGCTTGGTGGCGTCTGCTCGGGCCGGCTACTCGGCGGTGCCTTTGCCGGGCTCGGCAATGTTGAGCTCGGCCCTACTGGTCTCAACCTGGGACTTGATCGCCTGGGTGTCGTGGCGGCGGTGTCTTTTATCTTCAGCCCTCCTACGACGACACGCGGCGTCAAGGCCTCCTCGCCCTGATATAGAACGGGCTTTTTCCCCGCTCTCTTGGAGTTGGGTTGGACAGCAGTAGGGCTCCTCAGCCTCTTCTTTGATTTAATGGCTGACAACGGGCGGGAGTCCTCATCAAATTCCTTGCATGCCTACAGAAGATTCAATAACGTATACCACATAAGGCTGAGCAATCACGTATACAAGCCCACAGGCATTCGCCACGGATGAAGGACAAAGATTACTTTGGGGCGGCGCCTAATGAAGCTGTAAGCAGCAACCCGGCGGTTATCGTCCTCGGTCTCGATCACCCCTTCGGAGAAGTAACCAAATAGGGTCTCGGTCACCTTGAGCTTGTCAGCCGACTCGTGGCCTACTCGGTCAGGATCAAGCTTGCCTTGGAAATCCCAGCCGAACGCGCTCCTCAGCTTTAGCGGCTAGATGCGCCGAGTCAGGAAACGCCATGCCACCCAAGGCCCGGTCAGGCCAGCTTCTTTGAGTTTATCCAATTTCTCCAACAATTGATGCACCTGGCCCATCTCTTCGAAGTTTGGCTCCGATGACCAATTTGGGGAAACTACCGGTGGCAAGCTGGTGAATGGACGCAAGGAGGGTGCCAGATCTGCGCAATAGAACCACTCCTTGTGCCAGCCTTTCAAGGAAGGTTTCAAGGGGAGATCAAGATATGTTTTCTTCCCATCACTCCTCAACTAGAGACTAGCCCCCCCAATTACACTGATATTATTCTTGGAGGGCTGGGGTTTGATGTGGAATAGATGCCTAAAGAAATTAAAATGGGGCTCCACACCCAAAAAGCACTCGCACAGAGTAACAAATATGGAGATTTGAAGAATCGAGTTGGGATTCAAATGCACTAATTCCAACTCATAGAAGTCAAGGATGTGGCAGAAGAATGCAGAAGAGGGAAGGCACAAACCCCGGTCGAAAAAAGAGGCAAAAACTACTATTTTCGCCAGATTGGGGATTTGGGACCGACTCACCCTTGGCCGGCCGCCAACGGATCACCTCCTGGCTTGGCAGCTTCCATTGATTCTCCATTAGCATCAGCTTCACTGAACCGCAATCCGACGTCGGCCAGGCATTCCCCGGCGCACCCGCGAGATCCGAAGCTCTCGGCATGGTTGGGGGTGGAGAGATTTGAGGGAAAAGCGATTGGGGGCTTGGAACAGACGAGGAAGACTAGAACTGCCCCAGTTCGAGCAGGGAACAACGGCAATAGCTAACCCTAGCCGAGCAGGAGGCGAAAAGTTGGGCGCGGAAGCAGAAGACGAAACGATTGGCTGATTTGGGGAAGATGAAGGAATCTTTTTCTCTCTCCCCGCTTTTTATAGAGCCGATGCCAACTAAATGGGCTTGGGCCTACACAGTCAGTGCTGGGCCACCAAGACATGAGTTCCTATAGTAGCATGCTCCATGTGGGTCGCCCGCAGGCTGAGTTGAAATTATAGCGCTGGTGCTACCAACAGGAACCGATGAGGTAAACAGATATGCTTCATGAGAGCCTTATTGCTAAACATACATGTTTGGGTATCTGTTTTATCCACCAGGTCTCAAGGATACATCCTTATAAGGATCACAAGCTGGTCTTCATTAAAATTGGGGACGCAGGTATCTTTCTCGGGTACACCTGACCACGCAATGGATTTATTTTCATACAGTGGTACTTGGCCTACATGCTTGGCCACCAGTTGCCATGAGCAATATTATTCCTGCTGATATGATGCTGAAGAGTCTAACTTCCGAGTAGTGCACTACTCGGGAGAGACTATAAATATCTTTTCCCGCTGACATGATGCGGAGGAGTCTAACTTGTGGGTGGGATGCCACTCAGGAAAGACTATAAACCCCCTTTCCAGCTGACATGAAGCTGAAGAGTCCCACATACGAGTAGCATCCTACTCGGCAAGACTATAAACACACATTCCGACTGACATGAAGTCGAAGAGTCCTACATACGAGTAGTCTCCTACTCGGCAAGACTATAATGTTTATTCCGGTTGACATGATACCGAAGAGTCTCATATACCAAGTAGTATAGTACTCGGAAAAGACTATCAGGTTAAAGATCTTTGACATTATGTTTAATTGTCTTCACAATTAAGCACAAAGTCGGGGGCTACACCTAATAGGTGCACCTATTCAGCGCACACTATTCATACATCTTCATGGAGCCCTTCATAGCCTCGCTGCCAGCTGACACGAACCTAGACTCGGGAAGAAGACTCACTCGGACAAAGAGTACTCGGGAGCATCGCACTCGGGCAATCTTCACCGTGGAGGATGAGCACTCGGCATCAGCTGTGACTTAACTATGAAGGTCTCAGGGGCTACTGTGGAGGCCATGGGCCCCGGGTACCTCAACACCAGCATATGGGCCACTCGGATAGAGGATGGGCCGAATCATGTATTTAGAGATAAGATAGCACCCGGCAGGCTTAGCCTTATACAATAACGGAAACACAGTTTTAGTCGGATAAGTTTCTATCTCTAAGAAGAAAATCCCTTGGCCGTATTCGGCTGGGATCCTTATCATGTACCCCTGTCCCCCGGTATATAAGGGGAGGCAGGGCACCCCTCAAGGGGCACGTGAGATCACAAGATCATCGATTGACAAACACCTCAGAGGAATAACACCTCGACTGGACGTAGGGTATTACCTCACACTGAGGGCCTGAACCAGTATAAAATCTCCCTATGTTCCTCTGCAATCCATTGAGTTCCCCCTCGCCGAGTAGCCCTATAGTTCTATTGCCGGTGTAAAACATCGACAACAGGTGGGCCCGCGGAAAGGCACGCGCGCGGGCCGCGCGTGAAGGCCAGCACAATGCTGGGCCGGTGGCCCAGCGGGAGGAAAAAAGAAAAGGAAAAAGAGAAAGAAAAAGGATTTTTTGGTGCAATTTAATTTCGATAATCATTTTTGATTTATTAAAAATACTTCCTGTGCTCTAAAAATTCTAATAAAAATCCTGTTAATATATTTTGGCAAGAGGAATAAAAGAAAATTATTCCCAGCCATGATAATTTATTATTTTGCATTTTTCACATTTAATTAATTCATTTGGCCATTTTAATTTATTTTTCTTGTGACATTTTCTCTGGTATATTTTGTGTGGCTCTCTTGAAGGGGAAAATTTTGGGTGTGATATATATATATATATATATATATATATATATATATATATATATATATATATATATATATATATATATATATATATATATATATATATATATATATGTGGGTGCCATGGGCCCCGGGTACCTCATGACAAGCATATGGGCCACTCGGATAGAGGATGGGCCTAGCCTTGTAATTAGAGATATAGCTAAATTCGGCAGACTTCGCCTTGTATGGAAAGGAATATACAGTCCTAGTCGGGTGCGTTATATCTCTAAGGGGAGATCTCCTAGTCATAATCCGATGGGGACTCCTACCTTGTAACCCGGTCCCCCAATATATAAGGGGAGGCAGGGCGCCCCCTGAGGGCAATCACGAGAAGAGCTCATAGAAGCACACGGCCATACAGTTCATCAGAACTACCACCGTATATCCTCAAAGGAATACATACAAACTGGACGTAGGGTATTACCTCACATCGAGGGCCTGAACCAGTATAAAATTTCCTTGTGTTCCTTTGCAATCCACCGAGTTTCCATCCGCCGAGTAGCCCCATATATTTATTGCCGGTGTAAAACATCGACAGTTGGCGCGCCAGGTAGGGGCTTCGGCGCGATCTACATCTACAAGCTCGATGGATCCAGCAACCGAAGTCGACGGCGGCAAACTCCCCCCCGGAGATACAATCGCATTCAGAAGCCTTGACTTCGTCGCCGACCAGATCGGCAATCTCACCCCGGCCGACAAGGACCCGATCCAACCGGCCGAGGAACCAGCTGACTCCGCGCCAGTCGGCCCACACGACGCTGCGGCAATCTTCGACGACATGCTGCGGCGATCTCCAATACGCCCGAGTCCAGGGACAACTCTTCCTTTCAGTGTTCGACTCGGACTCGGTTCTGAGCCGGCCGAGATCGGGCCGAGAAGGAAGAGATCGTCAACTTCCCGTTCGGACTCAGCGACGCCGCGGATATCTATAATCTACATCCGACGCGGCAAACCGATCCCCTGGAGTTCGACTCGGATACGGCTCCGAGCACGCTCGAGATCGATCTAGGGAGGTCGGAGTTGTAATCACCCCATCAACTATTCTGACTACGACTCTCAGTCGGACTACGACTCCCAGTCGGATTCCGACTCCAAGTCGGATACCAGCTCGGCAAGCTTCACTCCGCCGCGAGAAATTTTCATGGCATCCAGAGGCTCTACTCCTATTCAGGAATCATGCCGACGACACGAGCCACAAGAGGAGGAGGCCTGCCGACTGCGAAGAAACAACAGGAGGAAGAAAGCAAGACGCCTGCACGCCCGCAACGACGATCTACGCAAGGCTGAGCAAACCGCTCAGCAGCAAATCCTCCAAACCCGAGTCGGCGACCACGATGTCTTCGTTACTCCCCAACAGAACATCGTGGCCGCTGCAACCCTACTGGACACAGTCCAGCTTGGGCCTGATCATCAGGCCACCCCGACGATCGCAAGGATAAAAGCCATGCTTACCGCTGCTGCATGTCAGCAGCACCAACAGTCGGGAGATACCCTCATACCGACCAACCGGTCGGCATCCCCAATGGCAGTCTCGTCTACCTCAAAGCGACGCCGAGTGGCCGGCTCTAGTCGGCTGCACACGGAGTCACGCCAAACGTCACTCGGCAACCCAAACAACAACCGGCAACGTCGAAGTGGCCGTCGGGACAACCGGGATCTCCGAGGCCAACTATGGCGTGATCTTCGCAGGACACCAATGCTCGGCGCCGCGAACGAGAAGAAGACGAGCAACGCCAACTGGAAGACGAGAACGAGCATTTCAGCCCTCCACCACGAGCGGTTTCGCCGCCGTAGTCGGGGTCGGAGTCCTCATGAAGACGAAGGCATACCGGCCTTCACCCAGGAGCTACAACAAGTCGACTGGCCGTCGGGTTTCAAGCCTACAAGCATCGAAAAATACGACGGGCAAGACCGATCCCGAGTCCTGGCTCACAGCATACACTCTGGCAATCCAAGCTGCTGGAGGTGACCACAAAGTCATGGCTAACTACCTCCTAGTTGCTCTAGCCGACTCAGCGAGGACATGGCTAACAGGACTTCCCAAGCAATCAATCGGCTCTTGGGAGAACTCCGGGAACGTTTCATCACCAATTTCCAGGGAACATACGAGAGGCCATCTTCTGAGTACGACCATATATCAGTTGCGTCAAAGGAAGAACGAGTCTCTTCGTGACTTCATCAAGAGGTTTTCTGAGAAGAGAACTCAATCCCGAACATCAAGGATGAGGTCGTCATCGCCGCCCGTTTCGAAAAGGAGTCAAAGACACCTCGTTCACGACAAAATTCACGCGGAAGCCTCCCAACTCTGTCAAGGCCCTATTCGACATGGCAAACAAGTACGCCGACTCGGCCCACGCTGTTGCCGAGGCCCTCGATGACAACAAGTCACCCTGACAGAAGAAGCGGGACGACACCGACGACGCGGTCCCGACTAAAGCTGGGAATCGCAAACGCAAGTCAGACGGCTCTATTGTGGCAGTCGGTCACAACCGCTTCGACCGTTCAACAACTGAGATGATTATAGAACAACAAGTGACATGCTCGGGGGGCTCACAAGCTCAAACACGAGGATGGCATCCCACTCCCAAATACCGAACAGCTAAGTCGCTTTCTGATAAACATCTCCTTACTCGCCTGCTAGTGCCACAGCCGCTTTACACCTAATAGTGTACAAGCTGCCGCATTACTTTTTTCCGTTTTTTGCTCTTAAATGATTACAAAAGTACTCGAGTAGCATAAATCTCGATCCGTGAAACTCTGCTCCATGTAAGACAAACTCAAGTCACCCAAAAACGCGTGCCTGGGAAAGAGCCATGAGCCAACTCCCGACGCTAGGGGGGCTATGACTAGTCGGGCAGAGTGCTTAAACGTAAGGGGTCAACTACTCGAGGAAATTAATAGCAAAAAGAGGAAGAACACGTATTTAACATACATTGGTAAAATACATTTAATTCGATGATTGTTTTCATCATCAGATGCTACTCATCCGATATCTTATATTGGCAGGCCCAGCTCCGGATACGCGTGACAGGAACTCAGGGCTGCGAGCCATCTCCTACGCTCGGGGCTGGACAAGTCTGCCAAAATACACTCGGGATGCTCCATGAGGGCCACTCACCGAGTAACTTGCGCCAGTCGGGACGTCATCTTCCCGACTACGCTACATGGCGAGCCAACAATCGGCCCCCGGCGCCAGTCGGGGCTGTGTACCACTCGGCTAAGTAGGGTACGCCCCATGAGGGTCGCCAAGCCGAATCCTACGCTAATGCTAGGTTCGGTACCTTATTTGGCCGCAACTCTGTCAGGTTGGGTACGCCCCATGAGGGTCGCCAGCCGAATCCTATGCTAATGCAAGAGATTCGGGTGCCTAGCTGGCTATAACTCTGTTGGATAGGTACGCCCCATGTAGGGTCACCAGAAAAAACGAACCCTCTGCTCTAATGCAAGGTTCGGGTAACCTTGTTCGGCTTTTCCCAAGTCAGAGAAGACTTACATCGTCAAAGCGCATCCGGAGTTCTCATGCACTGCTCCACACTGAGGAGGGCAAGCAGATCCTGCAACAATACCTACCTCGGTACATGTGGCAACCAGTTTTGCGTCCAGAACGTAAGTCGGAAAGGCTTGCGAATAAAGGATTTCTCTGGCTGATTGCGGTTACCAACACCAAAAAAAACTCATCCTGACATGCGATGGATGATACTTCCCTAGAGCTATGCTGGAGAGGT